>OY970830.1:25877468-26344968 GCA_963853835.1 Calendula officinalis | reverse complement strand
TTTGAGTAAATATCACATTGCACATAAGTCAAACATAGTCCCGAGCTTATCCAAAGCTCACACATACGCAACGGGTCATCCCGAAGCAACTCCCCCGATGTGGGTTATCATCAAAAGATCTCATGGTAATTAGGGTTCTCCCGAACTTACCGAGATCGTCACTCCCCCGTCTCGCGGGTTATCGTAATCCCCCTTTTTATCGGGTCATCATAGTCCCCCTAATGTCGGGTTATCGTTCTCATAAATATACTATCCTTTCGCAGGGAGGTACCGCCCCAAGTAGTAATCTCAACTCCCCCACGAATGGGTTATCGTTTCCGGAATTTGAATATCATATAATTGGTCAACAAATATGGGCCATTGCCCCATTTCAATCATCATTTCATCATATCAAGATCACATTACATTTCATAACAAGTAAGCATATCAAACAATTTCTTTATCAATTTATATATTAATTAAAAACTCTTTCAATCATTTTAATCATTTAAAAATCGTTTACTATGTACTCAGAAAGGATCACATGTACTCACCTTAGCAATGCTTTCCAACACTTGTGTTTAACAACACAATCTTTACTTCCAAATCAAGAAGTACTTCCAATCACAAGGTCTTCTTGACCTAACATCAATACCACCACAAAACCTAGTTAAAATCCATAACTAGCTACTATTTATTTCATATTAACATCCCCAAATCACCAAGTTCATACAACTTGGTGAAATGTAAAACCCTAGTTCAAGATTCTTATCCATAAACCCAAATCTAGCTTGTACACAATGATTACAAGCTTACAATGAGTGTTTTTCACCCAAGATTGACCATCTTCCCCCAAGATGGTATGGTTGGTTCCCAAAACCACCATTGATAGCCATGAAAAGCTTGAAACTAAGGTAGAAGATGATAAGAATCAATAATCTATACCTTTGATGTTTAAATCTTCAAAGATAATGAAGATTTGAGCTCAAGATCAGCAAAATCGCCTCTTCTCTTCAAAATAACGGCTGGGCTACTAGTAGGGTCGTTTATGCCTAAACCCTAGCCTAAAACCCGTTTTTTATAACAGCTGCACAGTTCGCGTTCGTGAACTTCCCCCGTCGTGAACTCCTCGCGATCGGGAACGAGCCGGGAACTCTATGCCTCAAAACCTTGAACTCATTGTTGCATCCTCGTGATCGCGAACCCCTAGTTCGCGCCGCGAATTCCTCCAGGCAGCTAGGCTGCAACTTTTTGTTGTCCAATTTATCCCGGTTTCGACCTTAACCATATCAAACGGTGTCCAAATGACACGAAACCAATTCCTATGTCTTTTAAATGATTTATCCTTATTTATCATATTTTTGTACAATTTATTTATTTACAAAAATTCGGGTCGTTACAACTACCTACCCCTTAAGAGGATTCCGTCCTCGGAATCGCCTCATAATCCACAAAATTTGGGTAGCGTTTCTTCATCTCATCTTTGACTTACCAAGTCAAATTTGGTACAAGGGAATGCTTCCATTTGACCAACACCAATTCAATCTCTTTGTTCCTCAACTTCTTCGTTTGGGCCTCCAATATGGCCTCGGGTTTTTCAATCAATCGATTGGGTGCATCGACCCGCAAGTCTTGAAGTGGGATCACATTCTCCACTTCACCCAAAAACTTCTTCAAATTGCAAACATGGAATGTGTCATGGACACCTTGCAACTCGGGTGGGAGTTCTAACTTAAATGCTTGTAAACTGACCCGTTTCAAGATCTTAAACGGGCCCACATACCTTGGGCTCAATTTGCCGTTCTTTCCAAATCTCATCACGCCTTTCCAAGGCGACACTTTCAACATCACCATATCACCAACATCCAAATCATAGGGTCGCTTTTTCAAACCCGAATAACTCTTTTGGCGATCTTGTGCGGCTTTCATATTTGCTTGAATTATTCCAATTTTCTCATTTGTTATCTTCATGATCTCGGGACCCGTGAGTTTCGTCTCACCCGCCTCTAACCAACAAGAAGGCATCCTACACTTTCTCCCATACAATGTCTCAAACGGTGGCATTTGGATACTTGCATGATAACTATTGTTATATGAAAACTCAACCAACGGTAAATGTTCATCCCATTTACCACCAAAATCCATCACACACGATCTCAACATATCTTCTACCGTTTGGATCGTCCTTTCACTTTGACCATCGGTTTGTGGATGGTAAGCCGTGCTCAATCTCAACTTAGTACCCAACTCTTCTTGGAGTGACCTCCAAAATCTCGAGGTAAACCTTGCATCCCGATCGGATACAATCGAAATCGGTACTCCATGCAAACGAACAACCTCATCAACATACAATTTAGCCAACTTCTCGAGTGGCATAGTTTCACGAATAGCTATGAATAACGCACTTTTCGTTAACTATCAACAATCACCCAAATGGCGTCATGTTTCCTACTTGTCTTTGGAAGACTAACAATAAAATCCATGGTGATGTCTTCCCATTTCCCGGCCGGTACTTGCAACGATTGTGCAACACCATAAGGCACTTTGTGCTCGGCTTTCACTTGTGCACACGTGGCACACTTTGATATGTACTTTGCTACTCTCGATTTCATCCCCGGCCACAAATACACCCTCTTCAAGTCTTGATAAGTCTTTGTACTTCCGGGATGAATCGAATACTTGGACTTGTGAGCATAATTTAACAATACCTTTCGGTTTCCACCAAATTTTGGGACCCAAATTCGACCATTCACGGTTTTCAACCCTTGAGAATTTTCTTCAAATACTTGGTTCTTCCCCAATCTCTCTTGTCTATACTCGTCCTTTCCCACCACTTCGGTGTGTGTGGTTTTTATGCTTTCAATAAAGC
The DNA here is from genome assembly GCA_963853835.1 of Calendula officinalis. Classification (NCBI taxonomy): domain Eukaryota; kingdom Viridiplantae; phylum Streptophyta; class Magnoliopsida; order Asterales; family Asteraceae; genus Calendula; species Calendula officinalis. The sequence goes on along the minus strand of OY970830.1, from coordinate 26,342,120 downwards.
TAGATATCACTTCAATACGCATCAACTTAGCCTTGAATGGCTTTTCATAAACTTTTCTACTTAAGGCGTCGGCCACCACATTAGCCTTTCCTTCATGATAAACGATTTCACAATCATAATCATTAATCAACTCAATCTACCTTCTTTGCCTCATATTCAAATCCTTTTGTGTAAACACATACTTAAGACTTTTATTATCCATGTACAATGTACACCTGGTTCCATACAAGTAATGCCTCCAAATCTTCAAGGCAAAAACGATCGCCGCCAATTCCAAGTCATGGGTAGTATACCTCGTTTCCGCATCCTTTAATTGTCTTGAAGCATAAGCTATCACTTTCCCTCTTTGCATCAAAACACAACCAAGACCCTTATTCGAGGCGTCATTATATACTACAAAATCTTCCATACCATCGGGTAGTGTAAGGATCGGTGCATTGCACAATTTCTCTTTTAACAAGGCAAATGCTTCCTCTTGCTTTTTCCCCCAATCAAACTTCACATCCTTTCTTGTTAACATAGTGAGTGGTACCGCCACTCGGGAAAAATCTTCAATAAACCTTCGGAAGTAACCGGCTAAACCGAGAAAACTTCTTATTTCGGTTGGAGTCTTCGGTGCCTCCCAATTCTTTACTGCTTCAATTTTAGACGGGTCAACCTTTATCCCGCTTCTAGATACCACATGACCAAGGAATTGGACTTCTCGCAACCAAAATTCAAACTTTGAGAATTTTGCATACAATTTTTCTCGTTTTAACACTTCTAAAGTTTGCTTCAAATGTTCTGAAGGATTTATGTGCACAGTTGGTCAACCTATGATGATACATCCATGCCTACGAAACACTTAAGGGTCACACCGGTGAGTGCATGTAATACGAGCAAGATAAGCAATGACACAACGAAGAGGAGTGATTCATAATAGTCATTATGAATCAAGTTAAGTATTAAGTCAAGGTTAACTTATTACTAGATTAGTTTAACTAACTAATTAATACAAGTATTTGTACATTTACTAGTTGAGTAAATATACAATGTGTTAATTATAGATTATCCATGATATGATTTAAAGCTATTAAATCATATAGTAATTGGATACTATTGTTGTATAAATTATATAAAGGTTATTATAAAATTAATTGTTAAAACTATAAATACAAGTATATATAATTCGTGTATATGGGTACCGAATTATTAAGTGTATTAATACTAGACATTTAATAGTTAAGTGCAACAATAATAAACTAGTTAAAACTATAAGGGATGGAAGTGTAAAAAGGAAGTTTAATTAAGAAGTTAATCTTAATTAAACTAGAAGGGTTTTAAGTGTAAGATCTTTTCCTATAAATAGGAGGCTTATGACTTAACCCTAGATGTTGATTTCTTGCCTCTTTACACGAATTCCCTCTCCCCCTCTCCCATTGGTTTCAGCCGAGAACAAGAACAACACAACTCTTTGTGTTCTTCGTTCTTCGTGTTCTTCGTGTTCTTCAAGTCTTAAAGATTCGAAGATCAAGTTCATTGGTTAGATCAACTAGAAGATCGCTCGATTTGTTCATCATCAGTGAATCTATCGTAAGCAAACAACAAGGTATGTTTTGAGAAAACTCTTTTCTCTCTTCTCCCTCTTGGACGAATTTCGACTAAAGAACCCTAGGATTCTTTGGTGTTGGTCGACCGAAACACACAAGCATTGTGTGTGTTCGGGTTTTTCGTACAAGGTTTATCTTGTTAATCTAATCTAGATTTCCAAGATCCCAATCCTTTAGGGTTTAAGGATTAGGTTTAATCTCAGTTCCGTATTTAGGGATTAAATCAGCTAGTTGGTTTTAACCGGTCAAGAACAAGTTCATGTTCTTGGTCAGTATGGTTCGAACCAAGTATCAAGGAGGTTGACCCTTGTGGTAAATCAGTATCAATGAAACCCTACAGTGTATCAGAGCGATGGTTTAGAGATCTAAACTAGATTAACATTGTTTGTTTGTTTAATTTTATTATGTTTTTTTTGTTCCAATTTTTCTTCTTCTTCTTCTTAAAAACACGAAAAGGGTAAGAACCCTAGGACCAAGTATGTTAAACTAGTTGAGTTTAATTGGTCAAAAGGATTCTAGAAAACCCTATAAATTTCGTGTAAGGCAAAAGAACCCTAGGATCAAGAACATTAAACAAGTTTTGTTTAATTGATCAAAAGGCTTCTTTTCCCTAACCCTAGCTTTTTTCGAAAATTCTAGAACCCTAGGATCAAGATTGTCAAAAATCTTGATCAAGAGGATTCTTTCCTTAATTGTTTGATCTTCCAAATCTAGGATCAAGTATGTTAAACCAAGATTTGGTTTAATTGATCAAAAAGGATTCTTTCCTTTTCTCAAAGATTTCGTGATCAAGGAGGATGCTTGGACACCAAGTTTGTTAAACTAGCCTAGTTTAATTGGCGGAAAAGTTTCCTAGGCTTTAAGGATTTTTCCGAAAAACCTTAGATATAATATAGAACCCTAGAACTTTAAACTAGTTGAGTTTAATTGTTTAAAGGATTAATTAGGTTGATAATCTAAAACCTAGATAATTAAACAAGTTTATATTTAATAGGTTTAATTATTACTTTAGTAGATTTATTAAAGACTAGTTCTTTAAAACTAGAAATCTAGACAAAGTTTATTGTCTATAAGGTTTAAATTAAAAAGTTTAAATAAATTTATTAGAGTTATAATCCATCTTAGAATTTAAACAAAGTTTACTGTTTAAATAGGATTGATTAGAATTAATCTTTTAATTAAATAATGTCTTTGATCAAGAAAGTCAAAACCCTAGTTTTGGTTGATCAAAAAACAAGATTAGGGTTGGACTAATTAATGAGAATTAAAAGAAGTGTTAATTTCTAGTTCAAGAAATTAACAAGATGTATTTATTTATATTTATGTATTATGTTTCGAATTTTAAATATTTAAAAGATAAAATAAATTTTAATAAGTAAAATAGTTTATGCGTATTTTAATTAGTTCAAGTTAAAATACATACGTATAAATTAGATGTAATATTCTTATTAGAATGATTACAAGTTTATTTTAAAAGTAAATATATATGTATATATATTAAATACAAGATTAAATGGAACATTAAAATAATGTTATTTTGATCTTTAGAGATATAATAATATAACTAGTAATTGTATAAGTTAATTATATAATTAAAACTAGAAAGTACAAAGTTATGATTCCGTTATAACTAGAAATTGTACAAGTTGAGATTATATGATGAACTAGAAATATACAAAGTTATATATTAATATTATAAGGTGTATAAAGTTATAAGTTATTATAACTAGTAATTATACAAGTATAATATAAGTATTTTATAAGTCATGTAATATACTAGATTAATGATCAAGTGTAAATAACAAGAACCTATATTTAACTAGATCAAGTTAAATGTAAGAAAGGTTTAAACAAACTAAGTATTATTATATATAGTCTTTATATAATAAGTTTATTAGTTTCACTAAGTATAAACCGGTGATTGTGTTAGCTTAAGTTCCATCATGATTGTTGGAGCTAGTGGGAGCTACACAAGAAAATCACAACGTTTATAAGTGTGTCGTTAAGACATAAGTTTTGGTGAAATCTAGTAAGTCAAAATGTTTGATTTCATTATTAAACATATGAAAAACTAGGTGTGTTAAACTAGGTTTATGATTCAAGTCTATGAATCGTAAAAGGATTAAAAGTTTTAACATAAGTTTTAAGTTTTTCAAGAAAGATAAAACAAGTAAGTTTTATTCTAAATAAGGTTTTCCACAAAACCTAGTGATACGTTTTGTACACCTCGTTTTAGGTATACATATAAGTCGCGCAATTCTTTAAATTATAAGTTTTAAGAAAAGTTCTTAAGGTTTAAAAATGGATGTCTTGTTGAATTCTTGAATTCACAAGTCACGTATTTTAAACAAGGATTAAGATTGGAATAAGGTTTAAGTTTATTTCAAGACTTAAAGAAACCCAAGAAAATCTTAGATCTAAGTACTATCCACCTAATGGAACACCTCACTTGTTAAACGATATTCATATTATAAGGATATAGAACCTTAGATATGGATTCAAATCATTGCGAGTGTTAGGGTGCGTAAGGTTCTGTGATAATCGGGAGTCCCGGCGCAGAACATAGCACTGTCTTAGATGGTATGATCTACTTTGGTGATAATCGGGAGTCCCGGCCCAAAAGGGCATTGAGTAGAATAAACATACTAGACTTTATTACTAACTTAGAAATGTACAATTAAATTGTACAAAGTTGTAATAAGTTATAAGTCTAAAGATTCTACGACCCCTAGGAATCGTGTCAAGTCTTGATACGATCGGTAAGGATGTTACCTACCAGAAACAACATGTCTCGTCGGGAAGTGCCCAAACCTTACGGCGAGAATGTGATATATGGATCTTAAGCATAAAATATTAATTATGGGTTTATAATATATTTTAGAGAATGTTTATTGATGATTACTAATTAAACTGAGTTTGATTTATAGATGGCAGCAACAACCATAACGACAAGTACCAACAATCTCTCACTTCGCTCAATCCTCGAAAAAGACAAGTTGACTGGGTCAAACTGTGACAACTCGATATTTCTGGTATGTAACCTCATTTCATTTCTAAAACTTTCCTTATTTAGAAACTTTCTATTTTTAGACATTTCTATTTTTGGCATTCCTAATACACAACAAAACATGTATTTTTACACCATGCATTAGTGTTTGACTATTTTAGTCAACACAAACATTATCATTTCTTATGGTGACACACTTTGAGCTAAAACATTTCTAAAATGATAATCTAACCGGTTATACAATAAACGAACCAAATTAATTAAACGTGACTCGAATGAACGAACCATCTAAACCCGACACCTTAACCTTATGACCGACCACTATGTGGCCGGCCATCTCCCTCTCTCGTGACTCTCTTTGGCCGAACACACCCTTTGGGGTGTTGGCATTATCCCTTCACTTTGAACACAAGTTTTATCCTTATCTCTACCATGATTCAAAAGGAAACCTAGTTCCTCTACAACTCTTTTTTGTAACCCTAATCTAGCACTATAAATACCACACCATGCCAACCCTCTTCCTTTTTACAAAATTCGGCCAAGCATTCACAAACCCGAACCCTTGATCGCCCGATTCTTGGTGTCGAGCAAGAAGCTATCCGATCGCAAGGTAACACACAAACCTTTCTATTGTATTCTTTTTGTTTCGGCCCTAGTATTCGAACCCGAGACCTAGGCCAAAGGCCAAGGGGTCTCGGCAATTGCTTGCGATGTTGATCCCGACCCATACGTGTGCATGGTCACGCCATGCATACGATTTTCGTCCCAAACATGCTTATTCATTACTTTCTTGCTTGATCCATTACCTAGAACCCTAGATCTACACTAGATGTTACCAAAAACCCTAGATCTAGAACCCTAGGCTCGATCTATGATCACCAAGTACCAAAACCCGAACTCTAGGACCGATCTAGCCGAACCTAGCCACAAACCCGTAGGGTTTTGGCCATTCGGCCAACCCTAGGTCAAACCCTAGCCGAACCCTAACCCTAATTGACTTTCATGGTTGACTATTTGACCTTCTGGTAGCTAGATTTGATTTTGTTGACCAATACCCAAGCTAAACCGGATCCCATAACCGAACACTAAACCCTAGTCGAAATCTAGTGGACCAATGTTGACTTTTGTTGACTAATTGACTCATGTTGACTTTTAGATTTGACCAATGTTGACCAATAAGTCAAACCGGGTCAAGGCCGGATCTTGACCCAAACCGTGGACCCAAACCCGAATACCCAATTGGGCCAAGGCCCGAACTTGGCCCATATCGATCTATTTTAGTCCATCGGCCCCAAACCTTAGTTGGCCCATTAGTATCCAAGCCCATTTGGATCAAAGCCCAAACCTTTGGTCCACACCTAACCAAACCGAACCCAATTGGGCCAAGCCCAATTCGTGGCCCAACCTAAGTGGACCCAAGCCCAATAAGAGGCCCAAGTGGCCCAACCCAATGGCCCATTAAGCCATTAAGCCCAATAGGCACAATAGGCCCAATCTAGGCCCAATAAGCCTAACCAAGCCCATTTCATTTCATTTCGAAGTCCATTTCATTTCATTTCATTTCGACCTATTAAGGTCCAATAACCCAAATTCATTCGATGTCACAAAACGTAAAACATAACATTAATTTCCTATTACTTAACTTATATCGTATATAGAATCGCCTGTGTTAGCTTAGTCTAATCATTAGTGAACTCATTTAGGAAGCTAGGAATCTCCAAAGGATTCCTCTGTCTTAATTTCTTGTCGCTAAGCTTTGCCAGGTGAGTCCACAGACCCCCTTTTACTCTTTTTTTACTGTTTTTATAAACTTTGGGGTGGAAAACATAAACACAACTGCTACTGTTTTACTATGACTGTACAACAACATCTATACATTTTCATTATCGCATTGGCATGACAAACAATTATTATACCGGACTAAGGTTACCATCAATCATTAGCTAGTAGATCTAGACCATGGATATGCAGATAGTACTATTGGCTGACACTCATCCTCCCAACAATGTTTGATCATTACTTGGTTTATCCAAGACATTTCCGGGAGTGTATATCCATAAAATAACATAACATACTGGAGTTGAAGTGTTGATTGTGGACTTAGGGGTTGGTATATTAACTCAATAGACTAGCTACCTGTTGGGGATAACAGTTCATGCGATGTCAAACATAACAACTTGTTCAACACATTTTCATAAACATAACTAGTAATTGTAGATATTCTACAATTACACTTCACTTTTCATATTTACTTCTCATATCATATGAGTGTTGAACCTTATACATTTTCAGTCATAAATCATTTTCATAACAAACATTTTGAGTAGCAAAACAATTTACTTTACTTTTCATACAACATTAACCCTGTGGATTCACTCAACATTATTGTTGACCCTTTTACTATTTATGTTTTTCCAGGTAATTAGGTGCAGTGGAGTTTGGAGGATATGAGCAATGGGATTGTTGTGAGCCATGATTAAAACATTAAGTTTACGAACAATCATTTCATTTCAAACAATTTCTATTTTAGGAAACTTACTATTTTTGGAAACTTTCTACTTTTGGAAAGTGAAACAAAACCTTTATTTTTCGTTATTGCGTGGTTGTTTGTTTACTTAATTTTTGCTATGTTCTCATGAACGTTACACCTTCGTTCTTCCGCAAAACATTTTAAATGAAGTAAAACTCATTTTTGGCGGGGTGTCACAGAGTGGTATCAGAGCTTAAGTTATAGTGAATTAGCAAGCCTAGTCTATAACTACAAAAGATTTTTGGGAAAAACAAACACTTTTATAAAAGTCAAAATAATCATGGCATGCTCAGTCTCATATCCTGAAGTTCCATTGTTCTTAGTTTAGAACAATTGCCTTAGTTAGTTTTGCCTTAGTGTTATAGTTAGTATTCGTCAGCGAACCTTAAGTTTTCATAATCTAATAAATTTTTATGCGTCGTGCCTAGTAGAATATCGTCAGCAAGTGTTATTGATATTACGCCAGAACCAGAGTACGACAGTGATCAGAGTACCGCCACGTCTAGAAGACGTGCTACGCCTCCTTCGTCTCCAAAGCCAGTGTTTATACCGACACCTTTTCCAATATCGTCAGCAGATTGGTTTCATCCTACTCAGCCTCCTGTTCCGGTGTACCCCAATGGACCCCCTGACCTCAAGCCTGGAGAGCGTCCTTATCTCTATCGACTGGTGAAGGATGGTGAACTCTACATGACAACAAGAAAACGACCAGCAGCCAGAAGAGGATGATTAGTCATCTACGTATCGTCTATATTTGTTTTTCTATTTACTATTATTAGATTTTATGTTTAGCTATTTTAGTATTTTTGTTCTTTAGTATTGGCGTATATGCCCAAGTTTTAAAACTATTATGTATTAGGAATGTGTTTAATAAAAGTGATATTTTCATAATTTCTGTTGTTCTTATAAAGTGTATTTTCTATACGACTCTTCTACTACGACTATAATTACGACTAGTTATATCTACGTCTACTACTACTATTACGCCAATTGTATATCAATTCTTTGATCCTTATTATAAGTATATATTTTCCTTATAAGTCCTCCTACATTATTCATTTCTCAATTTCTTATCATATTATTTGTATCAGCAATTCATCAATGGCTCGAGGAGGAAACGCTAAAACTGTCGAACAAATGGTGGAACGCCGAATCGCTGAAGCAATGGCTCAAATGAACGCTGCAAGAGGAAATGCCGCTGGTGCATCTAATTTGGGAAACAACGGTATATCATACGACTCCATGAAAGAAGATTCATTTATTTCCATTTTATTTTAACCCATTGTTCATTTTCTTTCCTTATTTGTTTAAACTTCAGATCCCAATCGTCAAGGTCAATCCTATAAGACCTTTACGTCCTGTCATCCTCCGACCTACTCTGGATCTGAAGGTGCTATTGCTATCATCCACTGGATTGAGAAGGTGGAATCCATTTTCAGTGTCATTCAATGTGCCCCTGAGAATATGACGAAGTTTGCTGCTAGTACGTTGTCCAAGGAAGCGTTGTCCTAGTAGAATTCTCAAGTGCAAGTCTTAGGTCGTACAACTGTTGACGCTATGACTTGGGATACGTTCAAGGATCAGTTAACTCAGAAGTTTTGTCCAAGGAGAGAGCTACAAAAAGTTGAAGTGGAACTATGGAATCTGTCCATGGTTGGATCTGATATTGTTACCTACACAACTAAGTTTCAAGAACTCGCTCGTCTCGTTCCCCATCTGGTTTCTCCTGAATTCAAGCGTGTTGAAAAGTATCTTCAAGGTCTTCATGATCTTATTCGTACTCATGTTATTGCTTTTGAACCTACAACATTCGAAGATGCTGTGAACCGTGCAACAAGGTTGACTGATGATGCAATGAGAAGTGGATCGTTCAAAGACAAGCTAGTGGTGTCTAGAAACTGATAATGTGAGCAATGAAAATGGAAAACGTTCCTACGACAACAAACGTGATCACAAAGGGAACAAATATCAAAAGACTAAGAATTATGCAGCCTCTACTCAGAACAACAACCGATCAAATTCAGAATCTAAGTCCTATGCTGGAAGCAAGCCTCTGTGTAGCAGATGTAACTGGCATCATGGTGGTCAGTGTGAGAAGTGTTTCAAGTGTGACCGCCGGGGTCATAATTTCAGAAAGTGTTCGTCTAACAATCCTCCTAAAAATCCTGTCTGCTACGAGTGTGGTGATCCTAACCATTATCGAAATCGTTGCCCTAAACTTCAAAACAACAACAACCAGAATGGCAACAACAACAACAATGGCAATCGTAACAACAATCGCAATGCCAACAACAACAATGATCGTCAAAATGGTCGTGGTCGTGCATTTGTTATGAATGCTCAGGAAGCTCGTGAAAATCCTGATACCGTCACTGGTACGTTTATCGTCAACAATCATTTTGCTTCTATTTTATTTGACTCGGGAGCCGACTTGAGTTTCGTATCGATCGACTTTAAAAGTTTCTTAAATCTAAATCCTGATCGTTTGAAAGTGAATTATGAAATCGAGTTAGCAAATGGCAAAGTTGTTAGGTCTAGTGAAGTTTTTAAAGGTTGTAAGCTTGACCTAGATGATCACATTTTTAATATAGACCTTGTGCCTGTAGAGTTAGGTAGTTTTGATATCGTCATAGGGATGGATTGGTTGTCTAAAAACCGTGCTGAAATAATATGTTACACCAAACAAATCCGAATTCCCTTATCCAAAACAGAAACTTTAATAATTCAAGGTGAACAAAGAAACAAAAACATAAAAATCATAACTTCTATGAAAGCTCAAAAATATCTTCGTAAAGGATGCCAAGCCTTTCTTGCTCATGTCGTTGACACAAAGTCCAAAGATCGTAAGATTGAGGACATTCCTATTGTTCGTGAATTTCCTGGTGTATTTCCTAGTGAATTGCATGGACTGCCGCCTCAGAGACAAGTTGAATTTCGCATTGTCTGATTCCAGGAGCCGCACCTATCGCGCGTTCTCCTTATCGTCTTGCACCGTCTGAAATGCAAGAACTTTCATCGCAATTACAAGAACTTCTTGATCTTGGTTTCATTCGACTGAGTTTCTCGCCCTGGGAGCTCCGGTCCTCTTCGTTAAAAAGAAAGATGGTTCAATGAGAATGTGCATTGACTATCGTGAATTGAACAAAGTAACAATTAAAAATCGATATCCTCTTCCCCATATTGATGATCTATTCGATCAACTCCAAGGATCGAGTTTCTATTCCAAAATCGATCTTCGTTCTGGTTACCATCAGTTAAAAGTTCGTGATGAAGATGTGCCCAAAACTGCATTTAGAACTCGCTATGGTCATTATGAATTTTTGGTAATGCCATTTGGTTTGACCAATGCACCTGCTGTGTTTATGGATCTCATGAACAGAGTGTGCAAGCAATATCTCGACAAATTCGTTATCGTCTTCATAGATGATATCCTTATCTATTCGCATTCGAGAGAAGAGCATGAAGAGCACTTAAGAATCATTCTTGAGTTGTTGGAGAAAGAGAAGTTGTACGCCAAGTTATCCAAGTGTGAATTTTGGTTGCGTGAAGTCCAATTTCTGGGTCATATTATCAACGAAGAAGGTATTCACGTGGATCCTGCAAAGATAGAAGCTATAAAGAATTGGGAAGCTCCAAAGACCCCAACTGAAGTAAGACAATTCCTTGGTCTTGCAGGTTATTATAGAAGGTTCATAGAAAATTTCTCGAAAATTGCAAAGGATTTAACGGTGTTAACACATAAGGATGAGAAATTTGTCTGGGGTGAAAAGCAAGAATCAGCCTTCCAATCTCTAAAATCTAAATTATGTTCTGCTCCTATTCTATCTCTCCCAGAAGGAACCGATGATTTCGTGGTGTACTGTGATGCTTCGCACCAATGGCTAGGTTGTGTATTGATGCAACATGACAAAGTGATCGCCTGTGCCTCTCGACAACTGAAGAACCACGAGAAAAATTATACAACTCATGATCTTGAGTTGGGTGCAGTTATATTCGCGTTGAAGATTTGGAGACATTACCTCTACGGTACCAAGTGCAAATTTTCACCGATCACAAGAGTTTACAACATATCTTCAATCAGAAAGATCTCAACATGAGACAGCGTAGGTGGATAGAGTTGATGAACGACTATGAATGTGAGATTAAGTATCATCCTGGTAAGGCTAATGTGGTAGCTGATGCCTTAAGTCGGAAAGAGCAACCTAAACCTCGTCGTGTTCTAGCCCTTCCAATCTCTGTTCGTTCTAATCTATCTTCCCAAGTTCAAGAATTCCAAACTGAAGACTTGAAGGTAGAGAACATCAAAAGTGAAGCTTTGCGTGGTATGGAGAAGCAGTTAGAAGCAAAGGTGGATGGAACTCTTTATTTCATGAATCGTTTATGGGTTCCTAATCTTGGAAGTGTTCGCAACGTCATCTTAAATGAAGCTCACCGATCCAAATATTCTATTCATCCTGGTGCCGACAAAATGTATAAAGATGTCAAGGAATTTTAGTGGTGGCCGAATATGAAGAAAGAAATCGCAGTTTATGTCAGCAAATGTTTAACTTGTGCTAGAGTGAAAGCAGAGAATCAGAAGCCTTCTGGTCTTCTACAACAGCCAGAGATCCCTGAATGGAAATGGGAAGAAATCTCTATGGATTTTATAACTAAATTGCCTCGAACATCTAATGGTCATGATACAATTTGGGTAATTGTTGATCGATTGACCAAATCAGCTCCATTCATTCCTATTAAAGAAACTGACCAAATGGAAAAGTTAACAAGAATTTATTTAAAGGAAGTTGTATCTCGACATGGTGTGCCAGTCGCGATCATCTCTGATCGTGATAGTCGCTTTACATCTCGTTTTTGGCAATCATTGCAAAAATCTCTCGGTACTCGCCTCGATATGAGACTGCCTATCATCCTCAAACAGATGGTCAGACTGAAAGGACAATTCAAACTTTGGAAGACATGCTGAGAGCATGTGTTATTGATTTTGGTGGAAGTTGGGATTCTCATCTCCCTTTAGCTGAGTTCTCGTATAATAATAGTTATCATACAACTATTAAGGCCGCACCGTTTGAAGCCCTGTATGGAAGAAAGTGTCGTTCGCCACTTTGTTGGATTGAAATTGGTGATCGTCAGATTACTGGTCCTGAGACTCTACAAGAAACGACTGACAAGATTTTAAAGATCAAAGATCGTATCAAGGCTGCCAGAGATCGACAAAAGAGTTACGCTGATAATCGTCGAAAGCCTTTAGAGTTTGCCGTTGGCGACCATGTTTTGCTAAAAGTAGCACCTTGGAAAGGTGTTGTACGTTTTGGTAAGAAAGGAAAGCTCAGTCCTCGTTATGTTGGACCATTTGAGATTCTTGAAAGAATCGGTGCTGTTGCTTATCGCCTTCGTCTTCCTAATGAGCTCAACAATGTTCACAACACATTTCATGTTTCTAATCTGAAGAAGTTTATTCACGATCCTTCGCTTATCGTCCCTACTGAAGAAATTATCATCGACAACAAACTCCATTTCACCGAGGAACCAATCGAGATATCTGACTGGAAAGAGCAAAAGTTGCGAAGAAGCAAGATCAAAATGGTTAAAGTCAGATGGAACTCCAAAAGAGGTCCTGAATTCACGTGGGAACGTGAGGACCAGATGCGAAAGAAATATCCTCATCTTTTTCTCGTTGTCTCTCCTGTTCGTGCTTCGTCTTAAATTTCGAGACGAAATTTCTTCAACCAGGGGAGAATGTGACAACTCGATATTTCTGGTATGTAACCTCATTTCATTTCTAGAACTTTCCTTATTTAGAAAGTTTCTATTTTTAGACATTTCTATTTTTGGTATTCCTAATACACAACAAAACATGTATTTTTACACCATGCATTAGTGTTTGACTATTTTAGTCAACACAAACATTATCATTTCTTATGGTGACACACTTTGAGCTAAAACATTTCTAAAATGATAATCTAACCGGTTATACAATAAACGAACCAAATTAATTAAACGTGACTCGAATGAACGAACCATCTAAACCCGACACCTTAACCTTATGACCGACCACTATGTGGCCGGCCATCTCCCTCTCTCGTGACTCTCTTTGGCCGAACACACCCTTTGGGGTGTTGGCATTATCCCTTCACTTTGAACACAAGTTTTATCCATATCTCTACCATGATTCAAAAGGAAACCTAGTTCCTCTACAACTCTTTTTCCTAACCCTAATCTAGCACTATAAATACCACACCATGCCAACCCTCTTCCTTTTTACAAAATTCGGCCAAGCATTCACAAACCCGAACCCTTGATCGCCGATTCTTGGTGTCGAGCAAGAAGCAATCCGCAAACCATCTACTCGTTTTCTTATTCGTCCGATCGCAAGGTAACACACAAACCTTTCTATTGTATTCTTTTTGTTTCGGCCCTAGTATTCGAACCCGAGACCTAGGCCAAAGGCCAAGAGGTCTCGGCAATTGCTTGCAATGTTGATCCCGACCCATACGTGTGCATGGTCACGCCATGCATACGATTTTCGTCCCAAACATGCTTATTCATTACTTTCTTGCTTGATCCATTACCTAGAACCCTAGATCTACACTAGATGTTACCAAAAACCCTAGATCTAGAACCCTAGGCTCGATCTATGATCACCAAGTACCAAAACCCGAACTCTATGACCGATCTAGCCGAACCTAGCCACAAACCCGTAGGGTTTTGGCCATTCGGCCAACCCTAGGTCAAACCCTAGCCGAACCCTAACCCTAATTGACTTTCATGGTTGACTATTTGACCTTATGGTAGCTAGATTTGATTTTGTTGACCAATACCCAAGCTAAACCGGATCCCATAACCGAACACTAAACCCTAGTCGAAATCTAGTGGACCAATGTTGACTTTTGTTGACTAATTGACTCATGTTGACTTTTAGATTTGACCAATGTTGACCAATAAGTCAAACCGGGTCAAGGCAGGATCTTGACCCAAACCGTGGACCCAAACCCGAATACCCAATTGGGCCAAGGCCCGAACTTGGCCCATATCGATCTACTTTAGTCCATCGGGCCCAAACCTTAGTTGGCCCATTAGTATCCAAGCCCATTTGGATCAAAGCCCAAACCTTTGGCCCACACCTAACCAAACCGAACCCAATTGGGCCAAGCCCAATTCGTGGCCCAACCTAAGTGGACCCAAGCCCAATAAGAGGCCCAAGTGGCCCAACCCAATGGCCCATTAAGCCATTAAGCCCATTAGGCCCAATAGGCCCAATAAGCCTAACCAAGCCCATTTCATTTCATTTCATTTCATTTCGAAGTCCATTTCATTTCATTTCATTTCATTTCATTTCGACCTATTAAGGTCCAATAACCCAAATTCATTCGATGTCACAAAACGTAAAACATAACCTTAATTTCCTATTACTTAACTTATATCGTATATAGAATCGCCTGTGTTAGCTTAGTCTAATCATTAGTGAAATCATTTAGGAAGTTAGGAGTCTCCAAAGGATTCCACTGTCTTAATTTCTTGTCGCTAAGCTTTGCCAGGTGAGTCCACAGACCCCCTTTTACTCTTTTTTTTACTGTTGTTATAAACTTTGGGGTGGAAAACATAAACACAACTGCTACTGTTTTACTATGACTGTACAACAACATCTATACATTTTCATTATCGCATTGGCATGACAAACAATTATTATACCGGACTAAGGTTACCAGCAATCATTAGCTAGTGGATCTAGACCATGGATATGCAGATAGTACTATTGGCTGACACTCATCCTCCCAACAACGTTTGATCATTACTTGGTTTATCCAAGACATTTCCGGGAGTGTATATCCATAAAATAACATAACATACTGGAGTTGAAGTGTTGATTGTGGACTTAGGGGTTGGTATATTAACTCAATAGACTAGCTACCTGTTGGGGATAACAGTTCATGCGATGTCAAACATAACAACTTGTTCAACACATTTTCATAAACATAACTAGTAATTGTAGATATTCTACAATTACACTTCACTTTTCATATTTACTTCTCATATCATATGAGTGTTGAACCTTATACATTTTCAGTCATAAATCATTTTCATAACAAACATTTTGAGTAGCAAAACAATTTACTTTACTTTTCATACAACATTAACCCTGTGGATTCACTCAACATTATTGTTGACCCTTTTACTATTTATGTTTTTCCAGGTAATTAGGTGCAGTGGAGTTTGGAGGATATGAGCATTGGGATTGTCGTGAGCCATGATTAAAACATTAAGTTTACGAACAATCATTTCATTTCAAACAATTTCTATTTTAGGAAACTTACTATTTTTGGAAACTTTCTACTTTT
This sequence comes from Calendula officinalis, assembly GCA_963853835.1. Taxonomy (NCBI): domain Eukaryota; kingdom Viridiplantae; phylum Streptophyta; class Magnoliopsida; order Asterales; family Asteraceae; genus Calendula; species Calendula officinalis. Next base: position 26,326,658 of record OY970830.1, on the reverse strand, counting down.
GGAAAGTGAAACAAAACCTTTATTTTTCGTTATTGCGTGGTTGTTTGTTTACTTAATTTTTGCTATGTTGTCATGAACGTTACACCTTCGTTCTTCCGCAAAACATTTTAAATGAAGTAAAACTCATTTTTGGCGGGGTGTGACACAAACTTTCTCAACTGGGAGCGCAATCTTCGCATTGTGCTCAGGCATGAGAGAAAGTGGTATGTCTTGGAAAGAGCAGTAACTAATGTCCCTGCCGCTAATGCTAGAGCTGAAGCAAGGCAAACTTATGATAAGCATGTCAGTCATGCGCTCGATGTGAGCTGTTTAATGCAAGCAACCATGAGTGCAGAATTACAAGAAGGACTTATGGATGTGCCTGCATTTGAGATGATCCAGCAACTTAGGGATTCATTTCAAGAGCAAGCTCGCACTGAGAGGGTCGACATCAATCGAGCCTTCAACTCTTGCAAGATGGTCAAAGGAACGCCGGTGAGTGCCCACGTCATGAAAATGAAAGGACACATGGATCACTTGGCTAGACTTGGTCACCCCATAACGTTGCAAATGCCAATAGACACTATACTCAATTCGTTGTCTGATGACTACGAGCCTTTTGTAGTCAACTACAACATGCATAATATGGAGAAATCCATTGCTGAGCTGCATTCCATGCTCAAGACAGCTGAATTGAGTTTGGGGACCAAATCTAAGGATGTTCTAATGATCGGTAATAGCAGTGGTGGTGGCAAGAAGAGAAGAGGGCATGTTGGTAAAGGAAAGGGTAAAACCAATCCTAACCAAGGAGTGCCAAATGGTAAAAGTGTCAAACAAAAGGTAAAGAAGTTTAAGCCTAACACAGCGAGGACCGAGAATCGGTGCTTCAAGTGTGGTGAGGCTGGGCATTGGAAAAAGAATTGTCCAAAGGGTGCAAGTGGTGGTGGAGGAAACGCAAGTTCCTCAGGTAACACAACCACACTTCTTAATCACTTTTAGATACTTGTAAAGTACATTACGAGTAATCTAACTTTTGAAATCGTTTATTGCAGGAGGAGATGGAAAGTGATGATGACCGGCATGAGATGGTGATGATCCCACGAGCACCAAGTTTTATAATTCAGTACTTTTATGGATTCAGTAAAAAAAATTTTATTTTATTGTTTGGATAATTTTTATTTATGATTAAAACAAGTTTTTATTTGGTTTTAATAAAGAATCCATGTTTGAATTATATTATGTGTGTGCATGTGTGATGATTACACTAGTCAAGGTTTTATGACTAGATTGTAAGTCAAGTTTTGATTTACTTTATGTTTCATGATTTATACTTGTTTGATTGTTGTGTAATAAATAATGTTTTAGAAAGCTCAATACTTAGATGCTAGAAATTAGAAGTTTTTCTTCTAAAGTATTTAAGAGATTTTATGAAAAGCATAAGGTTCAAAAGTTATTGAACCTAGTTGAAACATCTTAAGTAATGGTTACTTATGATAGTAAGTTTCAAGGTGTTAGTATTAATATAGTATGATTATATTGGATATAATCAAGATAAACTTTAAAGAGTATTATTGCAAGTCTTTTACACTTGTAATAAAGGAATTTAATGAAGTCATAATTCCTTAATAAGAATAATTGGATATTCGTATAATCCAAGTAAAGTGACTTAGACATTAAATGAACTCTTAAAAGGGGACAAACTATATTAAAGTATTTAAGAATTAAAAGGTATTATTGCAAGTCTTTTATACTTGTAATAAATACAATATTTAATCAAGTCATAATTCCCTAATAGGAATAATGGTTATTTGAGAAATCCAAGGAATGACTTTGGTATTAAATGAGATTCTTAAAAGAATACTAATACACTTAAGAATTGTAAGTATCCTATCAAGTGTCTTATACTTGTCAGATACAGTAATCAAAGAGAGTCATGATTCCCTTATCAAGAATGTTGGATATTCGCAAATCCAAAGGATGACTTTGATAATTGATTAATTCTTAAAGGGTTAAACTATAAGTTTTGACTAGGTCAAAAATAGTAGTTTAAGTAATGCTTATTTTCCATAAAATTTACTGGGAGCTATGACTAAAATATTCACTAGAGGTACTAATGAATATAGTAAAGTTAGTTAGGACATTAACAACAAGGTTTTACCAAGTCGTTAGCCAAAAGTTAAGAGAAATAAATGATCATTGATTAAATTATTGCAAACCTAATAGCGTGATCACAAGTCTTGTGATTAATTGTTGCATATCTAATAGGATGTTCACATTCCAGTGAACAAGTCAATCATTTAAGGAATTTTCTTTAACTAGTAAAAATATGTACAAATCAAGTAGCTAAAAGAGATTTAGTTACTAGACAAGTTTTATAGATTTAAGAAACTAAAGGAGTAATTTTTCCAATCCTCCCATGTTTACCGAATCATATAAAAAGGCAAGACTAGAATATGTTCTAAATGTTGCACGAACAATATCTAGCAAAGATAAAAGTAATAGTATCCTTGATACTCGTCTTATGTCTTTAGTTTAATAGAAATGACTAATTGTAATTAGTGATAAAAGTTACAATTAAGAGTTATTGAAGTGATCAACACAAACGCAAAGAATAAGTAATGATCCAGTAATAATTCAGTATCTATGTCCAGTGAGGAATAATACATGAGTTAGTATCATTGTTATTCAGAATTTGTATGTTTTACAAACATCCATGAATAAAAGTCCATTTATTCAAAAGATATAAATCCGTGACTACTCGTCTTGGTGGGAACCTCGATGGGACGTTAACGTCATCGCGGTATTTGGTGGTAGATTCGAAGTTCTTCGAAGATAGTTACACAAGTTGTGTGTAAACCAAATATCGGTGATATACTGTTGGAGCTCGACGAATATTGGATTGACCACCGTGATAATACTTCGTGGTTGAAAAGTTCAAAAGTATTATTCACTAGGATTGTCCTTAAGCCTGAGGTATTTGGTTTGGGATACATTGACTAATGTGCTTTGGTTCTTAGACAATTCTGAAATATGGTTGTCATACGAGGCTTTACTGGGAACAAAGGAATTTGTATTTTGAATCGAAATATAACAAGATGGTAATTACACCTCCTTTTTAGGAGAGATATTTATGGGTCCTTTGACATGATGATAACTGGAAAGTGCATGGCCATCCCCAAACGAGCTGATTTGTTCTTTGTCGTTTATCACAACAGTTTGAATCAAGAAGTCATTAAATGATTTCGAATACAGGAGTTGATATATTCTACCATGCTCGTATTCGTTATCACAAATATCGTGCTGCAAGGGATAAACCTAACATAGTTGCCCAAGAAGTAGAGACAGAGTGTTCTTTACTAGGAGACGCTATTAAAGAGTTTTTTAAGAAACTATACCTGGGTTACGTAAGCTATTTTTATGGGGTTGGTTACCTACATGCCCATCTAGAAGGCCACTGTAGCTCGTATCATCAAGACAAAGGTTACAAACTTGCACAAGTGGGAGTCTGAAGGATTTATGTGCACAGTTGGTCAACCTATGATGATACATCCATGCCTACGAAACACTTAAGGGTCACACCGGTGAGTGCATGTAATACGAGCAAGATAAGCAATGACACAACGAAGAGGAGTGATTCATAATAGTCATTATGAATCAAGTTAAGTATTAAGTCAAGTTTGACTTATTACTAGATTAGTTTAACTAACTAATTAATACAAGTATTTGTACATTTACTAGTTGAGTAAATATACAATGTGTTAATTATAGATTATCCATGATATGATTTAAAGCTATTAAATCATATAGTAATTGGATAATATTGTTGTATAAATTATATAAAGGTTATTATAAAATTAATTGTTAAAAGTATAAATACAAGTATATATAATTCGTGTATATGGGTACCGAATTATTAAGTGTATTAATACTAGACATTTAATAGTTAAGTGCAACAATAATAAATTAGTTATAACTATAAGGGATGGAAGTGTAAAAAGAAGTTTAATTAAGAAGTTAATCTTAATTAAACTAGAAGAGTTTTAAGTATAAGATATTTTCCTATAAATAGGAGGCTTATGACTTAACCCTAGCTGTTGATTCCTTGCCTCTTTACACGAATTCCCTCTCCCCTTGGTTTCGGCCGAGAACAAGAACAACACAACTCTATGTGTTCTTCGTTCTTCGTTCTTCGTGTTCTTCGTGTTCTTCAAGTCTTGAAGATTCGAAGATCAAGTTCATTGCTTAGATCAACTAGAAGATCGTTCGATTTGTTCATCATCAGTGGATCTATCTTAAGCAAACAACAAGGTATGTTTTGAGAAAACCCTTTTCTCTCTTCTCCCTCTTGGACGAATTTCGACCAAAGAACCCTAGGGTTCTTTGGTGTTGGTCGACCGAAACACACAAGCATTGTGTGTGTTCGGGTTTTTCGTACAAGGTTTCTTTTGTTAATCTAATCTAGATTTCCAAGATCCCAATCCTTTAGGGTTTAAGGATTAGGTTTAATCTCAGTTCCGCATTTAGGGATTAAATCAGCTAGTTGGTTTTAACCGGTCAAGAACAAGTTCATGTTCTTGGTCAGTATGGTTCGAACCAAGTATCAAGGAGGTTGACCCTTGTGGTCAATCAGTATCAATGAAACCCTACATGTTCTTCATGCTCTTCTTCGGTTTTGGAGTAGATAAGGATATCATCAATAAATACTATGAGAAATTTATCGAGAAAAGGTTCACAAACCCTATTCATGAGATCCATGAAAATAGCCGGGGCATTCGTCAAACCGAATGGCATCACCAAAAATTCATAATGCCCATAACGTGTTCTAAAGGCCGTCTTCTCGGTATCACCCTCTCTAACTCGAACTTGATGGTAACCCGATCTCAAATCAATCTTGGAGAAGTAATCGGCTCCTTGTAGTTGATCAAACAAATCATCAATCCTAGGCAAAGGATATCGGTTCTTGATTGTCATCTTGTTAAGTTCTCGGTAGTCGATACACATTCTCATTCAACCGTCTTTTTTCTTTACAAATATAACCGGTGCACCCCACGGTGACGAACTAGGACGGATAAAACCTTTATCAAGCAACTCTTGCAATTGAGACATTAGCTCTCGCATTTCGGTTGGGGCTAGACGGTACGGGGCTCGGGCAATCGGCGTCGCCCCCGGAACCAAATCAATTCGGAACTCGACTTGTCTCTCCGGTGGCAAACCGGGCAAGTCATCGGGAAATACTTCGGGAAAATCCCTAATGATCTTCACATTTTCAACCGCCTTCTTCTCTTTTCTCCCATCTAGGACATAAGCTATAAACGATGAACATCCTTTTGATAAACACTTTCTTGCTTTGATGGCGGTAATAAGATTTGGCATATGATGCCTCCTTTCTCCATAAACATACACTTTATCATTATCGGGCGACTTGATCGACACTAACTTCTTCCCGCACAAAATCTTGGCTTGGTGAGTTCCCAACCAATCCATCCCGATGATCACATCGAATGCTTTAATTCCCATAGGCATCAAGTCAACCTTAAACATCTTACCATCGATTTCTAGATCACAATTCCTATAAATGTGTTGGACCATGGAGGTCTTTCAATTGGCAACCTCAATCTCATACAATTCATCAAGTAACTCTAACGGAACATTGAACTTAACACCAAAATCAGGAGACACGAATGAATAGGTAGAACCCGAATCATACAATATATGGGTAGGTATGGATTTTATAAATAGTGCACCTGACACGACATCGTGTGTCTCTCTTGCTTCCTCTCGGGTTAGTTGGAAAGCTCTCCCTTTGACTTTTGGCGGATCTGGTTTCTTGTGAGCGGTTGACACCAACGTTTCGGTTCCTTTCTTTGGGCAAGCATTGCTATAGTGTCCTTTCTCGTGGCATGAGAAACACTTCACCCCGTCTAGGCTCTTAGCCTTGCAATCTCTAGCCTTGTGGCCAAATCTCCCACATTTGAAACAACTTCCCGACTCAAGCTTACATTCTCCTTGATGAGTCTTGCCACATTTCACACATTTAACATAACCACCGCCACTTCCTTGTTTTGACCCGCTCGGGGTAAGCTTTCCTTTCTTTGATGGCCCCGAGTAGTTCTCAAACTTCCTCTTTTCGTTCCCCACCGACCTCTCTTGAATCCTTCTCTTACTAACTTTCTCAACACTTCGGGCGACATTAATGGCTTCATCAAGAGTCGCCGCCCTGTTCACTTCAAGTTCATATTCCCAAGGCAATCCATTAGCAAACCGAACCACACGACTACGTTCGGTTGGGTAGGTGTTCATCACAAACGGGAGGTATCCCGTGAACTTCTTGGTATATTCATCCAAAGTCAAATTGCCTTTCTTAAAGTGCAAGAATTCTTCCAACAACTCTCCTACTCCCTTTCGGGACAAAACTTTTCTTTGAGTCTCCTAGTGAACTCTTCCCATGACATCTTATAGACGGCTTTCTTTTCCAACGACTCATACACGGTGACCCACCAAGTCAAAGCATCATCCTTAAGCAAACATGAAGCATAAGTCACCATGTCTTCTTCTTTACACTTACTACTTTCAAGCACATGCTCCGTCTCGCGGATCCAACAGAAAGTCACTTTCGGTTCCATACTTCCGTAGTAGTTGTCGGGTCGGCATGCTAAGAATGTCTTGTAAGAACATCCTTCACGCTCAATTTTGTCAACACTTCTTTCCTCATTAGAGGATTTCTCGGTTGGAACACTTTCTTCCGTTTTGGTCTTTGTGAGAGGAGAAGTATCCTCCCTCTCTTCCCTTTCCTCTTCATCACGATCCTCATCATCGCCCCTTTCCTCTTCATCATTCCAATTCAACCGATCATTAATGATCTGATTCACATCTTGTTGCATCACCTCCCTCATGTGGGTGAGCATGGATTGAATAACTTCAATTGTTACCGGTACATTGTTATTTCCAACACTGGATGCGGCTCCACCATTTCCATTTCGAGGTGCATTGGGGATCATATTCGAGTCCCCTTCTCCATCCGGTATGGCCCGACCACTTCTCGTTCTAGCCATCTTACTAACATAAGATGTCACCAAATTAGAATCCAATTTTAAACTAAGTAGTTGCATAAAGTTTAAATAAAGCCCGATTATAATAATTCCCTTAATGGTTAACCCTAGTTCTCAAAGATCAACCTAATTTCCTATGGCACATAACGTCCCGCTTAGCAAAGTCTAAGTCTAGGGTGGTAAACCAACCTAATTCACTTAGACTGAAGCTCTAATACCAAGTTGTAACACCTCAATTTTTCAAAACAATTTAAACTTTTTAATAATCCAAGTTTAATACAAACACCATAGTATCAAAATGTAATTCAAATCAAACATTCGGTATGATTAACAATGTGCCAAAAACCGGTGTTACAAATATATCGAGACTAAAGTCTAAGGAAATTAAAATTGTACACCGAGCTTAATCATCCAATGTCATAACTACGGGCCGCCTAATCCTTAGCTCCCGAACCTGAGTACATAGACATAAAAGAAAACGTAGTACGTGAGACAAGAATGTCTCGTGAGTAACATGGGTTTTGGACCCGTTTATAAACATTTGCAATTGAATAACATTTGAGTAAGTATCACATTGCACATAAGTCAAACATAGTCCCGAGCTTATCCAAAGCTCACACATACGCAATGGGTCATCCCGAAGCAACTCCCCCGATGTGGGTTATCATCAAAAGGTCTCATGGTAATTAGGGTTCTCCCGAACTTACCGAGATCGTCACTCCCCCGTCTCGCGGGTTATCGTAATCCCCCTTTTTATCGGGTCATCATAGTCCCCATAATGTTGGGTTATTGTTCTCATAGATATACTACCCTTGCGCAGGGAGGTACCGCCCCAAGTAGTAATCTCAACTCCTCCACGAATGGGTTATCGTTTCCGGAATTTGACTATCATATAATTGGTCAACAAATATGGGCCATTGCCCCATTTCAATCATCATTTCATCATATCAAGATCACATTACATTTCATAACAAGTAAGCATATCAAACAATTTCTTTATCAATTCATACATTAATTAAAAACTCTTTCAATCATTTTAATCATTTAAAAATCGTTTACTATGTACTCAGAAAGGATCACATGTACTCACCTTAGCAATGTTTTCCAACACTTGTGTTCAACAACACAATCTTTACTTCCAAATCAAGAAGTACTTCCAATCAAAAGGTCTTCTTGACCTAACATCAATACCACCACAAAACCTAGTTAAAATCCATAACTAGCTACTAATTATTTCATATTAACATCCCTAAATCACCAAGTTCATACAACTTGGTGAAATCTCAAACCCTAGTTCAAGATTCTTATCCATAAACCCAAATCTAGCTTGTACACAATGATTACAAGCTTACAATGAGTGTTTTTCACCCAAGATTGACCATCTTCCCCCAAGATGGTATGGTTGGTTCCTAAAACCACCATTGATACCCATGAAAAGCTTGAAACTAAGGTAGAAGATGATAAGAATCGATAATCTATACCTTTGATGTTTAAATCTTCAAAGATGATGAAGATTTGAGCTCAAGATCAGCAAAATCGCCTCTTCTCTTTAAAATAACGGCTGGGCTACTAGTAGGGTCGTTTATGCCTAAACCCTAGCCTAAAACCCGTTTTTTATAACAGCTACACAGTTCGCGTTCGCGAACTAGAGTTCGCGCCGTGAACTTCCCCCGACGTGAACTCCTCGCGATCGGGAACGACCCGCGAACTCCATGCCTCAAAACCTTGAACTCACTGTTGCATCCTCGCGATCGTGAACCCCTAGTTCGCGCCTCTAATTCCTCCAGGCAGCTAGGCTGCAACTTTTTGTTGTCCAATTTATCCCGGTTTCGACCTTAACCATATCAAACGGTGTCCAAATGACACGAAACCAATTCCTACGTCTTTTAAATGATTTATCCTTATTTATCATATTTTTGTACAATTTATTTATTTACAAAAATTCGGGTCGTTACATTATTATTATTTATTTATTATATTTAGATGAAAAGGGCATTTAAGTAATTCACCAAAAATCAGTTATGTATGGAAACTAAATAAATGTGTGTTGTTTCCTAAAATTATGGCTGTGAAGATTATAATCATGAACGAACACCACTAAATATTCCAAAAGACTGTTTTGAACATCTGGGTACGTTAAGGGGTGTTATTTTTTTCTGATTGAATATTTTGATATTACGACATGTAGTATCCAGGTAGGAACATTTATTTATCAGTTAAACATCGGATGTAAAAGATGTGATGTTAGTTTTTGTACATGCGTGATAGGGAAAATAAAAAAACATCTGATGTTCATGACATGAGTTTATTATACATTGCATGATTACTATACATTGCCTGATTATGACATTGAATGTCATACGAAATTACCGTAAATTAAATAAAAAAATTCACAACAGTTGATGTAGTCGACATAAGTGTAAGATTATAATACACAAATACATTTCATACACATTGAATGATTTAAAACAGTTGATGTTCCTCTTCCTCTTCCGATTAAGATTAATTTGTTCGGAGGTTAGATGATTCACCAACCTTAGCTTTCCCTTTCCCAATCCGATTAAGATTAATTTGTTCCTATTCGTCTTCATCTAAAACTAAATGATGACATACATTAAATGAAAATACTCAATAGCTTCAGACAACATAGTTACGCTATCCGTCGGAAACAAAATCATTTAAATATTCACAAAATAAAATAAATCAAATTCAAATTAGTTAGTTATAGTTTTAGTTTTAAAACAAAGCTGCCTGGATATGTTCCAGTGAGTGGTTAGAAAATTAAAATGTTTAATAACTTATCACCAATGTAATCGAGGTCACAGAGCATGGGGAAATTGCATTCTTTTTCATTCCAACTATCGACCCCCAAAATACACCAAATGAGAATATCATTGTTGCAATTAGGATCTTACAAACAAATAGGATAAATAGATTACTCTAGGTAATCAGATTCTGATTACAAGTCTGATAAGTAACAAGATCATGAATTCGAGTTTACCTAGCGATTATTGTGATGATGGTGATGATTACCTGGCGATTTTAGTGATATGATGAAGAACATAAGTCTTCTGTTCGAGGGTTTCAAACAACCATCAAATATTGAAAGAGAAACAACTTGGAAAAGTCTTATGTTCGAAGTCTTCTGTTCAAGGGTTACAAAAAAAATACTTGAAAAAGACAGCTGAGGCATTTCGACCCGCTTCCACCACCCCTTCAAACCCCAACTCAAATTGATTGTCAAGAACCCTAATTTCTGCAAATCCGGGTCGTATTCAAACCCTAAAATACAGTCTGCAAAGTTTTCTCGGTTGTACTGATTTCTCGATGGTGGAGGTCGCCAAAGTTGAGAAGGAGGGCTAAGATGGGTGGCTAGGGTTGTTGGAGAAAGAGGGAGATGAGAGAAAGTAGGGGAGGAGACGGTTTCCAAAAGAGAGATGTGTGTATGAGAGAAATTAGGAGAGGGGACGAATTTTAAATTAATTAAATTTTTTTTGTTGTACAATGCCCATTTTACCCTTTTATTTATTATTCACTTTAAATATGATGTGTTTTATTTACAAAAATAGAACGATCAATCTTAACCGTTGATTTTAAAATTTAAAGGTCTAAGATTGGGTTCTGCGGTTCTGCACCTTTAAACGGTTCTGCGCTGAATCGGACACTATATATATATATATAGAAGTGGGATCCTGTGAGGACTCAAAAAACGGTGAGTACTCGCGAGGACACCTCAAAAACATTCCAAAAAATTTCGAAAAAAATATTTATAACTCCTCATGATTATTACTACATTTGACCAAAAAAAAAATTTAAAAAAATTTATGATCCACTTTTTTTTGCGGATCATAACAATGATCCATATTTTTTTTGTGGGTCATTATTATGATCCATATTTTTATTTTGGATCATTTTTTAAATTTTTTATTTTTTTTTTTGGATCTTATATGCTGCGATTTTAATGTTTAAAAAAGAAATTTTTTGAAAAAAAGTTTGTTTTGGATCATTTTTAGACTTTTTTATGGAGTCCTCGCAGTCCTCACCGGGAAAAGAGTACTCACCGGATCCGGACCCTATGTCCGGATCCATTGAGGACTACGAGAACTCAAAAAAAAACACTAAAAATGATCCAAAACAAACTTTATTCAAAAAAAATTATTTTTTAAATATCTAAATCGCAGCCTATAAGATAAAAAAAAAAGTTTTTCAAAAATGATCCAAAAAAAAATATGGATCATAATAATGATCCACAAAAAAAATATGGATCATTGTTATGATCCGTAAAAAAAAGTGGATCATAATTTTTTTTTTCGAATTTTTTTTTTTTTTGTCAAATGTAGTAATTATCATGGTGAGTTATATATATTTTTTTTTTAGAATTTTTTGAAATTTTTATGAGGTATCCTCACGAGTACTCACCGTTTTTGAGTCCTCACAGGATCCCACTTATATATATATATATATATATATATATATATATATATATATATATATATATATATATATATATATATATATATATATATATATATATATATATATATATATATATATGAATATCATTTATTATTTCTATAACTATAAATTATAGCGTTATCATATTTCAATAGTTTTTAAGAAATATCATACATGATCATTAAGAGACATTTGAGAAAAATATTAAGTTTTGTAATGCTATAAAAATTGTGAAATTACATAAGTGAGGGGCCTTTATAAAATATTTGGTATAGTTAAAGGTAAGTTAGTAAAATTAACAAGAAAAAGTCTCTGAAAAGGTTAACCATTGGAGAGGTTTTTAATTAATAGGTTATTAGATTATATGACAAAAGTAATAAGTAATTAGAGAGGTTAACCATTATGGATGCTCTAAGAAAACTGATTTTCTATGATTTAATTTCTAAAATCGCATAATCACCTACTAAATTACATGATTTCTCATGATCATGTTTACAAAATCGCCGTATTATTTTCCAAATCGCATGATTCAATTTCCAATTTCGAAGAATCAGCTTATAAAATTGAAGTTCAGGTTACAAACGGTTTCTGGGTTTCACAAAAACATGACGCGTCGCAACATGTCATTAATAAGCAAAAACCTGAATGCTTTTGAGCTGCTCTCTTCATGGGCTTCTGTTTAACTAATTGAATCGGTCCAATTGACCTGGGATTTAAAAATTAGTTACTACCACTATTTCATCTGGGTAAAGTATACAAAGTTTTTGTGTTTTTCATAAATTAACCTTACGTCACCAGAATAAAAAAATCATAGCCGAAAAAAAAGAGTAGCTAATCAAACCAAAAAAAGGAAACAAATTAGTTTTATGGTTTCAGATTTTTTGAACATTATGGTGTTGTTTTTTTTTTACAAAAGGTCTTCCTGGAGTGTATTGTCTTCACGGCGCAGACTACGCGCAGAAAAAGCCTCTTGCAGATGTTTGTCTTTTGGAAGCTCGCAGATCTTTTTATGTCTGCAGAAGGTCTTCTCCAAGAAGCTTTGGGCATTAGCTTCTTGGGTCTTTCAAACCTAAAAAACACCATCTCCTCCGAACAACATACTATATTGTTGTTTGGATTATTTTAATGTTATTAGACGCAGGATATATTAAATTTCGATTTATTTAAGCAAGTCTACAGATGTTAAAAAACAAACAACAGCTTTCTTGGAGACTGCAGATCTTTGGTCCATCCAGAAGCTGCAGCAGTTGGCAGATGTGATTCGCAGATGGCAGATCTTTTTGCTCTAAAAAAACAAACGTCACCTAAGTTAAACTTCTTCTTTTTTGGCTAAAATGAGTGAAAAATAGCAACAAGGAAAAACTTTATTTTGCATATCAAATTTTTTAACAAGTCCTTTTGAATTGACCCTTTTTAAATCTTAGTTACATGTGGTTGAAAGATTGTAAACATCTAATAACCTACAAAAATAAAAGGTTCTAAAGAATCATGAAAAGTCTCAATTGTACATATACAAACACATGAATACGTTCACCTTTTTGTTTGTTTGTGTTTTTTTTAAATAACACGAAAATGGGTTACTTTTCTCCCAATTTTATTAACGATGGGTCTTATGTTTGTCTTTGAGGAGTAGAGTAATAACTAATAACATTCATAAATAGTTATACACTAATCATTTATTATCAACCACCTTAAGGTGGTTATGTTTAATGTAAAAATTAACCTTTCAAAAAAATTTATAGGTTTTGATAATAACAATCCTAAGGGTTGTCTTTAAGAGGGTGTTTGGGATTGCGATTTGAAGTTGATTATCTGCTTATTGCGTTTTGAAACGCAAATAATCTAAAACTAGTGTTTGGCAAAAGATATGAAATAATCACTTATTTGCGTTTTGGAGCTTTCAAAACGGAGTTAAAATAGGTTGGTAGCTACTTATTTGCGTTTTGAAAATGAAGTTTTGAATATTACCTATTAACTAAACAAATAATCAGGTTTGCCAAACACTAAAAAAAATTTATCTGATTATTGCGATTTCAAACAGCATAATTAAATCCAAACACTACTTTTCATAATCACGTTTTGTAACCGCTGATTATCTGATTATTCATTTTCAAAACACATAATCTATTTTCAATAAGCAATCCCAAACACCCCCTAAATGCATTAAAAGTGATACGAAATAGTAATTACTAAAATTCAGGAGTCGGTTATAAATGAATGTATAACTTTTTGACACATGTCTTTTGAAAGCCCTTAGGGCTGTCATTATCAAAACCCAAAAAATATTTATGCATATACTTACCCCTTAAAAATAGCTCTTAGAAATATCGTTAACATTTTCCAGTTTTGTGTAATATGCTATTAAATATGGTAGTTCGACGAAAATATTGTCGTAGAGTGCGAGACAATCATAATTTGCTTCTAATTCATCACCGGGTGACAAATACAACAAACTAAATACGATAGCTAAAATCTACGGCGTATATAAACAGATTTGTCCCATAAACAAAAAATAACTGAAAAAATATCTTCTTATTAACCAAATCCAAATAATTGGAATTCCAAACTACATCCATGCACAAGCGATACTTTAAGTACCTTATATTATGTATGCATAACTTACGTTATTACTCTTTTGAAGGGATTATATATCGATGTTGTTGTTACGATATTTCATAACCACGTTGCGGTTAATTATTTGATTTTGCAGAGAAGACCATGCATGTTGAGAGATTGGGGGGGGGGGGGGGGGACTGTAACGTGTTTTACCATAATCCGACCAATTTAGTACGTAACAAACTCACGCTAGTGAATATCACATGCCTATCACTTAACTAATTTGAATGAGCAGCAACAATGATCTCTAATCAAGTCAAATGGGGATATGAGAGAGATTGTATGTAGGCAGACATACATTTTATCAGAGAGTAGAGATACTGTTTTTCAAAAGACCTCTAATAAAAACGTGAACTAATTGAATGAGTCTAGAGTATTAAAATGACAAAGTTTACATGTATGGAATAATATGATGCACCTTTCATACTTAATAGCGGTATCAAAGTTGAGTAACTAAAAGTTGTAAACTATACATTTGCCTCTTCATAGTCACTATTTGTAAAGCAAAAAGACAAAAAAAAAGTAATTTGTGTCGAAATTTTCACATGGAATTTTCTTTTCAAATGAAAGGTTTGATTTTACATGGAATGCCTCCCCCTCCCAAAATGACATTTCATGTAGTGTCGAGATTTGGAAGTTTACCTTCTCGCCAGAGCTCTCCCTTTTTTTCTTTAGGGGTAAATATGGTATGGTACTATATATATTTTCGTCACACCGTGTACCCAATCAAGTATAATTGGTACACTAATTTAGCTACCAATATCATACCAAATTTACTTGGTACCAATTTGTTTGGCTACCAACAATCGTGCTTGGTACAAATTGGTAATGGTGTATACCAACATCACAGACTTATATGAAATTAAAAAAAAATTAATAACAAAATAACAATGATATTTTATCATTATCGACCAGTTAAACATATTAACAAGTTTTCCGAACACGGAAACAAAATAAGCAAAATGATATAATATGTTACGTGCTATATAAACATAATCTAGTACGATAAGGTAACAAAAGATGTAAGAGTAAATTACTGTTTTTGTCCCTGTGATTTACCCGATTCTGCGTTTTTATCCCTGTGGTTTTTTTCCGTTTTTTTGTCCCTGTACTATTCCAAATTCCGTTTTTTTGTCCTTCCGTCCAAAAAACTCCGTTAACTGACGTCAAATGCAAAAAAAAGCAAGGGTATTTTGGTCCTTTTATGTTTTCTTTATTCTTTATTTTAATTTCTAAAAACCCACTCTCTCTCCTCGATCTCTCTCTTCTCTTCTTCTCTGCAAGTCAACACCACCACCATCTCTCCACATTCTTTTTCTTCCCTTAAATAAATAATCTTTCTTCTCTGCAATTCAACACCACCACCATCTTCATAATCGATCTTCATAATCTTCATCTTCTTCTTTTAATTTTGGTGGGTGAATCATGAGCCCAAAATTTTGAAACTTAGAATTTAGGGCTTGCAAAATCACGATTTCCGACATCACAACCACCATCGATCTGGCCTGCTATATCATCGATCTGGGTTTGCTTCGCTGAGGAGACACAACGCCGGTGAGTCAAAATGTTCGATTTCACAGATCTAGGTGGTGGTGGTGGAGACCTTGGGTCAAAATGTTCGATTTCACAACGCCGGTGAGCCGTTTTGGTTTTGTTTCAAGTTCGATTTCGCAGATCTATGATGGTGAGGTCGATTAGGAAGGAGAATGGTGGTGGTCGGAGGTCGATGGGGAAGAAGAAGGTGGTGGTGGGTCGAGCGAGGGATGTCTATGGAAACAAACGGTGGTCTTACCGGCGGAAAAAGGTATGCATCCTTAATTCCATGAACTGTATCAGAAGGTGGTGGAAGGAGAATAGCTGATGCGAAGATTCCAAAATTGATTTTCAATTTAGCTTTAATGATGGGTTTTTCACTAACTGTATCAAAAATTAAAAGAAAAAAAAAAGCTTGAGACTTTCATATCAGACTTAAGAGTTCGATGAGGTGTTCATGATTTTATATTTCTTTTTGAGATTTTTTATGGATTTGAAGTATTTTGATTCAAGGTTTTAAGTATTTTTGTGTGAATCTGTATGAACTTTTTGTGTGGATTTGTATAAAATCTAGAAGAAGATAAGGGTGTTCTTGATCTTCTTATGGAGAGAAGATGACATAAAAGTACAACTATTGAAAGCATAGAGTACAAGTAGATTGAGTAAAAAGACGAAAATACCCTCACATGTTTGGCATGTGCGGTAAGTTAACGGCAGAAAATGGACGGAAGGACAAAAAAACGGAATTTGGCATAGTTCAGGGACAAAAAAAGGGAAAAAAAACCACAGGGACAAAAACGTAGAATCGGGTAAACCATAGGGACAAAAACAGTAATTTACTCAAGATGTAACTATCTTGTCGTAATTGGAGTCTTGGGCAAATAGGTTGGTATTTTGGTACAATATATTTAATTAAGAATCATATATATATATATATATATATATATATATATATATATATATATATATATATATATATATATATATATATATATATATATATATATATATATATATATATATATATATATATATAATATGGATCAAGAAAGAAGCATCCTTATTTGAATAAGCTAGAAAAGGGTTGCATTTTCGTAAAATATACATATAAATATACATATACATACAGATATGTATATATACATATATATTTAGACCATAGATATACATATTTTCACATGTATACCCTCAATATGTATTTATATACACACAAATATATACGGTATGTATATGCATTTTCGTAAACGAAAATGCAAGTAGGGATATGAAAATGCAAATGCAAGATACATAAAATGCATGTGTAAATATATGTGTATATATACAGATCTATAGGGCATGAATATGCATATATATAATATATATGGTCTAATTATATATGTATATATACATATATGTTTGTATATGCATGCATATATGTATAAGTTATGAAAATGCAACCCTTTTCTAGCTTATTCAAATAAGTACTCTTTTCTATGGATCATTACCCTATATATATATATATATATATATATATATATATATATATATATATATATATATATATATATATATATATATGTTGGTTGGTATGGTATACCATGGTATCTAAAAATTTTTGTATCATTACCGTACCATGATTATACAACTGGTACGGTACTACCAACCAAACATATTGGCTACCAACTATTCTTAGTACGGTTCTTAGCATGTTGATTAGTTTTGTTCGGCACAAATTTAACACCCCTACCTTTCTTCATATTTGTCTCCTCTTGCATAGCTACTAGGCTTTAGATTAAGGGACCTCATTTCATAATCTCAAATATAATTTTGTATTTCTTGTTAATATAGCTAAGGCATCTTCCATGACCATCAATATCTCTTTCATATCTCTCCAATTTTGTCTCATTAATATCATATCACTTCTTTCTTACCTAGAGCATCTCCAATGCAAACTTTTTATAAAACTTTTTACATTCTTTGTTGATCAATTGATCGAATGTATATGACCCTCTAGCAAAAAAAAATTGCTTCAAAAGTTTTTTCTTGCATGAATTTTTTTAAGATACATAAAAAGTTTTATCTACATTTATATGCATTAGAGCAAAAGTTTTTTAAAAAAAATTCTTTATCAATGTTAAGTGAAAATTTTTGTGGCAACTTTAACAAGTTATTGCAAAAACTTATGCATTGGAGATGCTCTAACAAGAAAATTGACCAAGTTTTGTCAAATCAATGTCACATCACTTCTTTCTTCAATTTTGCCACATCAGCATCATATCATATCTTTTACTCCTCCATCCCAAATTAATTGTCCACTAGACAATAATCACCCAGTTTTAAGAAAATGCAATTATTACAATGTCCACCAATAAAATCTCATATATACCCACTTATAATTCATATGATTGGTTTTAATTTGAAATTGACACTTATTTTAGGACAAACCTAAAATAGTAAGATGGACAATTAAAAATGAAATGGGGGAGTAATAATCTTGATTTATAAAATTTATAGAAAAACAAAAAAGATAAAAAAAAAATTGTAACAATAAAATCCCTCTCTATTCCCTTCCCCTATCTCTCTACGTTTATTGTCATTTTTCTCTTCTGTTAACTGAAAAGTAAAGGTGAGCATTTGGATCAGAAAATCTCAATCGAACCGAAAACAACCGAACCAAATCAAAACTGATAATATGTAATCGGTTCGGTTTTGAGAATTCTATCATTTTCAGTTTTGTTTCTATCGGTTTCGGTTCGGTCCTCATATATGGATTAGTATTTGGGCTAAAAAACTGAATTGAAATCTAACCGAACCAAAACTGAAAACATGTAATCGGTTTGGTTTCGATTTTGAAAAAAAAAATATTCTTCATTTTCAGTTCGTTTTGGTTTCTGCACCGCGCTAATTGAAAAGATTGGGGAAATAAGAAGCAAGGATAAGACTATGCCAACAAGAAAAGAGAAAT
This sequence comes from Calendula officinalis, assembly GCA_963853835.1. Taxonomy (NCBI): domain Eukaryota; kingdom Viridiplantae; phylum Streptophyta; class Magnoliopsida; order Asterales; family Asteraceae; genus Calendula; species Calendula officinalis. Next base: position 26,308,082 of record OY970830.1, on the reverse strand, counting down.
GACAAAATACTGACGAGTCGCACGACCCGTATCGCACGACCCGACCACCGGTCGCGACCGGCCACCTACGCCTCGGCGACGCGTCCCCCGCGTTACGCCCCTCCCCCGGCGACGCGTCGAGCATCTCCAACGGTCGACTATTCGACCGTTCAACGGCTCCTTCCCCTCTCCAACGGCTATAATCTTTAAACCAACAACCCCTTTTTTACCTTATAAATACCCAATTCTTTTATCAAATAATTCACAACTCTCTTTTCTTTCTAAACTCAAACACACACTCAATTCTCTCAATCACCCTCTCCAAAAATGTCTTCCTCCAAGAACAAAGGCAAAGCTTCAAAATCTCGACGCCAAGCAAACAATCCCACACCCTCTCAATCACCCTCGATCAACTTTCAACCACCAAGTTTCGTACACCAAACATGTCAACCAATCCCACAAGGTTATCAAAATAATCCATTTTCTCCCCCTTACTACCAACAACCATACCGACCACAACCACCACAATATCAACAACCACCACAACAATACCAAAATTATTTTGGTATGGACCATCAAAGTTTTGATCCTTTCGCCGGGCTCGACCAATACGACTACCAACCACGAATAAAAAGTGGTTCCCCCGCCTCTAACACCTCAAATTTTATAACAAAACATCATACCAAAATATACCATTTTAATAAATATGGATTTACAAAAATCTTTGGTATGAAAATCAGAGTATAAAGTTTGGTGTTACATATCAAAACCAAAGCTAAGCATAAATCCACTCTAGTGTTCTTCTATTCTAGGCCCCGCATCTCTATCCATGCGTACCTAAATCTTCGATCCTGAACCTGAGTACATAGCAAAACAAACAAGGAGTACGTGAGACAAAAGTCTCGTGAGAAACATGGGTTTTAGACCCACGGATATCAAACAACATATTATATAAACGTAAGTATATAAACGAACACGACAACTCAGTCTAGTCACCCTATTGTGACCTTATCGATCTTGATCCCTAGCAATCATATCTAGCTATCGGAATCCACCGCACTAACTAGAAGCATCTTAACTTATTAACCGAAATCCGTCGCCATTAATAAGTTTCCCATTAGCTTATTAACCGAAATCCATCGCCATTAATAAGCTTCAAGATACCGGCAAGAGGGATTCGCCCAATCTACCGATACCTGCCTTACTCGTCGGAATACGTGCAGTTAGCAAGACTACTAACGTGTATGAGTCGATGGGAATCCACCCAACTGCCCCTCAATCCACACCTCCTGACCGGGGGTCCCCCGCATCATCACATCATCTCATCCTTACCATAACACAACGGTTATGTCAATCCAAGCCCTCGGCTAACACATCTATCACCAAACAAGTTAGTCAACTATTTACCATAATATTAACTAACTCAATATACAACAAGTCTACACAAATAATCAACTAGACCGATCACAAGTAAATAAAGTATATTTCTATCGCTATGTACTCAGTGAAGTCCACACGTACTCACCTTAGCAAACAATGCTCCAAGTGTGTTCTTCACACTGACCATTTGCTCCAACAATCAGTCAACCTTCCAAGACTTCACCAAAAGCCTAATACAACAATCATAAGATGTTTAACATCACATACTACTAATACAACAATCATAAGATGTTTACCATCTACTAAGTGTATACAATCTTTATTTAACCATAACTTACCAACCTAAGAACTAGGGTTTCAAACCCAAGCTAATAAACCCATAGATCTAAAGCTACAACTACAAGGGAGTGAAGATATACCTTAAATCTTCAACTAGGAGTGAAGAATCACGACATTTGACCAAGAAATCGGCTCCAAATGATGCTTAACCCTAATAAACGTCGCAATCTCCTTCCTGCGATAATTCGCGACGCTATATAGCGTCGCTATCTCCGACGCTATTTTCCAAATTCTCGAATTCGCGACCCCCCTCAAACGCTAAAACGGGTCGCTGCTTGACCCCGCGAAAGATCGCGTCGCGATCTCCCAGAAAGCGGCGCTATCTGGGTAATGCAGCAGGGCTGCACTTTTCGTTTCCCTTTTCGATCCGGTTTCGTTCATAACTTTCTCATACGATGTACAAATGACACGAAACCAATTTCCACATTTTTTTAAATGATTTATCCTTATTTATCTTATTTTTAAAAAATTTATTTATTCACAAAATTCGGGTCGTTACATCGCCACTCCCGCCGCTCCCCTCGACGTCGAGTCTTCCGCGTCTTCCGACGAGCCCGTTGTAGCGCAAACCAAAAAGAAGGTACCAAAAAGGCGTCAACCACCGACAAAGAGGGTGACCGGCGGAAGCGCGACATGGACGACACGCGAAAAGATAGCCTGAAGGATTTATGTGCACAGTTAGTCAACCTATGATGATACATCCATGCCTACGAAACACTTAAGGGTCACACCGGTGAGTGCATGTAATACGAGTAAGATATGTAATGATACTTGGAAGAGGATTGATTCATAATATTCATTTATGAATCAAAGTTAAGTATTAATTCAAGTTTGACTTATTACTAGATTAGTTTAACTAACTAATTAATACAAGTATTTGTACATTTACTAGTTGAGTAAATATACAATGTGTTAATTATAGATTATCCATAATATGATTTAAAGCTATTAAATCATATAGTGTTTGGGATAATATTATTGTTTAGATTATATAAAGTTTATTATATAATTAATTATTAAAAGTATAAATACAAGAATACATTTCGTGTATGTATATACCGAAATATTAAGTGTATAATACTAGACATTTAATAATTAAGTGTAACAATAATAACTAGTTAAACTACAAGGGTTTAATGTGTAAAAGATAAGTTTAGTTAAGAGATTGATCTTAATTAAACTAGAAGGGCCCTAAGTGAAAGTCCTTCTATTATAAATAGAAGGCTTGGGGTTCCCTTGTTTGGTTACACCTTAGAGCTGAAACCCTAGCCCCTCCTCACCCCTATTTTTGCCGAACACTCCCACAAGAACACAATCTTTGTGTTTTTCGTGTTCTTCGTGTTCTTCGTTCGTTCTTCGTATTCTTCAAGTCTTGAAGATTCGAATATCATTACAAGGATCAACTAGAAGGTCGCTCGTCGTGTTCATCACCAGTGGACTAACTTAAGCAAGATAAGGTATGTTTTGATAAAACCTTTTATTCCTTCTCCCCTCTTGTTCGACCGAAACCACCAAGAACCCTAGGGTCTAGGGTTCTTGGTAGCTGTCGAATACACACAAGTGTGTGTGTGTGTTCGAGTTTTTCGTGCAAGGTTTCTTCCATTGGTAATATAATCTAGATCTCTAAGATCCCAATCCTTTAGGGTTTAAGGATTAGGTTTAATCCTAGTTCCGCTTTTAGGGATTAAATCAGCTAGTTAGTTTTAACCGGTCAATAACAAGTTCATGTTCTTGGTCAGTATGGTTCGAACCAAGTGACTAGGAGGTTGACCCAAGTGGTCAATCAGTGTTAATGAAACCCTTCAGTGGTATCAGTGCGTTAGTTTTGAGATCTAAAATAGATTAACAAAGTTTGTTTGTTTAATTTTATTAAAGTTTTTTTTGTTCCAACTTCTTCTTCTTCTTGATGTTCGAATAGGGTAAGAACCATAGGACCAAGTATGTTAAACTAGTTAAGTTTAATTTGTCAAAAGGATTCTAGAAAAACCCTAGAAATTTCGAACAAGTGCAAAGAACCCTAGGATCAAGCATGTTAAATAAGATTTGTTTAATTGATCAAAAGGCTTCTTTTCCCTAACCCTAGTGTATTTCGAAATTTAGAGGAACCCTAGGATCAAGATTGTCAAAAATTTTGATCAAAAGGATTCTTTCCTTAATTACATGATCTTCAAAATCTAGGATCAAGTATGTTAAACCAAGTTTTGGTTTAATTGATCAAAAAGGATTCTTTCCTTTTTCCTTAAGATTTGGAGATCTAGTAGGATTCTTGGACACCAAGTTTTGTTAAACTAGCCTAGTTTAATTGGTGAAAAAGTTTCATAGGCTTTAAGGATTTTTTCGAAAAACCCTAGATGTAATCTAGAACCCTAAAACATTAAACTAGTTTAAGTTTAATGATTTAAAAGAATTAATTAGGTTAATAATCGAAAACCTAGATAATTAAACAAGTTTATGTTTAATAGGTTTAATTATTATTTTAATAGATTTATTAAGACTAGTTCTTTAAACCTAGAAATCTAAGACAAAGTTTATTGTCTATAAGGTTTAAATTAAAAAGTTTAAATAAATTTATTAGGGTTATAATCTATCCTAGAGTTTAAACAAAGTTTATTGTTTAAATAGGATTGATTAGAATTAATCTTTTAATAAATAATGTCTTTGATCAAGAAAGTCAAAACCCTATTTTTGATTGATCAATAACAAGATTAGGGTTTGAATAATTAATGAGAATTAAAAGAAGTGTTAATTTTTAGTTCAAGAAATTAACAAGATGTATTTATATATATTTATATATATATATATATATATATATATATATATATATATATATATATATATATATATATATATATATATATATATATATATATATATATATGTTTCGGATTTTTAAATATTTAAAATGGATAAAATGAATTTTAATAAATAAAGTAGTTTATACGTATTTTTAATTAGATTAAGTTAAAATACATACGTGTAAATTAGATGTAATATTCTTAATTGAATGTTACAAGTTTATTTTAAAGAGAAATATATATGTATATATTAAATACAAGATTAAATGGAACATTAAAAGATAATGTTATTTTGATCTTTAAAGGTTAATAATATAACTAGTTATTGTGTAAGTTAATTATATAATTAAAACTAGAAAGTACGAAGTTATGATTTCATTATAACTAGAAATTGTACAAGTTGAGATTATATGATAAACTAGAATATACAAAGTTATATATTATTATTATAGGAAGTGATTTTCCTACCACAACTTTTAATTCATCTACCACAACTGTTGTTTAACATACTTGTACAGTTAGCTGTAAAACGTGTACGTTGTGGTATAAGAAGTAAAAGTTGTGGTACAGAAATGAATTCCCTATTATTATAAGGTGTATAAAGTTATAAGTTATTATAACTAGATAATTATACAAGTATAATATAAGTATTTTACAAGTCATGTAAGATACTAAATTAATGATCAAGAGTTAAATAACAAGATAACTTTAGAACCTATATTTAACTAGTTTGAGTTAAATGTAAGAAAGGTTTTAAACAAACCAAGAATTATTATATATAGCCTTTATATAATAAGGTTATTAGTTTCACCAAGGTATAGACCGGTGATTGTGTTTTCTTAAGTTCCATCATGGTTGTTGGAGCTAGTGGGAGCTACACAAGAAAGTCACAAAGTTTATGAATGTGTCGTCAAGACACAAGTATTGGTCGAATCTAATAAGTAAAAACAAATGTTTAATTTCATTATTAGACATATGAAAAACTAGGTATGTTAAACTAGATTTATGATTCAAGTTTATGAGCCATAAAAGAATTAAAAGTTTAACATAAGTTTTAAGTTTTTCAAGAAAGATAAAACAAGTAAGTTTTATTCTAGATAAGGTTTTTCGCAAAACCTAGTAATACGTTTTGTACACCTCGTTTTAGGCATACATATAAAATGCGCAAATTCTTGAAACTATAAGTTTTAAAGAAAGTTCTTAAATTTTAAAAAAGGATGTCTTGTTGAATTCTTGAATTTACAAGTCACATATTTTAAACAAGAATTAAGATTGGAATAAGTTTTAAGTCTAGTTCAAGACTTAGACAAACCCAAGAAAATCTTAGATCTAAGTACTATCCACCTAATGGAACACCTCACTTGTTCAACGATATTCATATTGTAAGGATAAAGAACCTTAGATATGGATTCAAATCATTGCGAGTGTTAGGGTGCGTAAGGTTCCGTGATAATCGGGAGTCCCGGCGCAGAACATCGCACTGTCTTAGATGGTCTGATCTACTTTGGTGATAATCGGGAGTCCCGGCCCAAAAAGTACTTGAGTAGAATAAACATACTAGAATTTATTACTAACTTATAGATGTACAATTAGATTGTACAAAGTTGTAATAAGTTATAAGTCTAAAGATTCTACGACCCCTAGGAATCGTGTCAAGTCTTGATACGATCGGTAAGTATGTTACCTACCAGAAACAGCATGTCTCGTCCGGAAGTGCCCAAACCTTGCGGCGAGAATGTGATATATGGATCCTAGGCCTAACATATTAATTATGGGTTTATAATATATTTTAGAGAATGCTTGTTAATGATTACTAATTAAACTGGGTTTGATTTGTAGATGGCAGCAAAAACCACAACGACAAGTACCAATAATCTCTCACTTCGCTCAATCCTCGAAAAAGACAAGTTGACTGGGTCAAACTTTCTCAATTGGGAGCGCAATCTTCGCATTGTGCTCAGGCATGAAAGAAAGTGGTATGTCTTGGAAAGAGCAGTACCTAATGTCCCTGCCGCTAATGCTAGAGCTGAAGCAAGGCAAGCTTATGATAAGCATGTCAGTGATGCGCTCGATGTGAGCTGTTTAATGCTCGCAACCATGAGTCCAGAATTACAAGCAAGACTTATGGATGTGCCTGCATTTGAGATGATCCAGCAACTTAGGGATTCATTTCAAGAGCAAGCTTGCACTGAGAGGTTCGACATCAATCGAGCCTTCAACTCTTGCAAGATGGTCAAAGGAATGTCGGTGAGTGCCCACGTCATGAAAATGAAAGGGCACATGCATCACCTGGCTAGACTTGTTCACCCCATACCGTTGCAAATGGCAACATACACTATACTCAATTCATTGTCTGATGACTACAAGCCTTTTGTAGTCAACTACAATATGCATAATATGGAGAAATCCATTGCTGAGCAACATTTCATGCTCAAGACAGCTGAATTGAGTTTGGGGCCCAAATCTAAGGATGTTCTAATGAATGGTAATAGCAGTGGCGGTGGCAAGAAGAGAAAGGGGCATGGTGGTAAAGGAAAGGGTAAAACCAATCCTAGCAAAGGAGTGCCAAATGGTAAAGGTGTCAAACAAAAGGTCAAGAAGGTAAAGCCTAACACAGCGAGGACCGAGAATCGGTGTTTCAGGTGTGGTGAGGCTGGGCATTAGAAAAGGAATTGTCCAAAAGGTGCAAGTGGTGGTGGAGGAAATGCAAGTTCCTCAGGTAACACAACCACACTTCTTAATCACTTTTAAGATACTTGTAAAGTACATTACGAGTAATCAAACTTTTGCAATCGTTTATTGCAGGAGGAGATGGAAAGTGAAGGTGACCAGCATGAGATGGTGATTCCACAAGCACCAAGTTTTTTATGATTCAATAGTTTATGGATTCAGTGAAACAATTTCATTTTGTTGGATAAATTTTTATTTTATGTTAAAAACAAGTTTTTATTTGGTTTTAATAAATTCGAATCCATGGTTGAATTATATTGTGTGCATGTGTGAAAATTACACTAGTCAAGGTTTATGACTAGATTGTAAGTCAAGGTTTTGATTTACTTTATATTTCATGTTTTATACTTGTTTGATTGTTGTATGATAAATAATGTCTTATATAGCTCAAATACTTAGATACTAGAAATTAGAAGTTTCTTCTAAAGTATTTAAGAGATTTTATGAAAAGCATAAGGTTCAAAAGTTATTGAACCTAGTTAAAACATCTTAAGTATTGAATTACTTATGATAGTACGTTTTAAATATTAGTATTAATATAGTATGATTATATTGGATATAATCAAGGTAGACTATAAAGAGTATTATTACAAGTCTTTCATACTTGTGATAAAGGAATTTAATGAAGTCATAATTCCCTAATAGGAATAATTGGATATTCGTATAATACAAGGAAAATGACTTAGACATTAAATGAACTCTTAAAAGGGACAAACTATACTAAAGTATTTAAGAATTGAAAAGGTATTGTTGCAAGTCTTTTATACTTGTAATAAATATAATATTTAATCAAGTCACAATTCCCTAATAGGAATAATGGATATTTGAGAAATCCAAGAAATGACTTTGGCATTAAATAAGATTCTTAAAAGATACTAATACACTTAAGAATTGGAAGTATCGTTTCAAGTGTTTCATACTTGTTAGATACAGTAATCAATGAAAGTCATAATTCCCTTAAAAGGAATGATGGATATTCGCAAATCCAAAGGATGACTTTGATTATTGATTAATTCTTAAAGGGTTAAACTATAAGTTTTGACTAGGTCAAAAGTAGTGGTTTAAGTGATGCTTATTTCCATAAAATTTAGTGGGAGCTATGACTAACATATTCACTAGAGTACTAATGAATATAGTAAAGTTAGTTAGGTCATTAACAACAAGGTTTTACCAAGTCGTTAGCCAAAGAGTTAAGAGAAATAAATGATCATTGATTAGATTATTGCAAACCTAATAGCGTGATCACAAGTCTTGTGATTAATTATTGCATATCTAATAGGATGTTCACACTCTAGTGAACAAGATTAATCATTTAAGGAAATTTCTTTAACTAGTAAAAAATATCTACAAATCAAGTACCTAAAAGAGATTTAGTTACGAGGCAAGTTTTATAAGATTCAAGAAAATGAAGGAGTAATTTTCCAATGCTCCTATGTTTACCGAATCATATAAAAAGGCAAGACTAGAATATGTTCTAAGTGTTGCATGAACAATATCTAGCAAAGACAAAAGTAATAGTATTCTTAAATACTCGTCTTATGACTTTGATTTAATAGAAATGACTAATTGTAATTAGTGATAAAAGTTACAATTAAGGAGTCATTGAGCAATCAACAAAAACGCAAAGAATAAGTAATGATCCAGTAATAATTCAGTATCTATGTCCAGTGAGAAATAATACATGAGTTAGTATCATTGTTATTCAGACTTTGTATGTTTTACAAACATCCATAAATAAAAGTCTATTTATTCAAAAATATATAAATCCGTGACTACTCGTCTTGGTGGGAAACTTGATGGGACGTTAACGTCATCGCGGTATTTGGTGGTATATTCGAAGTTCTTCGAATATAGTTACACAATTTTTGTGTAAACCAAATATCGGTGATATTCTGTTGGAGCTCGACGAATATTGGATTGACCACCGTGATAATACTTCGTGGTTGAAAAGTTCAAAAGTATTATTCACTAGGATTGTCCTTAAGCCTGAGGTATTTGGTTTGTGATACATTGACTAATGTGCTTTGGTTCGTCTTAGACAATTCTGAAATATGGTTGTCATACGAGGCCTTACTGGGTACAGAGGAATTTGTATTTTGAATCGAAATATAACAATATGGTAATTGCACCGCCTTTTTAGGAGAGATATTTATGGGTCCTCTGACATGATGAGATAACTGGAAAGTGCATGGCCATGCCCAAACGAACTGATTTGTTCTTTGTCGTTTATCACAACAGTTTGAATCAAGAAGTCATTAAATGATTTCAAATACAGGAGTTGATATCTTCTACCATGCTCGTATTCGTTATCACAAATATCGTGCTGCAAGGGATAAACCTAACATAGTTGCCCAAGAAGTACAGACAGAGTGTTCTTTACTAGGAGACGCTATTAAAGAGTTTTTCAAGAAACTATACCTGGGTTACACAAAACTGTTTTTATGGGGTTGGTTACCTACATGCCCATCTAGAAGGCCACTGTAGCTCGTATCATTAAGACAAAGGTTACAAACTTGCACAAGTGGGAGTCTGAAGGATTTATGTGCACAGTTAGTCAACCTATGATGATACATCCAAGCCTACGAAACACTTAAGGGTCACACCGGTGAGTGCATGTAATACGAGTAAGATATGTAATGATACTTGGAAGAGGATTGATTCATAATAGTTATTTATGAATCAAAGTTAAGTATTAAGTCAAGTTTGACTTATTACTAGATTAGTTTAACTAACTAATTAATACAAGTATTTGTACATTTACTAGTTGAGTAAATATACAATGTGTTAATTATAGATTATCCATAATATGATTTAAAGCTATTAAATCATATAGTGTTTGGGATAATATTATTGTTTAGATTATATGAAGTTTATTATATAATTAATTATTAAAAGTATAAATACAAGAATACATTTCGTGTATGTATATACCGAAATATTAAGTGTATAATACTAGACATTTAATAATTAAGTGTAACAATAATAACTAGTTAAACTACAAGGGTTTAATGTGTAAAAGATAAGTTTAGTTAAGAGATTGATCTTAATTAAACTAGAAAGGCCCTAAGTGAAAGTCCTTTTATTATAAATAGAAGGCTTGGGGTTCCCTTGTTTGGTTACACCTTAGAGCCGAAACCCTAGCCCCTCCTCTCCCCTATTTCGGCCGAACACTCCCACAAGAACACAAGCTTTGTGTTCTTCGTGTTCTTCGTTCGTTCTTCGTATTCTTCAAGTCTTGAAGATTCGAAGATCATTACAAGGATCAACTAGAAGGTCGCTCGTCGTGTTCATCACTAGTGGACTAACTTAAGCAAGATAAAGTATGTTTTGAGAAAACCTTTTGTTCTTTCTCCCCTCTTGTTCGACCGAAACCACCAAGAACCCTAGGGTTCTTGGTAGCCGTCGAATACACACAAGTGTGTGTGTGTGTGTGTGTGTGTGTGTGTGTGTTCGAGTTTTTCGTACAAGGTTTCTTACATTGGTAATCTAATCTAGATCTCCAAGATCCCAATCCTTTAGGGTTTAAGGATTAGGTTTAATCCTAGTTCCGCTTTTAGGGATTAAATCAGCTAGTTGGTTTTAACCGGTTAAGAACAAGTTCATGTTCTTGGTCAGTATGGTTCGAACCAAGTGACTAGGAAGTTTACCCAAGTGGTCAATCAGTGTTAATGAAACCCTTCATAGCCTTATGAAAGGCTTGGATCAACACTTCCGAAAATGTCGTTAAGGCGAACTACAGGGTGCGTACTGATTTTGGCAGGATGTGTTAGTTTACTTTGCGAGCGAAATGGGTGAGACGAACCGAACATACGACTCACTAAACTGCAAGTGGAAGAATAGGCTTCGTCCTAAAATTGTAAACTTTTGTTATATTTATGACAACCTTGTACGAAGAAACCCAAGTGTGGCGAACGACCAAATTTTGTACGAGCGAGCTTGTGGTGAATGTAGGGCTCAACATACAGGGGGAGTTCACAGAGGTGGAATGCTGGAGATTGTTGAAGGACCATCCAAAGTGGAAGGAGGTTGAATACCCAAAGCAGTTGGCGAGTTTCGCGAAGTCGAGTGGGAAAAAATCAAGGACGTCGTCATCATCAGCTGCTCAAGGTTCAGGGGTCGGTGATGAGGATCATTATAATGAAGAAGTGGAAGTTGCACCCCCTCGATGTAACACCGCAAAATTAAGGAAGCGTTTTTTTTTTTTAAATGCCCGAAGGCGATTAGGTTATCCTCTAGGTTAGTTTAGCGGAAGCATAAAGATAATAATAAGTTTAGGTTTAGGTTTACAAACCAAATGTCCCAAAATAAACTTCAAAACATTAATTATTTAAACGGTGTCACTTAAACGACATGGCTCCTTTTTAAAACATATCAACTGAGCTTGGTCAATCATCCCGTCTAAAGCACCGATCACCTGAAAAGATTCAACGAGGGAGGGATTAGCACAAAGCTAAGTGAATGAATATAATCAACAATTTCTGAAAAGCCCAACAAGCTAGCATAGACATCCCTACGGTCTAAAGGCCACGTAACTACGAATCACCGTCCACTAAAACACGGAAGTTCTAAAACATCTCCGATTGGGGACACCACTGTTTGTTCGAGAAGATCGGGGTCCTGCCGGAGCCTTAAACCATGGTCGGCCAAACCACGGTAACCGATAGCGTTTCGTGCCCAACACCCGGGCCACAACCTCCCTTAACCATGCAACAAATACAGGTAAGGTCGGATACCCTTTAGTCGACACCCGATGCCCAGCGCAGTGACTTCTCAAACCTCGGATTAACACACACCGAGCCTCGGCTAACCAACACACCGAGTTGTTGCTTGCAATCAAGCCAAGTCTCTTCACTTTGTGCACATAACCTATTTGACTCATCTCTAGCAAATAGGTACTAAACTAGCAAGCTAGATACAACGAAACTGCATCAAAAGCAATGCAACTGAGTTCCCATCGCGAACTCGAGTTCGCGTCGCTAACTCATGTTCGCGTTCGGGAACTCAGTCGCGAAGTGTTCACGGCCAACACCAAAATTCTCTGTCTCGAGTTCGCGTTTCGCGAACTCTAGTTCGCGTCGCGAACTACCTGAAGCTGGTACATTTCCTGCATTTTCAACAAGCATGCATATACCAACTAATTGTAACTAAACACAAGTTGGAGGTTAAATCCACTCACCGAAACCTTCCACTTGTCGAACTCAGAGGTCTAATGTTTCTGAGTCTCGATCCCGATTCCTGTACACCAAAGGAATACCGAATTAGTATATAATTCCACCAAATTATAAACAATGTTAAATATACATTTACACTAACACTTGTACTAACTAAATAGCCAAACGCTTAAACCGTCATAAGAACATGACATGACCATCTATACGTATCTAACAAGTCAACTAGTCATTTGCAAGTAATACATTCAAATGGGTCAAACCGGGTTATTAAACAATAATACCTCCTACTATTGTAAACATAACATCAACTTGCAATTCACCAACTGTTACCAATAGCAATACTAATCACATAATTCTAACAAAATACTTACACTTTCACAATCCAAGTTATTTTACTACCCATTGGCCCAAACGGGTCAAAAGCCCGAATATGACTATAACACTTCCAATTTCCATCAAATAGCACAAATTCTCTATAACTAACAAGTCATAAACATGTAACAATTCATCAAGCTCAAAGTTACCAACAATCCATGTATTTTACTTCCAATTTACTAGTTAATCATTTTTAACTAAAACATCCAAACACTATAAAAACTAGCATTTTTATCAAATCCCACCAATCCTTGGCATAAAACATAACTAACATATCTAACATGTTATTTTAGCATAACCAAGTAACATAACCCATAAAAATCTATCAATGACATATTTTTCACCAACTAGATATTTAACCCAATAACTAGTTTATAAATTATACATAAACTCCATACAACTTTTCAACTAACACTTTCATTCAAACAAGTCATACTTCCACCAAAACATCCAATACTTGATTTCTCAACCTAAGGAACAATTCCAAGCATTTAAACAACAAGAACTCCAAGGTTTGTCAAAACCCACATAACCTACTTTTAGCATAAACACCCTAACTTGTACATCTTGCTAAAATAGTTGTACCTTGTGCTAAATTACTTGTACATAAGCAACAAAACATGTCAAACTTTGCATAAACACCTAATACACCATTTAACACCATAAACACCAACCAAAACTCAAGAACACATAAACCCTAATTTATCAACTATCACGGAATCGAAAATAAACACATATAGGTCGAAGCTTACCTCAAGAGCTATCCAAAAACGGGATTAGATTTATGATTGAACAAGAAACGAGCTAGTAATCTTCATGAAACCTCAAGAACACCCATGAGTTTTGAGAGAGTTTGATTTATAAAAATCAAAAAGGAAATTAAAGAAAGTAAAGTGAGAAGTGACCAAAGGAGGGTGTGATGTCCCTCCTTGACACCAAAACCGTCCACCATGAGGGGGGTGGGGCCCACTTGGTGGTTTTTTTTTTGTCTTTTATTACCTTTTAAACAATACAATATAAAAAGTCCCTTTCGTAGTTAATTTATTTAAAATACCAAACGGGCTCCAATTTTAAAAACGAAAGTATTTCTGGAGACGATATTAAAAGGAGAATCCAAAGATATAAAAATCACATTTTTATTTAAACATTTCAGAAAACAGATATTTTAATCCCTTGATTAAAATATCACAAAAGGATAAAAGGTCAAACAAATCATTTAACACTTAATCAATTTATTCCACATATGGTCAAATAGATATTTTCAAATATCAAAATATACCTAAAACAACTAGGCCAGTTTTAGGATGTTACAACTCTACCCTCCTTAAAAAGGATTCTGTCCCCGGAATCCAACAACAATAGTCAAATAGCAAGTATTTATCACAACAAGTTAGAATTTCTCATGACATACAAGCGATCCACAAGCATATGATCAAAACATTTCTTACACAAGGTCACGACAATTAACCCAAGTCTCAATTATCTACTCATTTTCTTCTTTATTCTAACAAAATTTACAACCTTGACCCGCAATTTTAGGAATCTCCAATAAAATTTCCGGTCTTAATCAACTAATTTTCAAAAGAATACACTTTTAAAACACAAAGTCACTTCAATTTTCGCATACTAAGCACAAACTGGTCAAAATCAAGCAATTCATCGTGACACTATCAAGGTCCTTAGTTAACAATACTTCTAACAATCATCAACTATTATGCATAATCAACCACATTACAAGTATGGCAAAATTTTACAAAGTCAAGTTGCACGTTTTGACAAAACTAGTCACAGTTTACACAAGTCAAGTATACCCCACATATCACATTACAATCATGGCAATACAAATAGCAACAACTTTTATACCCAATTAGTCATACCTATGACCTAACAGATCAAAACAAGTTTTTTATTATCCAAGAATTGTTTTATTACATCCATAACATGTTAAAATATTTAACAAAACCAACTTATACAATTAACAACAATTATCATCATAATCAAGGTCTAGCAACTAAATGCATCCAAACAAGACTTGACACTAATTACCTTTAACAGGTCAACATTAAGAAATTTATCATAACAATTTCAAACATACAATTCACAGTTCATTAACATGTCAAACTCATGTGATGACTAATAAGCAATATCAATTACATGTCAACTTTTACTTAGACTTCAAGTCAATCAATCACAATTCAACTAGTCCTTAACTCTTACTTATTAACATCCAAATAACATGATACTTTTCGTCAATTCAATTCACAATTAAGCATAAACCACCTTTATTGCAATCAATAAGACATCATCATCACCTTGAGTAATTTCAAAATTACCAATTCAAACTATGATCAATTTTATTAACATATATCATTTCTATACAATCATTTAAATCTAAACACTAGATCTAAGTATAAATCACCCTTTCAAACTCTTCTCGAACAATTCCACAATCAATGCAAATCATTTAACAAACTCATTTATCTTCAATTATGATTATCACTAGTCATTTCAAAAGATCTACACATACAGTTCATTAGTCACTTTTCAGAATCCAAATTCAACATAGAAAAACCAATCAGGTTTGCATCAAAACATTTCAGGTCATTCCAACATTTATCACTGACTATCTGCCACAATTACTGTCTATAACAAAAACAAACATCAATTTGTCCACATTGCACAAACATTTATGATTCTCACTATACAAGTCACTACATGTGACCCGACATGTCACACTAAAATTTCACTTTTCGCATAACAAACACTAGTCCTACTTGGACTATTCAATTCACGCATACAATTCCATCCATTTTAGTTACAAGCACCACATTTCCACAGTTACAATAGTTACTATTATACTCAACTTGATCCATGGTCACATACGTTGTGACCGAAACCGACATACAACCGATTCTCTTCGCTTCTCCTAAAGTGAAGGAACAAACAAACAGTCACAATCAACATGTCATCAATTTGCACAATATGAAAACAAGCAACTTTAACCACCGAGACACTATATGTGTCCCGACAAACCAGAAAAGATTCAATCTTCTATAACATTTATTCATAACTTTAATTAGCTAGACTGATCCACACATCATGTCAATCTAAACTTAGTCCGAGTTTCAACAAGAGGAACATGTAAGCATACATCACTTATATCTACAAAACTCCTGACACATAAGATGTATCCCAAATCAACAAGCAATCAATTATTCTAATTCAAGTGACATAACACACCGAAGGTAAGCAGTTCAGTTTATCACAACGTTTCACAAATCTTTAATTAAGCAATCTTCTCAATTAACAATTCTACATAAACACAAGTATTGAGTTTATAAAAACATACCCGAGCTGTCACGGTCAGTGACGTCAGCACTCTTTCT
Organism: Calendula officinalis; assembly: GCA_963853835.1. Lineage (NCBI taxonomy): Eukaryota > Viridiplantae > Streptophyta > Magnoliopsida > Asterales > Asteraceae > Calendula > Calendula officinalis. Next base: position 26,291,927 of record OY970830.1, on the reverse strand, counting down.
TTTCCTTTCTACCGTTGATGAAGATTCCCCGACCACCACTGCACTTGACCCATAATCCTCTTTCTTTTTTAAAGGACATTTACTCTTTTCATGTCCCTCACTTTGACAATTCCAACACACAACCCGTGGAAACTCACAATCCATACCCTTGTGCCCAAAGTGGCCACATTTAACGCACTTCATGGTCTGGGTTGTGCACGTCCCCGAATGAGCGGACTTACATTTACGGCACCACGGGTTCTTCTGACCTGATCCACGAACAGTCTGTTTACGACCCATGTTTCCCGGTGGTTTATAGGCACCTTGGTACCTTAACTCTAGATGTGACGGGATTTCCAAGTGTGGGTATGGGTAAAGTCCCTGAGGTGGTAGTGGATGATTTATCTGAGGTGAAGAGGGTTGGTTCAATCGTGGCGGAAATGGATAATTTGCTAGTGGTTGTGTTGACGGGAGAGTAAGAAGCAATGGGGCCAGGATCGAGGGTGTCATTCCTTTGATTAGCCGTTGTTGTTGTTGTACCTGATTTCTCAACTCTTGCACTTCGTTTTCCAACGCCTTTATATGTGCTTCCCGGTCAGTCTCCACATTGTTACCTGGGTAGCAACTTTGTCTGGGGTCAAGGGGGTCGGGTTCTCGTTATCTGTCATATCTGTAGCAAAACACAACATCTCACGAAAGCTTAGTTTAAATCGTTAGTAACTACATACTAACTATAAACTAACTTCATTCGCATTTGCTCTAATCCCGCTCGTCCGGAATGCTTGACCAAACTTGAGCCACGATTTGGGAATGGAACACCGACCCCGTGTATCCATCGCCAAACCGAAGCTCTGATACCAATTTGTAACACCGCAAAATTAAGGAAGCGTTTTTTTTTTTAAATGCCCGAAGGCGATTAGGTTATCCTCTAGGTTAGTTTAGCGGAAGCATAAAGATAATAATAAGTTTAGGTTTAGGTTTACAAACCAAATGTCCCAAAATAAACTTCAAAACATTAATTATTTAAACGGTGTCACTTAAACGACATGGCTCCTTTTTAAAACATATCAACTGAGCTTGGTCAATCATCCCGTCTAAAGCACCGATCACCTGAAAAGATTCAACGAGGGAGGGATTAGCACAAAGCTAAGTGAATGAATATAATCAACAATTTCTGAAAAGCCCAACAAGCTAGCATAGACATCCCTACGGTCTAAAGGCCACGTAACTACGAATCACCGTCCACTAAAACACGGAAGTTCTAAAACATCTCCGATTGGGGACAACACTGTTTGTTCGAGAAGATCGGGGTCCTACCGGAGCCTTAAACCATGGTCGGCCAAACCACGGTAACCGATAGCGTTTCGTGCCCAACACCCGGGCCACAACCTCCCTTAACCATGCAACAAATACAGGTAAGGTCGGATACCCTTTAGTCGACACCCGATGCCCAGCGCAGTGACTTCTCAAACCTCGGATTAACACACACCGAGCCTCGGCTAACCAACACACCGAGTTGTTGCTTGCAATCAAGCCAAGTCTCTTCACTTTGTGCACATAACCTATTTGACTCATCTCTAGCAAATAGGTACTAAACTAGCAAGCTAGATACAACGAAACTGCATCAAAAGCAATGCAACTGAGTTCCCATCGCGAACTCGAGTTCGCGTCGCTAACTCATGTTCGCGTTCGGGAACTCAGTCGCGAAGTGTTCACGGCCAACACCAAAATTCTCTGTCTCGAGTTCGCGTTTCGCGAACTCTAGTTCGCGTCGCGAACTACCTGAAGCTGGTACATTTCCTGCATTTTCAACAAGCATGCATATACCAACTAATTGTAACTAAACACAAGTTGGAGGTTAAATCCACTCACCGAAACCTTCCACTTGTCGAACTCAGAGGTCTAATGTTTCTGAGTCTCGATCCCGATTCCTGTACACCAAAGGAATACCGAATTAGTATATAATTCCACCAAATTATAAACAATGTTAAATATACATTTACACTAACACTTGTACTAACTAAATAGCCAAACGCTTAAACCGTCATAAGAACATGACATGACCATCTACACGTATCTAACAAGTCAACTAGTCATTTGCAAGTAATACATTCAAATGGGTCAAACCGGGTTATTAAACAATAATACCTCCTACTATTGTAAACATAACATCAACTTGCAATTCACCAACTGTTACCAATAACAATACTAATCACATAATTCTAACAAAATACTTACACTTTCACAATCCAAGTTATTTTACTACCCATTGGCCCAAACGGGTCAAAAGCCCGAATATGACTATAACACTTCCAATTTCCATCAAATAGCACAAATTCTCTATAACTAACAAGTCATGAACATGTAACAATTCATCAAGCTCAAAGTTACCAACAATCCATGTATTTTACTTCCAATTTACTAGTTAATCATTTTTAACTAAAACATCCAAACACTATAAAAACTAGCATTTTTATCAGATCCCACCAATCCTTGGCATAAAACATAACTAACATATCTAACATGTTATTTTAGCATAACCAAGTAACATAACCCATAAAAATCTATCAATGACATATTTTTCACCAACTAGATATTTAACCCAATAACTAGTTTATAAATTATACATAAACTCCATACAACTTTTTAACTAACACTTTCATTCAAACAAGTCATACTTCCACCAAAACATCCAATACTTGATTTCTCAACCTAAGGAACAATTCCAAGCATTTAAACAACAAGAACTCCAAGGTTTGTCAAAACCCACATAACCTACTTTTAGCATAAACACCCTAACTTGTACATCTTGCTAAAATAGTTGTACCTTGTGCTAAATTACTTGTACATAAGCAACAAAACATGTCAAACTTTGCATAAACACCTAATACACCATTTAACACCATAAACACCAACCAAAACTCAAGAACACATAAACCCTAATTTATCAACTATCACGGAATCGAAAATAAACACATATAGGTCGAAACTTACCTCAAGAGCTATCTAAAAACGGGATTAGATTTATGATTGAACAAGAAACGAGCTAGTAATCTTCATGAAACCTCAAGAACACCCATGAGTTTTGAGAGAGTTTGATTTATAAAAATCAAAAAGGAAATTAAAGAAAGTAAAGTGAGAAGTGACCAAAGGAGGGTGTGATGTCCCTCCTTGACACCAAAACCGTCCACCATGAGGGGGGTGGGGCCCACTTGGTGGTTTTTTTTTTTTTGTCTTTTATTACCTTTTAAACAATACAATATAAAAAGTCCCTTTCGTAGTTAATTTATTTAAAATACCAAACGGGCTCCAATTTTAAAAACGAAAGTATTTCTGGAGACGATATTAAAAGGAGAATCCAAAGATATAAAAATCATATATTTATTTAAACATTTCAGAAAACAGATATTTTAATCCCTTGATTAAAATATCACAAAAGGACAAAAGGTCAAACAAATCATTTAACACTTAATCAATTTATTCCACATATGGTCAAATAGATATTTTCAAATATCAAAATATACCTAAAACAACTAGGCCAGTTTTAGGATGTTACACTCGACCAATGGGGCGGGACAAGGCGAAGAAGAAAGCAACGGCATCGTTATCATCAGCTCAACAAACTTCAGATGTCGGTGAACCGCCTATGGCTCAGCAATTAGTCGGGCATTGGAAAGAGGCCACAGAAGAATTTTTTGACTTACGCAAAGCGTCTTTAACTGATTTCATGGAGATTCAAAAAGATAACCAATAGCTCAAGCACATGAAATTATACAATGAACCGCATGACCACTTCACCGGCAAAAAGCTTGACTGGGTTTTGGCGAGAAAAGCGAAAATCAAGGCCAAATATAATTTAAATTTTTAGTTTTTTTTTAGTACGTTTTAATTTATATATGTAATGTTTTTTTATTATTAATGTAATGTTATTTTTTATTATTAATGTATTGTTTTTAATTTAAATTAAAATTAAAAAAAAATTATTGATCGGTCACCCATTACGGGCTATTGATCGTTGTTTGTTCATGTGTTTGATCAGTAGAGAGAAAGCTTGATGTGACGTAGAGGATGGGTAGTCTAAATGAGTATGTATTTTAATTAACTATTCTTAAATCTTGCCTAACTGATTGGACTTTTTGGACTTTTCGGTTTCTTCTTCCAAAATATGTGAACATGTTTTTAGACAGTGATTTCTTTCAACTTTAGAATGTGAATAAGAAAAATACAAAATAGGCCCACTTTACTTTATTTCGTACCCAACAACCGATAACCTATTTATTTATTTATTGTTAAAGGAAACTATCTTGTAAATGTTTCTTACAATAATGTTATACTGACAACAAAATATACTGTTATAACAGTAGATAAAATCTGACTCAATCGTTACGGGTGTCTTTAACTCAATCAAGACTTGAGCAAAGATGCAAACAATCTGATCATCAATTCATCATGTGTATACAGCGTAAACCTACCATGTAGAACGGGTATCCCATAAAACTCCTAAAATTATTTAACTTTATAAATTATTATTTTTTAATGTAATTGAAATTACAAAGGGAAAAATGTGTAACACATGCTTTTGGTTTAAAGGACCTTGTAATCCTTAAAAAAAATTTCCTGTATCTATTAAGTGTGTACACATAACACACCTAAAATGTTTTATAGACAAATATACTTTCTCCGATTCAAAATAAATGACACAACTTCCTTTTTAGGGTGATTCAAAATAAGTGACACACTTTGAAAAATTACCTTATTTGGCAAAAAATAGTGGGACCCACACACACGAACTATCTACTTTAATAAACTGAAATGACTCTTTTACCCTTACTTTTTACTTTTAAACATCATTAACCTACTTTATTTAAAAGGTGTGGGACCAATTCTCTACTAACCATTCAATTAATCTAATTTAATCATCATTATAATTTTTACCTCAAAACCCGTGAAACCCAAAGTGTGTCGATAGGAAGAAGTATATGATTTGAAAACAAACCCTTTTGTTTTGGTGCTTGATGTTTATCCTTATCATCAAAATCTTGAAAACACATATTTATAGTAGTTTTTTTCCCTTCATTTAAAAAAAACGTATGTATAGTTAAGATGTTTCATGAAAGAGTTAATTTCACATATAATCCTTTAACTAATTACATATTATAATTTTATATTTTTTAATTAAAATTAATTATTTATTTACCATTTTATAACAATACTTTTAATAGAAAATAATGACCAAAGATGTGGTTACTTAAATGACTACTTATAAAATTAGAAAGGAATGTTAATGCAATAAAGAATAAAGATTAAGTTTGATTTTTTTTTTAAATTGACCAAATTTACCATATGTTTTTTTTTAACGGCAATATTATTAAAACTAGCAAGAAGCTAGGAAAGTACAAAACATGAACGAAATATGAAAATAAGGGAAATTACAAACAAGACATAGGGTTCGAACACCACTCAACCCATTTGTTACTCAAAAAACTAGATTTTGCCCTATTCTTGATCTAAAAGTATGTGGTACTTTGTACCTCACTGAAAATTAGCGCCTCCCGAGCCTTGTTTTGGGAATCGAAGACTTTGTTGTTTCTAAGTTTCCAAATGTACCTAATGAGACATTGAATTGATGATGAAAATGCCTTCCATTTATTTCCGGTTAGACCGACTTCGTTACCCCACTTTAACAGTCCCTTTATGAAATTATCTCTAATTTATTCATATAGCTACACGTTGCAGAGGTAGTTGAGCCATAAATTTGGAGGGTACATCGTATCTTTTAGGATGATGACTTGGCTATCAATCATGTACCCAAGTATTAAATACCAACGTTTAATGTTTAGGGGAGTAAAATTAATTTTCAAAATAACCAGCTAATTTACGACAAGTTTTCTTTCTTTTTAAATTTGTAATGGTTCACAATGTTTTAGGTATACAAGTGTTTCATATTGTATTTAATCTCTAGTACTCCCTGCGTCTCACAATTTTTTTTTTCATTTCTGCTCAAAATTTTGTTTTAAAAAAATTCTCATTTCTCTAATTGAAATGTCCACTTAATAAAATAATATTATTACTCATGGTCCTACCACTAACTCTTTCCTAAAAACGCATTCTCTCTCAAATCTAACATTATATTTTAATCAAATTTATTAACATTGACACCACCACTAACTATCTCTTAAAAACTAGTGCCCAAAAGAAATAAGAACCTTCTTTGGGACGGAAAGAATATCTTTTTAATATTTTCTTAATAAAATATTATTTACTGTTTATAGTCAAACTTAAGATACCCGTAATTTCAAATGAACAACAATGAGTATAAATGTAATTTACTCCGAAAATAAAATAAACAAAAACCAAACCGAAAATATATAAACCAGTAGCCACTAGAATTTTAGAAAACCAGTTACTAGACCACCCTTTGGATTGCCAGACAAACATGATTAAGCATATAACTATTGACCCCACTTTTATCATTTTGTACTTTTAAATTTGATTTATGCATTATAAAGAATAAAAATAAAAAAGCCAAATCTTAAATTGATGAATATGTTTTTGGTTAATGAAAAATTAATGTAATAAATTATTATAAATTAACCAGATTCTTTTACAAAGTGCACACATCAATACAATAATTACAGAGAAGGCCCCTAATTATTTTCCATGTTACAATGCAATCCTTTCCGGTGCTCGGCTGCTGTCACAGAAGAACTCCTCTGGCCTTTTTGCCGCTGAGAATGTTATCATCATCTTCATCAAACCCTAACCCTAACCCTAACTCTACCTCACTCCACGCCACCATGAACCTTAACTCCGATTCATCATCATCATATTCGACTAGAAACCCTGATCTTCTTCCTCTATTCACTAATCCACAAATTTGTCACGTCAATTGTAAAGGTTTATCGCAAGGCCTTACAATCTCCAACGGTTTTCCATCTTCTTCGTCTTCCATGGCGGCCAATGCAGTTTCCGATACGGAAATCGAGGAATCAGGAGATCCTGACGAGCTTCAGCTTGTGGTGGTGTCGTTTTACAAGTTTGCTGATTTCCCTGACCATGCCGATTTGCGTAAACCGTTGAAGGAATTATGCGAGAAACTGGTAAGTATTCACTACATGTTTGTTGTTTAATTAAGCTCAATTAAGAACTTCTGTCTGTTAATTAACGAATTAGAAGCTTTTTCCATTTTAACATCTTATCCTATATTTATTACTACAATGTATGATCATTTTTTGTCATTGTCACTCATACACCTCACCAAACTTATATATATCCAGTATATTTCAGGTGGTATTATTCTTGCACCAGAGGGAATTAACGGCAGCATTTGTGGCATCCGTAAATCGGTTGAAAAAGTTATTGATTTCATACAATCTGATGATCGTTTAAAAGGTCTTCGACAAATAGAGTCACCTGTTAGCCCTGAAGAAGAAGCTATTCATCATGGACACACAAGCAGCTCTCCACTTGCTGCAGGGGAAGATGCCCCATTTAGATGGGACCATGTCAGAGTAAAGCTTAAAAAAGAGGTTATTAAATAATAATTACAGTTACAAACTTACAATACCAGTAAATTAGTTACATGATAATGATTTTTGTTAGTGTTTATTAATTAGTTTTATATTTGTGCAGATCGTTTCTCTTGGCATGCCATCGGTATCACCTAATGAAAGAGTTGGGAAGTATGTCAGCCCGAATGAGTGGAATTCATTGATCTCTGATCCAGATACAGTAAGTTTAATTTTCCCCTTTTTGAAGCTTATCTTTTGCTGACTAGGATGTCTAGGTGGCACGAATCACGCCACCTGTCCATTATAAATTGAGACAAAATCATTTTTTTTATGGATGCTTTTTTAGGTTGTGATTGATGTGAGAAATGACTATGAGACCAGAATTGGTAAATTTAAAGGGGCGGTTGATCCACGAACCACAGCTTTTAGGGAGTTCCCTTTATGGGTGGATGATGAATTCCAGATTTCTTCATCTGATGAAAATGATAAAGGGCAAAAATGTCCACCTCGAGTTGCAATGTATTGTACGGGTGGAATTCGGTGTGAAAAAGCCTCAAGTTTTCTCCTTAGTAAAGGGTTTAAAGAGGTTAGTGTAACTTGTATTACTACTTTACTACCTTTCCCATTTACTTATGATAAATTACATCAAAATTTAACACATAAAAAAGAAATTAGATTAAAGGGTTTTGTTGTGTAAAATAATAATTTACTTTTACGCTTATCCCTATTTCGTCGTTGTAAAAACCTTTTGGCCAGTTGGGTGACTGGGTCATTAAAAAGATGGTTGTGTCCCAATTGGATCATTATATAAAAATTGTTGTTTCAAAATGATAACTTATATAAAATTTAGATTTATATTTAAAAATTGTCGATCTAAAAAGTTTTTAATGATCGAGTTGGGACACAAAACGATCTTTTAATGACCCTATCGCACAAAATTTTGCACAATGACTAAATAGGGATGCATGTAAAAGTACGTTGTTATTTCAGACAAGAAAACCCTGTAGGCCTATATGCATAAAGTATGTTATCATTTTATTCAAATTATCATATTATAATAACTGTTAGAATTATTTAATTACTTGTACTTCCTCCGTATCAAAACAAGTGACACACTTTCCATTTTGGGGTGTATCAAAATAAGTGACACACTTTGAAAACTTTCCTTATTTGGTAAAAATTATGGGACTCATACCCACTAACTATCCATATTAATAAAGTGAAATTACTCTTATACCCTTGCTTTTACTTTTAAAACTAATTAATATCACTTTATTCAAGAAAAGTGGGACCCATTCTCCACTAACTATATACTTTAATCTATTTTAACCCCTACTTTAATCTTTTACCTCAAAAAACGTGTAAGCTAATTTGTGTCACTTATTTTGATACGGAGGAAGTAAATCTGATTAGTACCAAAAACAATCTTTTTATTAGGTGTACCATTTACAAGGTGGGATACTTAAATACTTAGAGGAAGTCCCCAAACCCGAGTCTCTATGGGAGGGCGAATGCTTTGTATTTGACAAACGGGTCTCGGTCAAACACAGGCTCGTGCCCGGTGACTTCAAGCTTTGCTATGGCTGCAAGAAACCCGTGAGTGATGCTGACATGTCATCACCCGAGTGGGAATACGGGGTAAGTTGCCCCTATTGTTATGCTTCAAAATCCGAGGAGGAAAAAGAGCGGGCTAGAGCCCGACAAAGGCAATTTGAAGAATGGGGTGTCATTGGTGGGCCCGATAAAGGTCGCAAACCAACAAAAACAACGAATAGTAACGAAAATGGTGGTGCTCAAAGTCAAATGTCGAGGTCAATGTGAGGATAATAGTCAACCATGCTAAAAATTGGTACTTTTCTTCGGGTAATTGATCATTCTAGATTGAAAATTGTTAAATTGTCGTGTTGTTCAATTGATGTTTTTGATATTTGTTAGATTTGCTATTTGCTTATTTAGAATTGTTTTTAGAGTTTTGGATGTTTAAAGTATGTATTTATATAAACAATTTGCTGCATTTTTTTACCTTTGTGGTAAAATTTGTAACTTATGTGTACGGATATAATCCTTAACCAATCTCTAATCTTCAATCTAATGTGAGAATAAAGGTGACATGCATAATGTTTTTAAGGGGTGTTTGAGATTTTTTATTGAAAATAGATTATGCGTTTTCAAAATGGATAATCATATAATTAGCGGTTACAAAATGTGATTATGAAAAATAGTGTTTTAGATTTGATTATGTTATTTGAAAATGCAATAATCAGATAATAAGTTTCTTTTAGTGTTTGGCAAATTTGATTATTTGTATAGTATTGGTAGAATGCAAATAAGCTGTTTTCAAAACGCAATAAGCACCTTCCAACCTACTTTTTCAAAACTCTGTTTTGAAGGCCCAAAACACAAATAATTGATTATTTCAGGCTTTTTGCCAACGTTTTTAAAACGTAATAAACAGATAATCCACCCCAAAACGCAATCCCAAACACCCTCTAACTATAATAAAGATCAAATATTTGGCCCATAAATAAAGAACAAAGGAGAAACTTTAACCGAGAAAAATTGAAAAATGAGAACCATATGAACAACAAAATGAGAAAAAAAGTTTAACGACCAAAATGTTGAATCTGAAATACTATAAGGATACATTTTGTAAGATATTAATATTGCTTCAATAGTCAGGGTATTGTTAACATCCTTGAGATCTATATTTATATTGTTATTGTTATTGTATTACTATCTTTGTATTACTTATGTTTGAACAACCATCAAGTTAACATTATTTTCACCGCCAAATTTTAGGTCGTGTATAGTTTTTTATTCATCGCTTTATATTTTATGTCATCAATTTGGAAGTGTTGCAAAAACATAAGTTATAAAATATAGACACTATAAAAACTTATTCATACACCACAACTTATGTTTTAGTATATTTGTACAATATTCTTTAAAAATTATACAACGTGGTGAGAGAAATAGTTTTTATGGTGTAATATCACTTCCCATAAACTATATATATCCTACTCAACATATGTGACACAAATTGGTAATGCATATTGCATACAACCATTGTTTATATCTTTTTCAGAAAATAAAAATGGGCGGTAACATCTTGAATCAGGTCTCCGAGGAAGAACACAAGAACTTGAAAAAATCTGAACAGATGAAGAACAACTTGGCCTATTAGCTCAGCTGGTTAGAGCGTCGTGCTAATAACGCGAAGGTCGCAGGTTCGAGACCTGCATGGGCCATCTTTGTTAATAATAAATGCTTGTGAATTCAGAAATTTAGTAACTCTAAAACTAATCACTTATCTATCACCATTAGCAAGGAAAAATTAACCAAGACTATAATTTTTTTTGCTAAATATAATAAACTTATATTTTTATATTGAAGTATGAGAGCCCGATTCTAGGATCAATTAAGTCTGCTCAAAACCGACCCTAATAATCTAAAAGTAAGATTGAAATTGGAATCATTTATAAGAAGGAATTGATGTTATATCAGAAGGAAGATTTCTATTTAGAAAATTGTATCTTAAACTAAGAATTTTGAGTGTTTTTCGGGATTTGACAGTAAAGACCGATTTCCCACGAGATGAATCGTGTTGCTTGTGTTCGTTCTTGGCTACATTTGATTCCAACCCATGAATGGCAATCGGAATTAGTTAAATTCCAGTTGAGTTTTCGAATGTGTGCTACTTTTGAAGCAAAACGAAGGAGATTTTGTGCATAAAATTCTAAATCAGCAGTTTCAATCCCATATTTAAGGATGTACATGTTTGATTTGTGGTACATTAACAATTAACCATCAACCATCCACTAACTTCAAACAATAAAATATAACTAGGGTGTTAACTATTCGAGTCTAGTCGAATATCAGGAAATTTGAGTTTGGCTCGTTTAATAATTGCTCAGCTCGAGCTCGAATATTTATACAGTGTTCGAGCTCGAGCACAATATTCGTTTATGATTCCATATTTTTTTAGATGAATTAATATACAAACTTGAAAAGCTCGTTAATTACTCGACTCGTTAACACCCCTATTAATATATGTATATATTTTTTATTTAATGTATCAACACTTGTTTTACTTGTTATGATCGGCTCGTTAAAATCGTATTGAAACTAAGTGAAATTATTTTCTATTAAATACAACAATTTAAGCATCTCATTATCATTATCAGATAAATAATATATATTAATTATAACTATTGTAAATGCATGTATAACTCTCGGAAAACTTGTAACATGCAATCTACATTGATATATATTTAAATATTCAATTTAAGACGTTTAAATAATATTCCCCTTATAAAAATTTCATATAAGCAATAAATGGTCATAGGTGACCAATTTACCAAATTTAGCAATTTTATAAGATAACAGTCTGGTTAGAAGGTGAAAAAAAAACCATTTGTATAAAAATTGCTTTTTGGATAAAGGATTCTGTAGTTTAACAACAACCCGTCAAAATACGTTACTATGTTACCGTATTGTTTCTTTTCATTGTAGTAACTCTAATAAGTACATCAGTTTTATATGAAATTAACTAGCTTCAAAGTCCGCCCAGTCAAAGAGATATAGGAAAATACACAATAATAATATTGTTGAAATAATATAACAATCCATAATTGAAATGATGAAAAACAATTTTTGATACATGAATAAATGGTATAGGAAATTTAAAGACGAAATAAAACTTATTTATAAACAATATTTGTTGTTGAGTTAGTTTAATTGTCATTATGTATATATCCCGTTAAAAATTACGTGTTGTCCTTTATTACGCTGAATATCAACTATATGTAATAAAAATATTTTTTGCATGAATTCGTGATGATTACAATGACGTGACAAAATATAAACATAAAATCTTAAAATTATAAAAAATGTATTATAAAGACAAATTAAAATTTTTAGTAAAATAACAAAATTTAAGATAAATTTCCTGCAAAATAATAATTAAATACATCCCAAAGATGCTTAGCAATGTGACTACCCTTGCAAAATTTGTCGGCCACTCGAACATTTTGTGTAGATCATGGACTGGCCCAAGCCTTCTAATTATTTATAAGACTTCCTAAGACTACACACAGAAAACCGCCCATATAGTATTTTGAACCGGTTATTAACAAATCATAATGGTGTGAAGCATTTTGTGCCAAAAACTTAAAGGTTAAAATGCATTTTAGTACCCCTGAACTTGGTTAACTGAGTTTTCTACTACCCTGAACTATTAAAGGTGCAGCATAGTACCATGAACTTGACAAAATGGTCGATTTAGTACCCCTGACTCACTAATTTGACCTTGTTTTCTCACGAGATTTGCTTCTAATATCAATATATTGAGATGAATATATATTTTTAAATCCGTCAAAAGCCCCAACGAAAGTAAGTTATGCGAGAAAATGTGATCAAATTAATGAGTCAGGGTACTATATTGACCATTTTGTCAAGTTCAGGGTACCATGCTGCACCTTTAATAGTTAAGGGTAGTAGAACACCCAGTCAACCAAATTCAGGGTACTAAAATACATTTTGGCTAAACTTAAAATAGTATAATTTAAAGATCACATATATCAATCAACCATGTGTTTGTTATCTTTTTATTTTAGACCGATACGGCATAATGGGTTGCTCTTAATGAGACCAAAGTCCACCTGTCAAAAGGGCAAATAAAATCAAATTTTTATTTTAATGATTTAGAACAGAATAATGTGATGGTTAGAAGGAATTGCGGATACCTTGTGCCTTAACTGACGGACGGAATCTAACAATGTCTGCCATCTGGGGTGACGGACCAAAATGTTTCAAAAGTATGAACCATAGGGACTGCATGTGCACTTTCGTGACCATAGGCACCGAACATGCACTTTCGCCAAACCACATGGACTATTCTTGCAATTTACTCTATTAAGCACAGTAACTATCTATAATTTAAAAAAATTATGAAAATATTGTTTGTACGTATCGTTCAAGGGAAAGATCCCAAGCAATAACTTTAACATCTTCGGGAAGTCCCATAGGAAGCAACATTCCAGTTCTAAACATTCCAGAATTTCTAACTTCAACCCATTTTTTAAACCCTTCATGATAACTGTCACAACATAAAATACAATCGGTTATACTTAAAACACTGGTTTGGTTTATCAATTATAAATACAAATAATGATATACTTACCCATATATTTCCATACTCGGTTCTGTGTATGGATTGTAAGCAAGCTTGAAACGCAATTTCGACATTCCTGAAATAAAAAATAATATAAAATTATAAAACATAATTCAAATTTGGTGTTGCAATTAGTATGTATTTTAGAGATGTTTATAGTTTTACCTTTAAGGGAGAAGAAATCATGCAGCCTGCCCTGCAAATCCCCAAGACTTAATCCGCAATCACATATTAGCCCTAAAACAAGAGGTAGAAAACCATATTTACTCAATTGTTAGAGAATTTATTCTTGAGCTACATTTTGTTGTACTTTCTTGAAGCATGCATTAACTACTTGTACAATGTTCAAAAGACCAACAATACCTTCAATTTGATGAAATTCAGCAAGATGAGTCCGGTTAACAGCTTCGTTTCTAAAAACTCTATCAATACTATAGTATTTCCTAGCTTCAAAAGGTTTCTGTAAACTATTACAGTTAATATGTTTATGCTTATTTACTTTTCCTTTTCAATAGTATTTACATAACTAAAAATAATAATAATAAATTAAAGGAAAAATAAACTTTGCAAGTGCGTACAACATTCTTGAGGACACTGTAGTTATATGAGTTTCTTAGTAAGTTTTTATTTGCTTCTTTCCTTTTCCAGTCATATCCATATAAACATTCTTATAAATTTTAGAGTAAAATTATGCTATAAATCTATACACACACACATATGATATATATACAAAATCTATAGGATGAAATACCATACTGTTATAATTTGTAGTAGAAGGTTCTAAAATATTTCATTGCCACATCACCAATTAGAATAAAATCAAAAACTAAACACAAAAGGCACATACTTATAGTTTAAACGTATTAATTACCTCGTAAAAAGATGTATCATGTGAATCACAGGCAGGCTGTTGTTGCGGTTGGAAAAGTGCATCAAAGTCCCAAAAGCTGTATTTTATGAAATAAATAAGTTCTTAAATTCAATAAAGAGGCTAATTATATAGAAATGACGAACAACAGTAGGTACCTGCTTTTAACATAATTATTTTTTTGCATCTCCTCAAACCTGCAACTAAAGAAATGTATTATATATGAAATTATTAATTAGAATTATGATGATATGAAAAAGATAGTTAAAGTTAGTTACCCCATATGAAGGAAAATTGTTTGCATCTCTTCTTAACCTGCAATTCTCAAGTTTACTTATGAATGGTCAATCTGATCTGCAATGACATTTCAAGAACACTAAAAAGGTTTATAATTTTTATAAAAGATAATTGATGGTTTGATACAGCAGGTTTAATATTGGATACATATTTAATAAAATGAAATTAATTGAGGAAGGATGTTAAGAAACTGGATGTAGTAATTTATACCTCTAACAATTACTCAGAAGTCATAACTGATTTCTGGATGTTATATCAGTCAAAAAAGAAGAAATTCACATCATATACAAGCTAATTAGAGCTAACATTAGCATAAAAATAACAAAATTTGTAAAATAAGTTACTCAATTGTATAATTCTTAAAAATCTATAATTTTTTAATTCATCACGTTTGACAATCTGGCATACATGAATCAAGTATTTAATTTGAGAAGAATAAAGTCATAATTAAGAATCCAAATTGAGAAAACTGTTTACGAATGATGAAAAAAATCAACAGTCAGTAGCTATTTGGAAGATAAAACAAATCAAAACCATAGCAAATGTTCACACACATCACTTATGTCTGTTCCAACAATATAAAATGAATTCAACATTTTAATATTGAAACATAAGATAATAATAATGAACTAATAATTACCATTTCAAACTTTCAAAAGACCTTTTTCATATATTTTGCATCTCCAAGCACATTCCTTTTACCAGTGTGAGAAACTGAAGTTAATCTTTGAATACATAATTGTACTGAAGTTAAGAAACTGACCGAATAAGAAGAGGGGCCAGAAGTAAAACGGTGGCGCCATTAGAAAGTTGAAACAGAAAATTTATACGAATTGAAGGAGCTTGAAAAAATGTAAAACTCACCGGTCGAGAATTAGGCCACGGGTTGAAATGAGATTTCATATGGGTTTAGCGATAGAATTTGATTCAGCTATGGGGCAGATTTTGTTCTATAGAGGAATGCGGCTAATCAGAACCCTAACAATACGTGAACCATACTCTTCAATTTCAGCCCCATGAGATGCTCTGTTGGTCTTCGATTCAGATTCAGTCAATCAGCAGCATGGGGCAGATTTCATATGGGTTTAGCGATAAAAAATCGATTCAGCTACGGGGCAAATTTTATTCGATAGAGGAATGCGGCTAATCTGAACCCTAACAATTCGTGACCCCTAATTTTCAATTTCAGCCCCATATGATGCTTTGTTGGTCTCAGATTCACTGAATCAGCACCATGGATAGAAGGCTTTGAAAAACTGTTTGACAGGTGGCATTGTTTGTAATTACATGTCAGCAAAAGGAGCTAATCAAAATCTGCTAAATGAACACGTGGACAAAATCAATTCAAAATTAGGCTCCATATATAGGAGTAGATAGATAGATAGATATCCCTAATAAGATTATTCCTACAAAATAACCAATTGCTTATTTTTATCTTATGTTGAATTACTGGCAAAATATTTACTTATTCTCAAACACAGGGACTGATTTCAGAAAAGGATAACCTACAAGGGAAAGAATTGTAAATGTCAAATTTTAAATCAAGCCGGACGCCAAATACATTATAAAATCTGACATAATTTTTTGTTTTATTCGTTATTTATTTTACGCTCTCAGGCCCCTTGTTCCTATTATGTTTCGATCTCCATCTCTCTCCTGTACTTTTTCTAGAGAGAGAACCAGGAATTTTGGATATATACTTGCCATATATATAGATTTAGGGCACATACAGGGCGAGCTACTGTGAAGAATTGCAAAATTTTCTTTATTAATTGCTTTAGTTTCTGCAAATAATTGCTCAGGACCACGGGCAACCTAAAAGCCCCAATAATTTGTTCCAAGGTCCTGAGATTTAGGGTTTTTTTATAAAATGTTGAAATTCAATTGTGATTAAGTGCTGAATTTGTTGTTTTGGAGCTCAAGATCACAGGAAATGTATACTTGTTAGCTTTTAGGGTTTTGATTTGTAAATTGTACGGTAGAGGTGGAAGGAGGAAGGAGATGGACGGAAGGAGGATTACGGCGAGCCCGCGTCCGTGCAGTGGCCGGAGAGTGGTGGCGAAGAAGCGGCCGCGTGGCGGAGCTGATGGTTTTGTGAATAGCGTTAAGAAGCTTCAAAGGAGGGAGATTTGTTCTAAGCGAGATCGTTCTTTTAGTATGTGTGATGCTCAAGAGAGGTTCAGAAACATACGCTTACAGGTTCTCGTTCATACTTGTGCTCTTTTTCCTTATAATAGTTGAATTCATTACAGAAATGAAAGAAATTTAGGGTTTTTTTTTGTGGTTTGTCTTTTTCAAATTATCCTCATTAGTCCAGTTGTTATGTTAGCATGGTTGTATGAATGAGGTAGATAGACATTTCTGGTGTTCAATTTACCTGTAACAAGGCTAACAATCAGAGATGCAAATTGGGAAATGGTTGTGTTTTATCTTTTATGAAGCTGAAATACTTAGCTTATATATCCTTTACCCAAACTCCTTCAAGTATTTTTAGTTAGTTTAATGTTAGTATTCAATAACTTTGTTTTGTAACTTATAATCTGATAAATGATGACATCAGGAGGAATATGATACCCATGATCCAAAGGGACACTGTGCTATGGTGTTGCCATTTCTTAAAAAAAGGTCAAAAATTGTTGAAATTGTTGCTGCTCGTGATATAGTCTTTGCTCTTGCACAATCTGGAATCTGTGCTGCTTTCAGTCGAGGTATAATCAAGAATCCAAAAAAGTTCTAATTGAATTAGTCAATTAAATAATGATTAAAAATAGTATTTTTAACATGATATGTATTTGATGCAGAGACTAACCAGAGGATATGCTTTCTAAATGTCAGCCCTGATGAAGTTATAAGAAGCCTGTTTTACAATAAGAACAATGATTCACTCATTACAGTTTCAGTCTATGCATCAGACAGTTTTAGTTCCTTAAAATGTAGAACAACTGGAATCGAGTATGTGAAAATGAAAACTCACTATTAATCTATTAATCTTAAAGATATATATTAATAAGTTTGTTGTATATATTTATATTATGTTTTCAGGTATATACGAAGAGGTAAACCAGATGCAGGATTTGCTCTTTTTGAGTCAGAGTCTTTGAAATGGCCCGGTTTTGTGGAGTTTGATGATGTTAATGGAAAAGTACTTACATTCTCTGCACAAGATAGGTAAAATCCACAACTTTTTACATGATTTTGTGATTTTTTTGGTTGCTAATTGCAACCATTGCTATTTTCTGTCAGCATTTACAAGGTGTTTGATTTGAAAAATTACATGATGTTATACTCCATATCGGATAAAAATGTCCAAGAGATCAAAATCAGGTAAATCTCTTTTTTGGGTTTTGATAATGACGGGCTGTCATTAGACATGCATCAAATACTTGTACATCAATCTATAACTACTCCCTGAATCTTAGGAACCACTTCCCCCCATGGATTAATGTACAACTTTTATGCGTCTAATGACAGCCCTAAGGGCCATTATCAAAACCTCTCTATTTTATATCTTCTTTTTCAGTTTTTTGTTGTTATATATATTGATTTTTTGTTAAATTTTTTTTCTAATTTTCCAAAAACAGCCCTGGGATTATGCTACTGATATTTAATAAAGCTAGTGGTCATGTTCCTCTGAAGATTCTTTCCATTGAAGATGGAACGGTTTTGAAAACTTTTAATCACCTTCTTCACAGAAATAAGAAAGTGGATTTCATTGAACAGTTCAATGAAAAGCTTCTTGTCAAGCAAGAAAATGAGAATCTTCAGATTCTCGATGTAAGAATCTTATTCCCTCACTTTATTATTATTATATATCTGATAAAAGTTGCGAATTTTACCTGTTTGCTTACCAATGGGTTGATTCGGGTCCTTTTGAACGGGTCAACCAAACTATCCGACCCGTTATCCAACATTTGAAATCTAATGACCCTTTTTTTTTAATCATACAGGTACGCAATTCTGAGCTAACAGAAGTTAGTAGGACAGAATTTATGACACCATCAGCTTTCATCTTTCTATATGAAAACCAACTGTTTTTGACATTCAGAAACAGAACAGTTGCTGTTTGGAATTTCCGTGGGGAGCTTGTTACCTCTTTTGAAGATCACTTATTATGGCATCCCGATTGTAACACTAACAATATTTACATCACTAGTGATCAAGATCTCATCATTTCCTATTGTAAAGCTGATTCTGATGATTCTTCTACCCAAGGAAATGGTAAGTTTCTCACGGGAGTAAATTACAGAAATTGTCCCCGTGGTCTTTCGAATTCTACGATTTTGTCCCTGTACTTATTTTTTCGTTTTTTTTTTGTTGTAGTTTTTTATTTCTCTTATTTTTGTCCTTCCGTCTAAATTGGTCCCTATTTTTTTTCCTTCTGGCTAAATTGGCCCACCCACTTTGTTAAAAAAAGGAGTAAATTACAGAAATTGTCCTTGTGGTCTTTCGAATTCTACGATTCGGTTCCTGTACTTCCCCCCCTTTTTTGTCCATGTAGTTTATTATTTCCCCTATTTTTGTCCTTCGGTCTAAATTCGTCCGTTTATTAACGTCACATGCTAAGCATGTAAGGGTATTTTGGTCTTTTTCCATTTTCCATTTTCTTTTATATTTCTATTTTTTCATTTTCACTCATTCTTCCTCAACAACAAAAAGAGGCAAAAAAATATAAGAAAGGACAAATCAAATTCATCTACGAAAACTCACAAGAAGAGTTTCAAAATCAGAGGCGAATCCAAATTATGAAGGTGAAGATGCAAATTAAAATGTAACGGACAAATTTAGACAAAAGGACAAAATTGGTGAAATCGGGACGCAAAAAACGGAAAAAAAATGTATAGGGACAAAATCATAGAATTCAAAAGACCATTGGGACAACAATTTCTGTAATTTACTCTAAAAACAGAGTGTATATGTATTGTTTTAAGTTGGTGGTTAAACGAAATTTATTTTTATTTTTTGACGTTTTTATCTGTTGATTTAGCAGCAGCAGCGGGATCGATAAATATCAGCAACATTTTAACAGGAAAATGTCTTGCAAAAGTAAAAGCAATAAACAACGGTTCCCAATTAGACGATTGCATTTGTAACAAATCTAATAACAACAAAAGATGCAAATGCAACTCAAAACAACGGATTCAAGGCAGAAGAATCACAAGCTCTGTTTCAGAAGCCTTAGAAGACATAACTGCCCTTTTCTATGATGAAGAACGCAATGAAATTTACACGGGTAATAGGCTTGGTTTGGTCCATGTTTGGTCTAACTAAGGGGGCTGTTTGGTTACAAGGTTTTGTTCCTGCAAACCAAACGCTGTCTAATTGTTAAGTTGTTCTGTTGTCTGTGTTTTGTTGTTTGTCTTTTGGTTTGCTCGGTGTCTGCATCTGATCTACATGGATGAATTATCCGGTGTTTGGGTGTATGAGAATCTGAGTGATGTACCATTATGTTTTCTTGTTAAAGTTGTAGTTTATTATTATCCATGGAAGGTATTTTAATCTTTTTTTTAAACTTGTTTTGGGCTCTGCTAATTGTTATTTGTTTTGTACTTTTGTTATTGGAGGATATATACTAGTCCTTTGCACGATTCAAAAACCGAATGAATAAGTTAGAACCGAACATAATTGAGAACCGAGAAAAAGGTTACGGTTAGACTGTGGACCGAGTGATGATTTTTTCCATCTTTTTTTTTGGCCAAAATACATTTTAGTACCATGAACTTGGTTGACTGGTTCTTCGACTACCCTGAACTATTAAAGGTGTAGCATGGTACCCTCAACTTGACAAAATGGTCAATTTACTACCCTGACTCACTAAATTTGGTATTTTTCTTACGTGATTTGCTTTAATCTAAGTATATTGAGATGAACGTACAACTTTTAGTCTATCAAAAGCTCCAACGGAAGTAAGTCAAGCAAGAAAATAAGATCAAATTAGTGAGCCAAGGTAGTTAATTGACCATTTTGTCAAGTTCAAGGTACCATGCTACACCTTTAATAGTTCAGGGTAGTAAAAAACCCAATCATCCAAGTTCAGGGTACTAAAATGCATTTTGGCCCTTTTTTTTGTTTGACTTTTTTGGGTTTTGGATTGGTTCGGACTGAGAATGGGTTTGGCATGAAAATTCAAACTGAGGACCTATCATTTAGTTTGGTTGTGTTACGGCTAGTTCTCGGTTCAGTTTACACAAACTTAATATATGCTTGTGCGAGCTATTTTCAAATTTTCTTTTTTGGATTGTTTGGGTTGTGAAGTACTATTACCAAGTTACATTGGTAGGGTTCCTCAATGTATTTTTAGAAAAGTTTACAGGATTGAACTGAATTCAAGGTCCAATCGGTAGAGGAAGATGGATTGAATATTGAGGAATTGGAGGCATTTTTGCTATCTCTTGAATGCTTTGATCCATATAAGCCCATTAACAAGCGGGAAGAGGATAAATTAGGAATTAGTTGGAAAATGTTAGTATCTATTAATAGGATTTTGGTTCACACGACCTGTTTGGAATAAAGGCTTGTCAAAAATCTAATCGTGTTGGCAATTTTAGTTTATTATTAGGTATTTTAGGATTTTATTGGTAACTGGGAGTATCCAACAAAGGTCTTTGATATGGTCAAATGATCCTTAGCACATTAGGTGGTAAATTCTTAAACTTGGCGTAAATGTGGTGATTTTTACACCACATATTTTAACCTATACAGTACAATAGTCTCTTTATATGTTTGTAAAGTCTACAACAATATTTATACAGTGTGATACACACATAAAAAATATGGTGTCAAACATAAATAAATTTAGAGTTTTGATAATGACAGCACTTTAAAGCTGTCAATAAGAAGGATTATTCTGTTTTGAAAAATAATAGTTAATTAAATTATTAACCATTAACCCAATATTTATCTTCATTATTCAAATTCTTCTATTTTTTTTTTTAAGAAAATTCAATTATTCAATTAACTAATTTAACTAAAAACCCTCTTTTTAAAAACGGAATAGTCCTTACTGACAACCCTTCTTGAAACCCATAAATTTATTGATATACGACTCAGAATAGTAATTTGCGACCAAAATTGATTTTAAATTCTGTTTGAATAGGAGTGGTCCTCGTTTTTACTTTTTAGTTAGGAGAGTGTTTTTTTTTTTTTTTTTTTATCTATTTTCTATTACACTCGCAACATGATTAATCATTTTGGTTTCAACATCACATGTATAAAGTGAATATATGTTGACGTGGATGGGTGAAACTACAAATGTTTTCATTAATTATAAAGCAAAAGTAGATAATGGAAATGTTATGATAACATAATAATGGAATGATGCCTTTAGACGTTGGTCGTAATTCCATAAAACCTCATCGTTGCTTTAAGACTCACCCATCACCACTTTCGGTTTGGTGGTAGTGGAGGCATAGACGAGTCCACTTTTAATACTACCTAACCGAAATTAACTTAAATTGTCATAAATCACACAGATATGTATAAAAATAAAATAAAATAAAATAAAATAATAATAATAATACTAATAAATTTGTGCGTTTTTCCGGTCATCAAGTTAATTCGTTGACAAATGAATCGACTACACAAAATATATTTCAAAAAGAGTAAATTACAATGATGGCCATTGAGGTTTACTTCAAATTCCATTATGTTCTTTTATTTTTAAAATTACACTAATAGTATTCTTTTTAGAAATAATTTGTACCGGTAGTCATTTAGCTTAACATCTGTTAAATTTTTAAAAGAAAAAGGACTAATTGTGTAATTTTAAAGGACTTCCGGTGTAATTATTTTAAAAAGAATTAAACGAACATACAAACTAAAAGACTTTAGATACAAAATGTTTTTATAAAAGACCTAGCAATATAGATTTTCAAAGCAAGTCTACGGTGAAATTTGGCGTAAATTTCAAAGATCATCCTTATAATTTACTCTTTTTATAATATTAAATCTTATTGGCAGAGGGGACTCATATTGGTTATTAATTCATGTATTTCATATAAGTACGTAAAACATGTTTATAGATGGTACTCCCTCCGTCCCACAAAAAACTTCTCATTTCACTCTAAATTTTTGTCCCACAAAAACTTCTCATTTGCCATATTGGATGGACCCCACACAATAAAAAACTATTATTACCAAAGACCCCATCACTAATATCCACTAACTATCTTTATCTCTCCAATCCAACCTTATATTTTAATCAAAAGTATTATCAATGACCCCACCACTAATTATCACCTAAAAACTTGTGCAATACTCAAATGGGAAGTTTTTTGTGGGACGGAGGGAGTATTAGAATAATAGAGCTAAAAATGAACCAAATGCAACATAAAAGAAAATTGGATTAATATTATAACTTTGGTAATAGAAATTACAGCTAAAACGAATTACGAATCAAATGCAAACGCACATTGTTTTTCTTAGTTCCCTGATATCAAATTATACATACTAATTAATTGTGAATTTAATTTATAAAACAAATAAAAGAAGACAGGTATAAAAAAGAAAATCGGGTATCAAAGAACTTTAAATATTCGAAATTATCTTTTGGAACATGCGTGGTAAAATAGTGGCGGTGCTAGTAAATTAGCTTATTATTATTATTATTATTATTATTATTATTATTATTATTATTATTATTATTATTATTATTATTATTATTATTATTATTATTATTATCATTATTATTATACTTCGTATATTTTTTATGTTTGAGAGTTTGAGTAGTGAGATCTCATCTGCCACTTGCAGATCATCTGTTTGGAATATATTGATTATATTCTTGTAATTAAAGTGAGAGTATAACAGTATCCCATGTGAACCAAAACACAAAATGCTTTTTACATCTAGCAAAAATATATTATTGCTGCATATATTAACATCTAATTTTGCGAAAGCATATTGTAATACTATAAAAAGTTTAACCTTTTTTTTCTTATTCACACAGTAACAATTATTATTAAATTAAAGCTTTAGCTGGTCAATGAGAGCATCTCCAATGAGAGGTTTTTTAAGAGGTTGATACAATTTGAATAACCTTTAAAATGATTTTTTATCATTGGAATGAATGACTTTTTTAAGAGGTCACTTCAACCACTTATTTTTCCCCAGCCACTTGAACAAGTTTCAATGTTTGATTCTTTTAGTCCCTGTATTTAATAATTTTACATTTTAAACCCATGTATATATTTATATGTGAATAATTTATTATTTCTATAACTATAAATTATAACTTTATCACATTTCAATACTTTTTAATGTCAAACATTATAATATTTTTGTAAGAGACATTTTATAATAATGTTAAGTTTTGTAATGCTATAAAAATTATTAAATTATAAGTGAGAGGTATTTATAAAATATTTAATATAGATAAAGGTAAATTAGTAATATTAGTGAAAAAGTTTTTGGAAAGATTAACCATTGAAGAAGTTTTCAATTAATAGATTATTAAATGATGTGACAAAGGTAATAATTTATTAGAGAAGTTAACCATTATGGATGCTCTGACATCCAGGTTAGAGAATTCAGGATGTTAAGAGAGATTAGACAATGAGACATTTTATCCCCGTTTTGTTCCGTAAATATGAAAAATATAATAATTTACACCATGGAGAATTAAAATGTTTTTTGAAAAATAGGTAGAGGTGTGTTTATTGTGTTTTGATAATTGATTATTTTTATTTTATCTATTAATTAAATAAATAATCAGGTTTTTCAAATACTAAAAGAATTGATTACTATAAGTTTGTGGGGTTCCATTTTAAAACTAATTGGTTGTAAGAGGAATAGAATATGACCTTTATATACACATTACAGATTCAACTTTTATCCAATGTGAGATATTACTCAACACGCCCCCTCACGTGTAGCGTCATTTTTTTTCGCGCCTAAAACGTGGATATTTTTGGGTTACGTGTGATCCGTGTGGCCGTTTGGCCAATTACAGGTGAACCTTGCTCTGATACCATATAAGTTTGTGGGGTTCCATCTTAAAATCAATTGGTTGTAAAAAGAGTAGTCTAGGACCCTTATATACACATTACATATTCAACTTTTATCCAATGTGGGATATTACTCAACAATTATCTAATTATTATAATTTCAAATAACATGATAAAATTTAAACATTTTTTTTAAATCACATTTAGTAATAGTTATCACATATAAATAATTTATTATCTCAAACTATGAACATTCAGTAACCGTCTGGTAAACTATGAATATCCGGGGGTCAATTTGGCTACGTTATGGTTTAAACTAGCCCCTGTTAAAGTAAACGTCTTTATTTGGCGTTTAAGACTTGATCGTCTTCCGACTCGTTTCAACTTATCCCGTAGAGGCCTTCAGATAGAAAATATTATGTGCCCGATGTGTCAATTTAGTATGGAGAATTCGGCTCATTTGTTTTTCGAATGTATTATCTCGAATAATATATGGAATGTAAATGGTGTGATATTGATGAATTCGTTAGCTTGTCCTTTGATGATTGGTGTATTAGATGTGATCAGGATAGCTCGAGAAACAATAAGAATTTCAAAATGAAGGCGATTGGTATGGCTACGTCTTAGATGATTTGGCGGTATAGAAATTCTATTTTGTTTGATTTCGGTAGTATTAGGAAAGCCGATATTATTGATTTTATTACTTTGTATTCGCTTAGTTGGTTGACCCAAAGAAGTCAAACTTGTAAGATTTCTTTAGGGGTGCTTATCGGGCCAAAACCGAACCGAACCGAACCGAGCCGAACCGATAGAACCGATAACCGATAACGATGAATTTTCAAAACCGAAACCGAACCGATAACATGTTATCGGTTTCGGTTCGGTTCGGTTTCGGTTCGGTCCGGTTTCGGTTCGGTTATTTTAGGCCAAATGTTCATCCTTTTCCGAAAACCGAACCGAACCGAACTGATAGAACCGATAACCGATAACGATGTATTTTCAAAACCGAAACCGAACCGATAACATGTTATCGGTTTCGGTTCGGTTCGGTTTCGGTCGGTTTTCGGTTCGGTTCGGTTTTTTCGGTCCAAATGCTCACCCCTAGATTTCTTGGGTTGACTGTCTTAAAAACCCTTTATTTTATTTTGGTTTAGTGTTTTGCTAAACTAAATTTCCCCGCTACTAAAGGGTCTTTGACCTCAAGATTGAGAAGCAAACACCATAACACTAGGCCAAAGTTCATCGTAATAATTTATTATCGGTTTAAAGAAAACTAAAGAGTCCTCGCATAGAAAGGAGGAGAGGATATAAAAATCCGCATCGCTTTCACGCATTTAAAAGTAAAGCGTGACATCACGCGCCGCGTACTCCGGTATGATTAGAAATAAATATATAAATGGAATCACATCACTATCACTACACTCTCTCAGTGTCTCCCCTTTTCAATTTATCTCGCTACGAAATCTAATTCGAAATCCAACGCGCCTTCACCAACCGTCGTGTGTTCCTTGCTCTCCGCATTTTCCTCCATCACACTATTCAACAGACACAAATCCGAAAAACAAGTACAGACATCTCACTTGAGCTCAGCATTTAAGATCCGCAACTAATTTCTTCTTTAGATTCTTCATCTTCGAGTGATAATCGCCATTGACTTCATTTTGTAGCGATTTATTACTTCAAGCAGGTACTGTTTGTGTGTAAATGCTGCTCAGGCAAGACATGCATAGTTGATTTGTAGTAGATTTTGAGATTTGAGATTATGTGTGAATCGATTTGATCTGTTGCTGTAAGCTGTGGATTTTGTAATTTTATTTTGATGTCGGTGAGTTCGATGTTGTTTTTAGGGCTTTTTTTGCTAGATCTGTTCTTCAATGGTTGATGTGTGTCCGCACACAGTTTTGTTAGCTTATGATTACTGTTTATTCTGTAGAAATATGTTGTTAAAGTGTTGATCTGAATGCAATTTTGTAGTGAATTGTTAGTAGTGAACAGCTGAATTTGATTATTTGTTGTGTTTATTGTTAAAACTGGAACTAATTTGAATTAGGAATTTTATTGATGTAGGTTGTCGGAGATGGAAAGAAGGATTGATCCTGATACTCCACTTGATTATGTTGAACTTCAGATATTTCCAAGTGATAACAGGTTTTCCTTTTTTGTAACTTATTTGACTGAGACTTTGTTTGCCAAATCTATTTCTCTTTTTACCGAATTGTTCTAATTGCTTGATCTAGAATTCTTTCTCAGAATTTAATATACAAATATATGCATCTTGAATTCATTGCAGTATTGCACTGTGTGCTTAAGGTTCGTAAAAATTAACCAACCTCTATGATGAAGTGAGAGACCATTTAAATGTCAATTACCTTAATTTACAACATATAATGTTGCATATTCTTGTTAGGTCAAGGAACTATGAAATGATAAAGATGTGATGTGACTTAGGTTAATTATCCACAAATAATCTGAAAATTTATTTAATTAGGTATTTTTAACTCCTGAGTGTGCTCATAAGGATCAGTGTTTCTATAATTCTTCAATGTATCTTTTTCTAAGAGATAATGTATGCAATTGTTTTCATTCGTACCAACTCTTGCCACATTTATGCCGGAAAATTACAAATGAACCCTAATTATGACAAATTAAAAATATACTTTAAAGTATCAACCCTTTTCTGTTGTATAGGTATGAAGCATGTGTATCAACTAGCAATATAGTAGAAAAGGCAGCATCTGGAAACTTGGAACAACTGTTGTCACATTTACCTCAAGTAAAAGATTTATCATCCAAAACCTCCGACTCAAACTTCAGGATTTTACCACCTGATGATGTTAAAGATGCTAATTGGTTTACAACAGCCACATTAGTGAGGTTTGTATCATATTTTATTTTAAAAAAATCATAGATTGAGAGGTTGTTAACCTCTTCTTGCTCACTCTAGTTATTTTAATTTACCAGATTCTTGAACATTGCTGGTTCACCAGATATTCTTAGTATTGGAAATGAAATCTCTCAGTTAGAGGAAACCAGAAAATTCCAACTTTCGTTGTTTGCAAAGGTATTTGCTGTTATTGTTTACCGATCTTAACTACATTATAATGCATTTGGTTCAAACTCTTAATTTTTAAGTATTTGAAATTACATATATACCCTCTCAAATAACTTAACATTCCTTAAGCAAAATGATATTGTAAAAAAAATGCAAATTAAATTTCAATCAATAAAAAAATAAATACAAAATCAAAATCAGATGAATCCATGAAGGAATTCTACTAAGCAAACTATAGAATCAATCTCTTAATTTTAAATATTGAGAAAGTAGATATAACACAAAAGTGACAAATTTGAAGAACATGTAACAAACATCTACAAATTCGATTGTCACCGAATGTGACAGTTATCCCCTGCTAGTTTATGTTTACCTATATCAATCACACCAGCAATTTCTGCTTTTATAATATATATATACATTCAAGTTAATTACTTTTGAGATTTATTATTTTGCAGGCTGAAGTTGATATGACATCATCATTTGAATCTAAGTGAGTTCTTTTTTGTTTGTATTATCATAAATTGTTTTTATTTATTTATTTGCATTTTCTGAACCAATTTATGTTCCAATAGGAATGAGCTGTTGCGAGCAGTTGATTCAAGGCTTTCTGGATTGAAAGAACAATTAGCTGATGCCATCAACCAGGCTACAAGTGCTACATGCTCACCCAAGCATATCTCTGACTTGGAAAATTTTGCTCATCATTTTGGAGCACAAGATATAAGGTATATAATATATTCATATAAAATAATTAAATAACCATTAGAGCTGTAAAACTGGCAGGTCTGGCCAGGTTGACCCGAAACACTATTTGTCCAATTTTTTAAGCATTTTTTTATAAATTATATGTGGGTTATATATGATTACAACTAATACATACTATAATAATCTATTTTTTTAATAAGGCAATTTAGTAATTAGTAGGCTGTTACATTTACAATACACTCTGGCTGACTTTTGACTCGTTCCATTTTTAGCTAAACTTTTTGATTTTACCCATTTGACCCATTAATAAGTAAATGGGTCAAACTTGCCACCTACTTATAATAAAATAGGCTTTTCCTCAGTTTTATATATTCATTGCAAAAGATTATTCAATAAAGATTTACCATTTTACTTGCCTATTTTCAGGGACTCGTTACAAAAGCTTGTAAAATCAACTCAATTCCCATCAACAACCAAAACAACTACTTTGACTTGTCAATCAAACCCACCTGTAAAATATGGTGTCTCACCAGCAAAAGCTGCACAAATTGAAAGACAAACCTCAACAGATAGTGAGGAGAACTCATTTTCAAGTGAAGAAGAAGAACAACAACAGTCTGTTGAAAGAAGCCGAACTGTTGCCAGGTCAGCAACACCTAGAAGATCAGCATCTCCAATGAGACGGGTCCAAATAGGACGAACGGGCCCACGCAGGTCAGCTACACTAACTATTAAAAGTCTCGGTTATTTTCCAACTAGAGACAAAACATCAACTCAAAAAGATGCAGTTAATGAAGATGAAGATTTGGATAAAACAGTTAAACAAAATGCACTGAGAATGAGTGTGCAAGATAAAATCAGTCTTTTTGAAAACAAACAGAAGGATATAAGTGTGGAACCCGAGAAACCGAAAACATTGTTGACAAACAAATCCGTACTGAGAAGATGGAGCTCGGGAATGAGTGAAAGTGCTACCCAACCGCCAGCTGGCAGTACTGAAAGTCAAAGTTCTGAAATTGAAGAAAAAGTCAAACCATCATCACCTAAGAAGGCGGTTGTTGATATTTTAGATGTTGAAAAGGAGACTAGAGAGCTTGAAATGCATCCTGATTCTTCTATTCAACAAAAAGAAGAAGAATTAAACCATTTGTTTAAAAAAATGATGGAAAGCAAACCGGTTAGGCGCCATAGTGTGACAAATGATATTAATAATAATAATAATAAAAATAAAAGTAATCCAAGAGGTGGATTTTACGATCATTATTACAAGCAAAAACGAGAAGAAAAGCTTCAAAAAGAAGCTTCCGGAAAGAAAGCCGAAAAAGAATCACAATTTAAGGAAATGGAGAAATTTCTTGATGAAAAGAAAGCTGAGATGGCTAACACTAACACAAGTGAAGTTGGTAGAAAAAAGGGTACGGTCAATAAAGTCAAACCTCAAAAGAACACAACCCAGTTGTCAAATATAAGAAAAGAAACAGCAAAAACTTCTGTTGTGAAAAAATCTACAACTACAACTACAACTACACCAAAACCATCTCCTTTACCCGTTACACGCAAATCATGGCCCACTAGCCCATCACCACGGCCCACAGGAACATCACCTGCAAAAAGTCAAAGTCAAAGTCAAACTCCATCTGGGCCTGCTTCAACTGGTAATTTAACACGAAAACCTCAATCTACATCTTCAGTTGCTCGTTCAAGCACAAAAGTTGAAAAACCGAAACCTCGATCCAAGACTGAGATGTCAACTATAAAGTCAACTCCAACTGATGCTAACAAGAACCTTAAAACTATCAAAGAGAAAAAACAACCGACGGTTACAAAAAGTGCTCAAAAAGCGGTTACAAAACCGAAATCCCGAATTCAAGTAGACGCTCAAGTAGCCGCCAGTAAAGCCACCAGCATGGCGGCTGAACCTAAACCTAGTTTTTACAACAAAGTTACTAGGAAAAGCAGCGTGGTCCCACTAGAAACAAAACCATTCCTTCGTAAAGGAACGGGAATCGGGCCTGGAGTTGGGCCCGTTGTTGTCAAAAGTAAAGTTGTGGTTCAACCCGAGGAACCTTTGATTCAAGTTGATGAGAAAAATCAGGAAGTTGAAACTACCGAAAGTCAAAGTCAAAATCAAAATCAGGAGATGGAACGTGAACTAGTGGAATCCGTTCCTGAATTAGATTCGGAAAAACAAGCGATTAGGGTTAGCCCTACTGAATGTGTGGAACCAGAGACTACCGAAAGTCAAAGTCAAAATCATAATCGATTCGAATCATTTGATGCTAGTGTTAATGATGGGATTCAAAAAATAGAAATGGTTGATAACAATAAAAATGATAATAATAATAATAATAATAATAATAATAATAATGATAATATTACAAATGATGAAGAATCTACAATTTCAATTTCACCAACTGCTTGGGTGGAAATTGAAGATGGCAACAATCAGGACGAGATTATTCCGTGCAAAGAAAGCCCGATCCAGGTGGCGGGTTCGTCAGCCAATGATGCGGTGCCAGCTGGCGTTTCGAGTCCGCGTGTTCGTCATTCTTTGTTTCAGATGCTTCTAGAAGAGACTAGTAGTGAAGCTGATAGCTGTGAGTGGGGAAATGCTCAGAATCCTCCTGCTATGGCTAACCAAAAAGATGGCCCGAAAGGGTTTAAGAGATTATTGAAGTTTGCTAGAAAAACTAAAGCTGATTTGAATTTAACTGATGGTTCTAGCCCGTCCAGTATTTTCAGGAGAGGATGATGAAGAAGAAATTTAAGGTAATTAAAAAAAATGGTGCTGCTCACATGGGCATTTTTTACCCATTTACTTATCAATGGGTCAATTCAGGTTATGTTTTATCTCTAGTGGGCCAAATGAAAAAAACAAAATTAGCTTAAAACAAAACGGGTGAAATGTGTCAGAAGTCTCCCAAAGTTTATTTTTTTAATTCATAAAATCTCCTACATAGTTATACATAAAAGATTAGATTTTTATTGAAAAAATATAAATCTAGTAATGAAATTTGAGACACTATATCATTTGCATGAGTTGACCAAAGTTTGTTTTAACCTGTTACTCAATAAAACTAATTTAGATTGTACAAGATTACATGCATGTTTTGAGAAAAGATGAGGTATGCAGAGGGTTGATTGTGATTTAAGTGAGTGTTATATGTGCAGGTCAATCAGAAACCAGAATCATTGAAGATACCAGAAATCAAAGGTAAATTACTGTTACATTTGCTTGCAAGCTAAATATATGGTTATTTACATTATGGAAGCACGTATAGATTTTAGTCTTGGTACAATAATATTATGATGTGCTATTACCAACCTAATAACTAACTAACTTCATTGTTCTAGTTATACAAGTTTTTAGGAATAATTACCCCAAAATAGAATAGTTCGATTGTGGGAAAAGTTTTCGAAGTTGTTTTCCTAATTGGTTCATATATAGATAGAGTAAATTACACAAATGGTCCTCGTGGTTTGCCAAAAGTTTCATTAATGGTCCTTAAGTTTCAGAAATTACACCAATGGTCCTTAACTTTGAATACTTGTAACAAAATGGGCCTTAAGGTGAATGTCCGTTAAATGTCACTGCGGTCCTTGTGGTTTGCCAAACATTTCACGAATGGTCCTTAAGTTTCGAAAATTACTAGTAATTAACGGTGATTTTTAACGGGCATCCATCTTAAGGACCATTTCTGTTACAAGCATTCAACGTTAAGGACCATTTGTGTAATATTTGAAACTTAAGGACTAGTCGTGAAACTTTTGACAAACCATAAGGATCATTTGTGTAATTCACTCTATATAAATAGAAAATAAATTAAAGTGGCTATAATTATGGATTTCTTAGACCTATTCCCTTGTATTTTCTACCAAATCAGTGAATTTGCATCAAGGAGCATAATATGTCTGATTGCTTAAAAAATTGGCTCAAATTCTCTTTAAGGGTTGAGGGGCAGCAACATGAAAGTGGGAGATTTGTAAAATATAGTTTTTGATATACAAGTAAATTTAGTGGTTGATTAACATTGTTATTTATTCAGTTAAAAGGTCAAGAAATGATCACTCGTTTTCAAGCATGGTATATGCTTCTCGAATTTTTCACAATGTAATTAAATTCAGTGAGTGATCTTGGAGTCTAAATATTTCATATGCTCCAACATCCATCTTTCTTTTGTATTTGTATTCTTTCATTTGTATCATCTTACCCAAACATATCTTTTCCAGCTTTAATATTCTATTTGAATTTTCAACCTCTTTACCTCATGTAGCACTAAAGAACCACAAAATTTTTAATTTGAGAAGAAAATGAAGCAATCCTAAAATTTCATTTCATCAAAATAGTTCATTGAGAGAATTTGTGGAAAAAAAAGCATCCGAATGTCTGTCTTCTTCAAAGCATAACACTTAATAGTTAAATGCATCGTAGTGGAAAGTTCAACTAAATTCCAATATCATGTTAAAAAAACTTTATCTTCATACGATGCCTATATAGAAGTTTAATGCATAGAATTGCAAACTAAATGCATAACAATATTAAGTTTCATGTACCATAGTGGAAAGTTGAATTGCATCTTTATGAGTTTTAATATTATAAATTAAGTAAAAGTTTGTATTACGTAAAAGTGTATGTAATCTAGACAAATTCAATCCATTGTCAATGTGTTGTAGTCATGTATTCTATTCGTAGTTACAAAATAAATTAAATGAAACAGAAAAATCAAATGGATCATAATTATATTTATATCAAACAAAAGATACAAAACAGATAATAAATATTCAACGCATCAAAGTTATACTAAACGTAAAATAGCAGAGAAATATACATAACATGTTTGTATCCAACTCTAGATGCCTGTTTTTAGGTGGGGGAACAAGACATGTACATGTGGCCCATAATGCCGTGTAAAGATCAAGTTAATCCGATTTCTAGTTTGTTTGACAGCGGGTTCACCTAAAGACAGCTGAATGGATGCTAGTTTCACTAACTCATTTCCAATAACAATATGGTCATTACCATAAAGCTTCTCTAATATCTACAAACAAAAAGACTCATAGTTTCACATTCGTTATTATTATAATATTATATTAGTTTATAGTTACCTTGATGGATGCTCGACAGTGGTCCCGAGCATGTTGTAGTTCTCCAATTGAACAGAAAGCTTGCGCTAAGTAATCTTCTGCCTGCCAATTATTTGTTTGATGATAATTATGTTATGTTTTAACTTCATTAGAAAATAAGTGTAGATAGAAAGTAGAGCAAATTACAAGGATAGTCCCTCATGTTTACACCAAATTTCGTCTATGGTCTTTTACTTTAAAATATTACATTGGTAGTCCTTTTTTGGAAACCTTTAGTCCTTTAGCCTAATGTCCGTTAAATATTTAATAGAAAAAGGACGACTGGTGTAGGGCTATGCAAACCGGACCAAGAACCGACCGGAACCACAGAACGGAACCGGCTCGAACCGAGCTATATCGGCTCGGTTCTCGAATCTAATTTTCATGGAAAATCATTCTGGGCAGTTCTGTTCGGTCCAAAACCAGAAAGAAAAAAAACCCCTTGAAAGAAGTCAAAGAAATGTTCTCGGTTCTCGGTCTGGTTCGATTCCGAGCATCATTGGTTCGGTCCACAGTCCGGCCGAAACCATTTTCTCAGTTCTTGGTTCGGTTCGATTCTTGGACCATGCACAGGCCTAGACTGGTGTAATCTTAAGAGGACTACTGATGTAATTGTTTAACAAAAAAATATAACGAACACTAGGCTAAAAGGCTGTAAAAGATTTCCAAAAAAAGACTATCAATGTAATTTTTTTAAGTAAAGGACCCTAGATGAAATTTGGAGTAAACCACAGGACCATCCTTGTAATTTACTCTAGAAAATAAAACTCACCTCAGCAACTATTTTGTTGTATGGATGCAGTGCTGATTTTAGAAGATGCAAAGATTCCAAAGAATTTGAAAGTATATTGGTAGGCAATTGAGCACAAGAATTTAATAAACCTTCCAACCTATTATATATATATATATAACGTTAGGCGTCAGGTGAACAATGGTAGGCAGGTAGGCAGACTGGTCAATTTTTATTTTTTTTAAAATTCTAGCTGACATTTTTTAATTCTAGCCTTACATTTAATAATTTGACATTTAGGTTTCGAATAGTTACATTTTAACCCCTTTTGTTTTAATATATTTGTCCAAAAATTATAATGTGCAAATTAGTAATACTTCCTCCGATTTAAAATAAGTGATACATTGTTGGTTTCACGGTTTTTGAGACAAAATATGATAATGATAATTAAATTAGATTAATTGGATGGTTAGTGGGGAATGGGTCCCACAAATTTTGAATAAAAGTGAGGTTAATGATGTTTAAAAGTAAAAGTAAGGGTAAAGATGTCATTTCACTTTATTAATGTAGATAGTTAGTGGGTGTGGGTCCCCCTACTTTTTACCAAATAAGGTAAGTTTTCAAAGTGTATCACTTATTTTGATACACCTAAATATGGAAAGTGTATCACTTATTTTAAATCGGAGGAAGTATAACATTTATCAATTTGATTTTACAGCTCTAATTATTCATAGTATCTAAATTATTGAGAATACAAATTATGGTTGTACAATTTAACATTCTTTTGGGTATCATATGAAAAATCCCCCGCGGCATCATGAGTAAAAACCTACTAGTTATTAACTTATTATGATTTAAGAACAAAACTCCTAATTATGAAAAAGAAAATATAAAACAGTAAAAATTGAAAGTTGGTGATACCTTCCAATAGAAATCTCAGCTTTTCTAACTGCTCGATTTGAAGGTTCTAGGTCACAATAAGCACCACAATTCAAACAAAACCCGGGCTCAACCCGATGACCCGAATCAGTTTCTTCACACAAAAGTCTTGCCACTTTCTTCATCTCGCCGTGTTTAAACCTACCAACCTTTTTAATTCCAATAATCAGCTACATATAAAAAGGTTATAAAATTATTTAAAAGAATACCTGAAGAGGTAAATGAAAGGGGTTGACTTTCTGTTTTTCATGGTTGACCTTATCCAAAACTACACCGTAACAATTTGGATTTGAACAGTGGAAAGAATTTATTACAAGATCGGATAGGTTTAATTGTGAACAGCTGGCACATGAACATAAAAAGCCGTATTGCTCTTTTAAAGATGATTGTCGCTCGTTACAATTCCACTGCCCAACCTGGAAAATATAAAATAAATATTTGAAATCTACATAATAAGTCTTCAGAAATTTAGTTATAAAACTGAAACGTGAGTTTTCTGTTTTTTCAGTTTTAACTGAAACTTTTTTTAAAAAAGTGTCAGAATTCTCCAAAACTAAGCAGCCCTAAACAATTTTTCTGTCAATTAACGGTATCAAGGTTTTTTTTTTTCTCTTACGACCGGAGCAAGATTTTTTAACCAATCTTTATAGTTTTCTGTTACAATTCGGTAAAAACAAAAAATCACCTTTTTGTTCATTAATAAAAAATAAAAAATTAAATATCCTTAAAAGGCAAAAAAAAATAAAAATCAATACTAGTACATACGTACGGTTTCTGTTATCTGGAATTGAGATATTGGAATTAAATATTAATACTAGTACATACGTACGGTTTCACGTAATAGTCCTTTTTTCGGAATCCTTTTGCACCTACGGCCCTTTAGCCTAACGTTCGTTAAATTTTTATGTTCAAAAGTTACACCAATAGTCTTTTTTTCTGTTAAAATATTTAAAGGACTGTAGATGCAAAAGGTTCCCAAAAAAAAGGACTACCAATGTAATTTTTCTAAGTAAAGAACCATACGTGAAATTTGGGTTAAACACTTAAACCTCACGGACCATCCTTGTAATATACTCTATTAAAAGGAAGCATAGCATGGTAACAGAAGTTGCAAAAAAGTAATTTACCTGTGGTCCGTAAGAGAGCTCAAGTGGATAACCAGCAGCCACTATATCTATCGCCCGTATATATAAGGTTCTAGAAAGAAAATATGTATGGATGTTTGGCTGGCAAGAATGGTTGAACAAGCTTCCCGCCAAATAAATAGCTTGACCAACTCTCACCTATAAACACAAAGCACCATATTATATATCAGATGAAAAAAGATATAAACGGGTCACGGGAGGGGGATCTTGTATGAACAACTGCCATGGAATTTGGTAAATTGATGGATAAAGACCTGTTCCACAGTGCTGGTTGTATGATTCCTGATTGAAGTTGACCTTGGTTGACTGACCGAGTCAACAGTTGACCTCATACGGACAATTGCCATAGAGTTGACTTTGATTTGTGAGAGAAGTAAGACACACTGTGAAATAGTGAATCCAGTTAATGAAACATCAGAGCGATAACAATGGTGAAGGCACTGCAAAAGAATGATTGCAGATATATGTAACTCCACTTTAGCTTCTGGATCAAGTTGTAAATAGTTGTCACAAAGATCCTGAAATAACAATAATAAATCACAACTTCTTAGTAAATATTTATTCGGCCAAAATACATTTTAGTACCCTGAACTTGGTTGACCAGGTTTTCAACTACCCTGAACTATTAAAGGTGTAGCATGGTACTCTGAACTTGACAAAAAGGTCAATTTAGTACCCTGACTCACTAATTTGGTCTTGTTTTCTCACGTGATTTGCTTCTAATATCAATATATTGAGATACAAGTAAATTTTGTTAGTCCATCAAAAGCTCCAACGAAAGTAAGCCAAGTAAGAAAACACGATCAAATTAATGAGTCAGGGTACTAAATCGACCATTTTGTACCTTAAATAGTCCAGTGTAGTAGAAGACCTAATCAGCCAAGTTCAGAGTACTAAAATGTATTTTGGCCTATTTATGATTAAAAAAAAAGATGAACATAAAAGGGTATATATATACGTACCAAATTACCAAAATGCCCATGCTGATTTATATATTTCACTATAACTCGACCAGCCAAAACAATTTCAGCTGGTAATGCTGCAGGCCAATTTACTCCACATTCATGTTTATGTTCTGCATTTTGGTTGATATTTGTACCATAATTACTTTCTTTAGTAACATTTTCAACATATTTTTGAAGATCATCAGACAAATCGACACCAAATTCATGATTTTTTGTATCAAATTGTAAATCTTCTTGCCCTCTAGCATGTAATTGGCAGATTTGAGAGCAATATAAAGCCATTGAACATGATGAACATGGAACAATATCTGCTGGTAGTTCATTAAAGCAAAAATGGCACTGACTTTCCCGACAATGTTTTGATATTATCTGCAAGCTCAATAGCCTATTGGTTAATTGGCTGTAATTAAAAATAACCTTTATATATATATATATATATATATATATATATATATATATATATATATATATATATATATATATATATATATATATTTATATATAATAGAGTAATTAACTAAAGATTACTAGTTACTCTATAATCTATTTTCACTTAACATTAAACCTTTAACTAACTATAGATATTAATAAGTATAATGACAAACAAATATATTAATTAGAGTATTCAATACATTGAAACTGAATAAATACTGACATATTATTTAGGTTTAACTTTTATTTAATCTTATAACAGAAGAAAATAAAACACATTGTTAAACAATAACAGATCTTTTTTATTATTCTATTTTTTGATATAATTTTAATTTAGACCCCTTATATTATTATATGTAAGTTTTTACTGAAACAGGAGCGTGAATTTCACAGAAACTAAAAATTAAGAATTTGAAAGTTGTAAAAAATTGAAATTAAAATATGTACCGCAGCGTAGGGTTCTTCTGTATGAAGCAAAATGGATTTAGGTATGTCAGTTAAAGACACCATTTCTCTTCCTTTTGTTTCTGTAGTTACACACTTCAACTGTATTTCTTGTATTTGATCTGTTAAAGAGGACCTACATTGTAAGAATCTTATTGAGAACCACTATTAAGTATTTGAGTTAGAAAAAGTAATTTCATCTTTTTTCATAAGAATATCATTTGTTCAAATATTTATTTAAGCCCAACAATGAAATCTTAATTTCTTCAAACACCGTATTAATATATGTAGTTAATAGAGATTAATGTTATACCGTGGATTTCAGATTCCTTGAATTTAGCTACATCTGGTGTAAAGTTTTTCCCATCATGTTGATTTAAGATAAGCTTAAGCTCGCTTTCTATTTGTCTCTTTCCACTTACAGATCGTTCTGTGTGTAGTGAAATTTTTAGGTCACAAATTGCATCATCATAACTTTTCATAGATGTGTTTGCCTTACTTCTTCTATACCATGCCTACAATGGTGATTATGAGATTGAAAACTAAACATACATAAGTTTAGAAATAGGTTTGAGAAGGTTATCTCACCTTTGAGTAACTTTTACAAATTGCAAGTGCGCGATTGCAATCATGTAGAGACTCTGTCACAAGATCCATTTTCTATACCATAGTTATAACATCTCAATTAATAACTTATTTATAATATAGATAGATGCTTAGTATTGAGCAAAAACAAGGGAATTCAAATGAACCTGCAATACAGCTGCACGATTCACATATAGTGTGGCTACCATATTTTTTCCCATGTCATCTGCATCTGTTGGAGCAAATCGTAAAGCCTGTACAGAAAATGTAATACAGCTATTAGTATTAAATCAAATATAAGCCACACAAAACAAAACAAAAATCAGTAGGCTTATGGATAATACACAAGCATAAAAATGCTACTATATTTCATTACTTTTTAGTTCGTAATCCACTATCAAACATCAATAATATCAACAATTAACACTTCAACAAAAGTTAGAAACATAATTTTTTTTTTTTTTTTTTTTGTATTGATCAGATGCTGTTAATTCACACCTGTGTGTATAATCGCAGAGCATTTGAATTGTCTCCATTGGAGAAGCATTTGTTCCCCTTGAGCTTAAACTCCAAAGCAGATTCCTTGTTCTTCAGAAACAGCGATGTTTCCTTGTGCGCTAAATCTTCAATCATCTGATTAACATAATCAAATACGATTATTCAAACAGAAAAAAAGTTCTAATTACGTGATCATAAGCAGATATGTCCGAAAAAAAAGGTAAAAAAAACGAAGTGATAGTGATGATGTGTTCGATTACTTGATGAAATTGGGGCAATTGATTGAAGAACTCATGGAGAGAAGAGCAAGTATTAGGCAGAGTTTGAGGATTGCTTTGTGAAATTGAGAGAATTAGGGTTTTTGAGATTGTTGATTTGAGCTTCTCCATTGGCGGGGAAGAGAGTACCGGGGATTTGCTGGGGCAGTGAGCTATGTCATTTTACCTCTTATTTTGAATGAATTGCAAAACAGCCCCTGATATTTAAGAAAAGTACGCCATGTTAACTTAATTTTATTATTTTTAACAGCAAAAACTAGTTCTACTTCACTCACTATCTTTTAGGTAACTAATTTAATGAGATTATATCATAAAAACTATTTTACTCACGTACAAATTTTGTATATAGGTTGTAGTGTTTGTAAAAAAAAATTGATATAAATTTCACCTCCCTAATTTAATGCACGTGTGTTGCTTGGTACATCGTTTTAGCCATACATCACTATAAACGAATAAAATTCTATCAACACTATTGTCTTTATACTTTTAATACATCTCAAACCCGTATTAGAAAGTTACCCATTTTTGACCCGTTATCCAACCCATCTCATTGACCCATTTTGCCACCTTTGAAAAGATTATTCACACCCATATTTAAAAAAGTCACCATTTTTAACCCGATAAATAAAGTGATAATTTTGGCTGAAAACCTTAATCAGAGGACCATCGGGTTTTATCATAAATCGTCAACAGTCATTAGAAATGATCCGCGTATCCAAACTACTTAAACAGGCAAAAACTTGAGTGACATAAATAATAAATTATACAGTATATTGTTGAATAGCTTCTTATTATAGAAAAAGCAGAACATACAATACATTCAAAATGAACTCACAATCAAAATATCAAACAAATATTACATTAAATTCGTGGAAAAATAACTGTACAGATGGAGACAGATATTACAGGGTGAATCGCTTTGTATAAACAACAAATGGTTCACTGGCTGTCAGTTGTGGTTCCTGCAGTAACAGAACAAAACAAAATTAATATGATTAATCCCCAAATGGCTACAATTAATACAATGTTAAATCTATACAAACTAAACAATTAAAGGTGCAACCCTGAACTTGACAAAATGGTTAATTTAGTACCCTAGGTCACTAACTTGGTCTTGTTTTTTCACGCGATTTGATTCAAATATCAATATATTGATATGAAAATATATTTTTCAGTGTGTTAAAAGCTCCAACAAAAGTAAGTCGAGTAAGAAAACACGATCAAGCTAACGAGTCATGGTACTACATCAACCATTTTGTCAAGTTCATGGTACCATGTTGCACATCTAATAGTTCAATGTAGTAGAAGACCTACTCAGCCAAGTTAATGGTACTGAGATCTATTTTGGCCATTTATATATAAAACTGTTAAATATTATTATATATACCTATTATACTAAATTATTTGATTTAAAAAGTTTTTATTAATGCAATTAGGACGCAAAACCATCTTTCAATAACGTAACTGAAAAGAAAAAAAAAACTTTGTAGAACGAAAAACAATGACAAATGTAAAAGCACGTTGTTGTTATTTTAAACAAAATGCCGAAAACTATATTAGCATTGTATCAATATATAATTTTTTAACCATATATTTAACAAACTCATTCATAAAAAAGTTCAACAAAAAGTATTTCAGTTCAACCCAGTCCGTTTGACTCATTATCATTTTGCCACCTCTAGTATAAAAAAAATAAAAAATATATATTTTAAACTGAAATTGAAAAATTTACCTGTCTTATGCCGCCAGCAAGACTTCCTCCGGTCAAAAGCATGCCAAGAAGAGATGAGACAGAACCACTGCCGCCGCCGCCACTAGTTTCATTATTTCTGATGGTAGTTCTCATTGAAGTTAACATGTCACCATATGTGGTCCCGTGCCCCCGTTCAATTGCTTGTATAAATGAAAATGTCATTGCTCCTGTTGATGTCACCTTTGATAAAGACTGCCCATTTCAAATATAAGTCATTAAGTTACAATATGGTTATTGACTTTTGAACAGTGTTCCAAAACCCGGGTTGACCCGCCCGGTTCAATCGATTATACCCGGACCCGGTGAAGAGAGCGGGTCAAAAGTAACTGGGGTTTTGCTCATTAATGACCCGTTGCAACCCGGGTGACCCGAAAACCATTAGTGACCCGGTTGCAGTCTCTAATCTCGTTTGGACTTCAAATCTGGAAGCTGATTCGTCGAGAAATTGGAAACTGAATCAGGCGATTGGGAAAAAGATGCGACGGTCTTGGAAACCGAAACATGGGAAATCAAGCGATTTGGAAGGTGATTAGGCAATTTAGGAAGCCGAATCATGGGAAATCAGGCGATTTGACCCAGGTTGACCCGGACATTGTACCGGGTCGACTAAAAACCCGGGTTTCAAAACATTGCTTTTGACCTGTTTAATGTATTCTGTTTTTAGCTAAAAAAAATTTATGTTTAATCCGTTATAAATCAAATGCAACCAAATTGACCCATTTCTACATAATCCGGTCGCTAACTAAATGATTAAATAAATATTAATGGGAGATAAGTAAGAGAAATTACAGATGTATCAGCAGAGGATTGATCATCATCACACCCACTAAAGGAAATAACTTCCCCTCCATTTGTTCCCTTAAATATTCCCGATTGAGGGCTATGATCCTCCCATACATATCTCCCACTCCTACAACATTTATATTATCAAAATAATCAAAAAATTATCACCATAAAATGACCACAAAATACGCAAAAATGTTAAGTTTGATATTATTGGAAGTTTCCTAAAAAAATTCAAAAAAACAGAAAACGTGTTCAGTTGGACTTGTAAGCAAAGGTTTTCATGGTATAAGAAATAGCAACAAAAAAATATCAATTTTATAACTAAATTTCTGAAATTTAGAGAACTCGTCTTATCTTCTAAACTGGAAAATGAAAACATTTCAACGCATTTTAAAAAAAAAATCAATATTTTTTCTGGAGATAATTAGGGAAAATAGTCAATGAAGGTAATTAAATATCTCAAATTTGACAATGTGGGTTATAAAATAATTTCTCGGTCATCAAAAGGAGTGGAGGTTCAGTTATAAGCTAATTTAGGTGAAAAAATGATTTTTTTACAACTTTAGGAGTGAAAATTTTGTATTTTGATAGATTTATTACCCAAATTTGATAAAATTTCCCTAAATGTAAGAAAAATGGACTTCAATTCCACTCCTTTTTATGGACTTCATT
This sequence comes from Calendula officinalis, assembly GCA_963853835.1. NCBI lineage: Eukaryota > Viridiplantae > Streptophyta > Magnoliopsida > Asterales > Asteraceae > Calendula > Calendula officinalis. Next base: position 26,249,048 of record OY970830.1, on the reverse strand, counting down.
TGTCAAAATGTCAAATTCAGGATTTTTGGTTACCTTTATTGGCAATTTTCCCATTTAAAACCACCTTCCAGTTTCTCGAAAAATGAAGATTAAAAAATTAAACTTAAATTTATTTTAATAATATCATAATACCTGTCCATTCTACAAAGAAATGGTAAATCAAGCATGGTGCCACTATGACAAGCATCAACAATAGCATGAAGTTTGACTCCATGGGGTAATGGTTTGACCATTGTTGCATTTATTTCATCATCAACAATCATTCCTTGAGTTTCAAAATCCAACGGGCACAATGTTTCATCATAACCGTCAATTTCATCACCCGTGTAGTTTCTTTGTTGGGAACCATGACCCGAAAAATGGAAAACTAAGGAATCGCCAGCCTGGCAACCTTGTACCAGCCAATACATGGCCATTCTTATGTTATGTTTTGTTGGAATTCGGTAAGGATCAGTTTCCTCTTCTGAAAAATCAGTTAAAATGATGTTAGATTAGCCTTTAATGAAAAGTCAACGTGGATTTTTTAAGTCAGACAAGTGACTTATGTGATTATACTTGATTTTGTTAAAAATGCTAATTTTGTATCCATTTTGAGCATTAAAGGTCAAAAGTGAAACTATCAAGTCTAAATTTCCTCAAATGATCAATGATTAACAACAGGATATATCTTTTCATTCTAATTTATCGAAATTGAATTTCCATTCATCTATTAAATATAATAAAAGAAGCATTAGGGTGCCACGTGGCGTTTTTTAGAGCCCCTACTTGACACGTGGCAGCTTCTTATTGGTGCATTCTATTTTTTTCCCGCTCAAAATAATTGATCTATTACCAGCTTATATTAAATTCGAAATATGAAAACACTAATACAAGGAGTAAATTACGGAATTTTTGTTAAACAAATATGGTATGTCTATGTTAATTGTCATATCTCTATTAAATACGAAATTAATAACAGTAATTTGTGAAATTAGTGTTTATAAAATATGGTATATCTTGCAAGTATGGTATGTCTCAAATAATTGCTTAATATAAAGATTCTCGAAATAATAATTCTAATAAACATAATTCTGGAAATAATTCTAATAAAACATAATTAATGTTGCATTAATTACATATTAACCGAATTTTCACAATTAAAACATAAAGCATATAATTTAATATAAAGCTTTTCAAATTACGGACCCTTATTTCCCAATATACGGCAATTTCGTATACTGCAATTTTATTCCATGACAATTAACAATTAGTTGGGTCTAACACCCGAAAACTTTTCAAATATAAAGCTAATTTGATGCTGCAATTTTAGGACCGAAATTGTTGTATATTGGCAAACTTTCCAAATGTTAGAGCAATTAACAAATTTATTCTGCAATTTTAATGCTGCAAAAATTACAGACCAACAATGCCTAATGGCTAATATACAACAATTTAATTCGTAGCTTTAATGCTGCAATTTTAAGAATGGCAAACTTTAATTCGTAGCTTTAATGCTGCAATTTTAAGAATGGCAAACTTTCCTAATACACAACCGAAATTAGGGAGTAAAAATTCTGTAAAATTTTAATTTTTTCCCTATTTAAATCTACCAATTTTTTAATACATTTAGCATCTCGCAGCCTCAATGAGCTCACAATGTGCATCACTGGTATAATTCCTTAAACCTTTCCCTTTTTCTTTTTAAACATATTTGTACGAGTCAGCTGCTTCATGTCTTGATATAAACTGTTTTACATGTGAAATATAACAGTTGAGTGATGATAACAATTCATATAAACATACACTTCACTTTTTAAACATAATTTTGTGATGATTTTAAATTACGTAATCTTCATCTTCCGTTATCACCTGTTTCCAATTCCAATTAGATACTTCCGTTTTTTTCACCCCTTCCGGCTTCCAAGACTGCCGCATCTTACAAATTACAATAGCTAAGTTGGAAGCTCAAAGTTGGAAATTCAGGTGTAGATTAGGATTTGCGGTTAAATTTTTTATTTTATTTTTTTGGCTTTTGTGCTTTTGTGCTAAACGACTATAAGCCCTTAAATTCTATGGATTCAATAACACAGTTTGTGTTAATACTTAATTTGTTCGTTCATAAATTGCATGAAAAATCACAGAAAAATGAAGTGTAGTGGAGACATCACAGAAATTGGATTAATAGTTAATTTAGTGTTAAAACTGTTTTTATTTGTTTTGTTATATTGATTTTTATTTTATTTAACTTTTAAAATGTATCATCTTAAAATCAGACATTTTCTTTTTGTTTTTCATGAATTTACTTGCAGTATTTGTAAATATTTTACATTTTATACAAACAAACCTTCGATTCACTATTACATTCACTTCTTAACTTTATGTAAATCTAGAGGGCTTCAATGTATAATGGTTTACAAGAGAATATAACAATAGCTATTGTAAATTAGGGTTCTAAAATGATTGCATGTTTGAATTGGCAAGGGTAATTGTGTATGCCATCATTCGATATGCCTTACATAATAAGATGTTCGATCGGATTAGGGATTGGGCAATGAGAGTGGCCGATGAATTTTGAGGTTTTCGGATTATTAAGAAGCATTTTGACAACATTTTCATTGTTAATACTTAACCCATTTTCTATAACCCAGATAATTCATCTGTTTCAAAATAAGTCATACATTTTTATTTAATAGAGTGTTTCAAAATATGTAATACACTTTGAAAACTTGTCTTATTTGGCAAAAAGTAGTAGGGTCCACGCCACTAACACTCTCATTTAATAAAGTAAAATGACATATTTACTTTTACTTTTACCTTTACTTTTAAACATCACTAAACTCACTATAATCAAAATATGTATGACACTACTTCAACTAACTATCCAATTTAATCTAATATAGTATTAACATTCATTATAATTTTTTGACTAAAAAAACGTGAACTTCAAGTGTATGATTTATTTTGAAACGGATGAAGTATATAATTTGTAAGCTCCTATTTCATACTGTGTTTAGAAACATTATATATTTTCTTATCGTATAAGTTATAATCTCGCAATTAACGATACACTTTTTTATTCTATAAAATTATGAACGAAATAAATTATTTACAGCCGGTGATTTTTCACGGGTTATAACCTAGTATATTTGTAAAATAAAGAAAAACTTTAACTCCTAAATTTGTTAGAAAGTAAAGTGTAACTCCTAATCGGGTGGTTATAGAAACCGATCAGTCTTTGACTGTTTTGTCAAACGAATCGTCATACTAATCAAAATAATGAATTTGAAGACACCAAGGAGTCAATGTTGGATTATGTTTTGATTATAGATAAATAAATACTACGTGAATCCGTAAATTATTAAAAAAAACTTAAAAATCCCTTTGAGCTCAAAGCTAAAAAGTAACATCGATAGAAATATACAATTTACAAAACTACTAGGTTTAAGTTTAGGAAATCAGAAATCAATTCCATGAAGTACGAACATAAATTATAAAAACTGTGAAATCTTACCGGTGAGCATGAGAATAGAAGATTCCGGGAACTTGAATTTATTAATCAATAAAAACTTCATACACTTTGCATCGTTAATGCAACCTTTAAGCTCATGCTTCGTTCCCTTATACGATATTCCGCAGATCACGGCCCTCTTCCGCCCGTTGACCGACGGTGTTTGACCAAAAGACGATAAATGATTGAACGGCGATGGACCTGCTGGCGGCTGATGTGGAGCGTAGTGGTGGTGGTTGGAAGAAGTAGCGTGAGGTGGCTGAGCTGGCAACGGCGGAGGTAGGCTGCGGGGATCAGCGACACGTGTAATGGCCTGACAAATGGCGCACCTAATCGACCTAGCTCCCGCTGGCAGCTGTAGTGGCGTCCGGCAGTTTGAACAATCAACGAGCATTAACATTTTTTCCGACTTCCGGCAACGGCAGAATTCCGGTGACTCGAGGGTATGATAATTTTTTGGTGGGGGTTGGTTAAAACTTAAAAGCGTATAGTTTGTGCCTTGTGGTGGTGAGGTGTACCGCGAAGACTGCCAATTGCCATATATGACCAAATATATTTCCCGTATGAAATTTACATATTGCCCCCTTGTAGTTTTAACATATTATTAAAAGCGCTTCTAACTTTTGTCGGATGTTTGCGTTTATTTTTTAGTGCGAATATGCATTAGGATCTACATATTATGCGGTATTCACCATGTCATATGTGGCAGTGTAAATGTGATAGAATTGGGATCTTTCATTTAGAATTTTGGAGAAAAAATATATCAACATACTCCTCCGTCCCACAAAGAAGTTTACATTTTTCTTAGGCACAAGATTTTAGATGATAGTTAGTGGTGGGGTCAATAGTTTTATTTTTGATTAAAATATAAGGTTGAATTGGAGAGAGAAAACGTTTTATTGGTGGAATGATTGGTAATAATATTATTTTATTAGGTGGCCCTCCCAAATTTGAGAAATGTAAACTTTTTTGTGGGACAAAATATTAAGGAGAAATATAAACTTTTTTTGTGGGACGGAGGGGGTATTAAATATCTACATAAAAACAAAACCACATTTCAGTAATTATGGTGAGGTTTGCAAGCATCTATGTATATATCGATTATAGATTAAGATATATATTCAGAAACAGTACCCTCCTATTTTTATAATTTATTTTCGTCACCATTCATTTTATAAATTGTATAGTTCTATAATTCTATGGAATAGAGGTCAAATTGAAATAATTTGAACCATATCTACTTATCTAGTAACGATCGACTTGTCAATGTGCTATAATTGGTATTTCCATTTTTATTTGTGTTTGTAACATCTTAGAAATATAAATGTTACATGATAAAATATGGTAACTTTTGATGTTTTTTCTTTGATTGCCTGTTCTTGACAATACTATTATACTTATGAGGTCGTTGTGTGCACAATGAACTCCTAGGGGCCTTTAATTGAAAATATTACTTACAGCATCTTCAGTTGACCTCGTGTATTGTTTCAACTTCCAAGTGCCCAGAAGCTTACATTCATAAGCGCGTGAAAAGCGGGCCATCGAACCTTCATAGTTTTTGGACTATTCTTAAAGAGCAATAGCCCTTTTCTACATTTTCTCCTGATGATAGTATTTTCTACACCTTTTTTTCTTCTTTTCCTTGGTCACTTCCTTTTATTTATTATTTTCCTTCTCAAGGTCGAGCTTTCAGCTTTGCTCATATAGCCAACGCCCCGTCAACATACCCGCAGAGGCGGAACTAGAAATTTCCATTAGCAGTGGCACCCTTGCGCGGATAAAAAAAAACGGAGGTGAAGGGGGTTGCGCTCGCTTACAGGGTCTTAAGAGCAGCACCCATAGTGGCGTCTAAGGCCGAAACAAAAATAAATTTTACATAAATGACTCTATTACATAAACACCATATTTGATTTTATAGACACCAAGTATTCATTAACTAATTATTAATTTCATAAAATCTAGAAGACAATTACTAATTTTATAGATATAAAACTAAAAACTACAAGACATATACTTTGAATTCTTTTTATTTGGTTTAATTTTTTTGTGAGGCTTTGAGTTTGGACTATTGATTAAAGCTTTAGTTTTTTTAAGATTGATTTGGGCTATTGGTATGTTTTTTAATCTGGTAGAAGCACTGCACCATAATACCAAAAAAAATTCTAAAATATTTACCCTATGGGAAAAAATTTGAGTTGTGTCCCGTGCCACTGCGGGCACTATACTAGTTCCACCACTGATCACCCGTCGTGGGGCTTTTTTGTGCGTCGTCCAACGACGGCGTTAGCACGCCCCCGTCGTAGGTTGGCGTCGATAGAATGCGTTGTGGTGACGACGGGAAGGGGAATCTGTCGTGGGTGGATGGTGGGGCCGGAGGAGCGTATATTTTGAATTTCAAAAAAAATAAAAAATTTATACATATTAATTAATATCCAACCTCTATAAAAACCCACATATTCTAACATTTTAAACACACTATCACATATTCATCTTTTAAACTCACTATCACATACTCCCTTTCTTCTTACCATACTTTTTCTCCGGTTAAATGGATCCAGACGACGATGGTAATGATTATTGGCAAGATTATGTAAATGCAACGTCCGTTTCAATGTGACCCAAGCTATTGAAACATTTGATTATCTAGATGCAGAAGAAGCTGAGAATTCCATCGTGCAAAGAGCACCACGAAGATACATACCAAGAGATCGCATTAATGCTGCTGAATGTTTATGGAATGATTACTTTGACGAGAATGCCGTTTACCACCCGGACTACTTCCGAATACGGTTCCGTATGTCGAAAAATTTGTTTATTCGTATATGCCAAGGTATACATTTTTTAATCCACAGGGGTCAACTACCGTCGTATTTTGATTATTTCCATCAAAAGCTAGACGCTACGGGTTACCCCAGTTTTAATATATTTTAAAAGTGTACCTCTGCAATACGTCAATTGGCGTACGGTTATGCTGCTGATTTGTTTGATGAGTACCCACACATGGGTCAACAAACGCCGTACGATTGCTTGGACAACTTTTGTAAATGTGTATTCCATCTATACTCGACTGAGTATTTGCGAACACCAACAACTCATGATGTCCAACGTTTACATGCCAAACATCAAGAGATACATGGTTTTCCTGGAATGCTTGGTAGCATTGATTGTATGCATTGGCCTTGGAAAAATTATCCAACGGCATGACAAGGCCAATACACACGGGGTGATCAAGGATGTCCAACAATAATGCTTGAAGGGGTTGCGTCATACGATATGTGGATATGGCATGCGTACTTTGACCCGACGGGTTTGAATAAAGACATAAACGTCCTTAATGAATCTGATTTGTTTGATGATTTAATGCAAGATTGGGCTCATACAGTTCCGTTTACTATTGCGGGTGAGCAATTTACAAAGGTTTATTATCTAGCTGACGGTATTTATCCGGAATGGGCAACGTTTGTCAAGTCGTTTAAATGCCTAATTGAAGAAAAGAAAAGAACTTGAAGTTCAAGCGGTTCCAAGAATCCACGGAGAAGGATGTCGAACGAGCTTTTGGAGTGCTTCAAAGACGGTGGAGAATCATTAAGAACCCGTCATGACCATATAGTGTGAACAAAATACGACGGATCATGTACAATTGTGTGATTTTACACAACATGATTACTGAAGATAACGGTCGCGTAATTTGTCCAATTGAAGAAAACTATGCAGCTATGGGCCGCAACTCAATTGTGTATTGAAAAGGAGATACGTGATCGAGTAGTGCATCATAAACTTCGTAATGCCCTAATCAAACACATTTGGAACCTCCCGGCAAACTACCGTCAACGTTAATTTTTTTATTTTTTATTGTAATTGTAATGTTTTTATTTTTATTATTAATGTAGTTATTTTTATTTAATGTAATGTTTTTTTTATTAATTAAAAATGATGATGTGGAAAGGATGTGTTAGTGATGGGTTAGTGATGGGTTATGGTTGGCACGACCGTGTGAGTAGCGTGTCAGTAAGGATGGGATGATGTGACGCTACTGATGGGTTTAGTGACGCGTCACGGTTGGGAGAGGTCTAAGCTAATAGTTTTCGTCGTTGTTTTTTTTTAACCTCTATCGGTCTAAGCATCTAGTAAATATTTACTTAAAGAAGACGTTTTTTCGTCAAAAGCATCGGTTATTTTAAATGGTAATGCTTCAAAAGAGTTTAATCTTGAAAGAGGGCTTAGACAAGGTGATCCTTTATCGCCTTTTCTTTTTATTATAGCAATGGAAGGTCTTCATGTTTCTATGGAAGAAGTAACTTCTCAACGATTGTTCACCGGTGTTCATGCAATTGATGATTCGGTACCTTTATCTCACTTAATTCATGTTGATGATGCCATTTATGGGTGAATGGTCTCTTACCAATATGCAAAAATTATTGATAATTTTGCACTATTTTCATATGGCCTCGGGTTTGAAAATTAATTTACACAAATCAAACTTATACGGTGTGGGTGTGACGGAAGGAGAGGTAAGTCATATGGCGGATACACTTGAGGTTTGCAAAGGTAAAATTCCTTTTATTTATTTGGGTCTTTCGGTTGGGGCATGTATGTCTAGAATAAAAAATTGGGATTGTTTGGTTGATAGATTTTAAAAAAAGTTGTCGGGTTGGAAGGTGAATACATTGTTTATAGGAGGAAGATCAATGCTTATAAAAACGGTGTTGGGTGGCATGGGTATATATTATATGTCGATGTTTGCATTATCGAAAATTGTGATGAATTCCTTGGAAAAGTTAAGGACTTTTTTTTTTTTTTTGGGAAGTACCGAGTCAAATAGAAAGATTCATTGGGTTAAGTGGGACTCGGTCTTGGCTTCTTATCAAAATGGAGGTCTAGATATTGGGAGTTTAAATGCGTTTAACATTGCTCTTTTAATGAAATGGATATGGAGATTTGTAAAAAACAAGAATTTGTTGTGGTCTAGAGTGATTAAAAAGATTTATGGCAAAAATGGAGGGTTGGATTCTGTTGATTCTCGTCGTTTAGGTGCTTCCCTGTGGGCGCTTTTATTAAAAATGATAATTAAGCATAAAGAAGGAGGGGGTAGATTTGCTATCTCATTTAAAGAAACAAGTGGGGGATGGGCGATCCACGTTGTTTTGGAAGGAGGCTTGGATTGCACCAAGTCCTTTATGCTCCTTGTTTCCGAGAATATGTTTGCTGGACGCAAACACTTGGTGTTTAGTGAATGATCGAATTCAACAGAATAGGGTTGTTTGGATTGGCAGTGTGATATTAGGGGTGGTAGAGAAGAATCTCAAGTTGCTGAATTGCTTCGGGTTCTAGAAGGAGTTGAGTTAACGAATGACCCGGATAAATGGGTTTGGGACATAGGTAATGTTGGAGAATATGATGTCAAGAGCACTAGGAAGTGGCTTGATTCACTATTTTTACCTTCGTCATTATTGCAAACCAGATGGAATGCTCTAGTTCCAAGGAAAGTTAATATTTTATTTTGGAAGATCAATTTGAACCGAATGCCGTCTAAAGTGAATTTTTCGTGTCGAGGAATTCAGCTAGATGACCTTAAATGTGGGATGTGTAGGGATGGTACGGATCATATTTTTTGGAGTTGTGTTGTTACAAAATAAGTCTGGCGTGCTATTGGTAATTGGTTACAAGTTCTTGACACTAATGTTGAGGATTTGGATGAGATGTTGGATAAGATGACCTCAAGTTCGAGGAATGCTAGATCGAATTTGATAGTTGAGGCGGTGATTCTTACGGTGTTATGGGTACTTTTGCGATATAGGAATGCTATCATCTTTAATAATGGGGATATCTTTCCTTCTAGCCTATCACCTAGATGATTTTTGTTACATCTTATTGTTAGCATGAAATAACACCATTCTAAGTTTTATTCGTAATGGTGATTAAACTACGGTTGTGTATCCAATCACATGTGATTGCGGCGACGTGGTGGTCGGCGACGGCAGTGGCCGACGATGGTGGTTGTGGCTGGCGGTGGTGGTTGTATATTCAATCACATGTGATTTGATTATGGTAATTGTTAAGGGATTATTTGATCCAATGATTAGGATTTGTCCCTTAAGACTTTGTTTTAAAGGTGGTGGCTTTTAGACTTGGCGTAACGCAAGGTCGCAAGCAAAAGGTCGTCCGATGTGGCATGTTATTCGACGTGTCCCTCTCGTTACGCAAGTCCTCCTGCGACGTGTCCCAAAGGGTATTTGGTCGTCTGATTTTCAAAGGGGGAGCATTTTTTAATAGGGAATGGTTTGGTCGCCTGGTGGATTTGGTCGGGGTTTGTAATGTGTTTGGTCGAGCTGATGTGACACTGATGTGTGATGTGTCAGGAGTGATCATTAAGATATCGGTAATGGGTTACGCATAGTCTTAGGGTGGCATCAGGTCATGATCATGTCAATTCTTTCATAACTTGTTTTGAATTTTCAAAGAAGGGATGTTCATTCTGAAAGCCCTGGGCTCTCCTATTGCACATCAGACACCCCACCTCGACCAACTGTGGTTTAGTTTCCACGTTATCTATCTGTTTGGTTTGACGGAATGGAATGACATAGGAATGTAATGAGCGATGTAATGGAATGAGTGGTGGAATATAATAGTTCATTACATTCCATTAGTATGTTTGGTTAGCACAAAGGAATCGAAAACATTATTTAAATAATATTTATTATGTAGGTATATAGATAATTCTGGTTATTAAAATAACTCAATAAAATTTAAACATTAAATAAATAATTAAATAATTAAATATATTAAAAAAACAAAAACCTTCAAAAAAATTTTATTAATAACTAAATAAAGTTTCTTCAAAACAGAAAATGGTCTACTTAATCAAATTTTGAGTTCACTAACTTGCGATATTATGTGGCCGTACATTATTGATAGTGGAGATTTTATAGGAATGTTGAGGGTATTATAGTAAAATTATTTTCAAGCCATAATGGAATGAAAGAAAAACGAGGTAGTCTTGTTGAATGGAAAAGGTAGTTACCAAGGGAATGTGATTCATTTTGGAATAATCTATTCCATTCCAAAAGTTAAAACAAACAACAAATGTGTATTCGGTTGAAATCGTTAATTCTATTCCTACTTTAATTACAGCCAACCAAACACACAAAAACACGAAGTATCTTTCATTTTTTCTTGCAAAGGAAAGTACCCGGAATTTGGGTGAAATTATGGCCTTCGATTTAACAAAGTATTTGTAATTATTGTTTGAATTTGTAGCATGTGGATTGTGGAGTAGGTAGCTTTCTAGATGGGCGCATCTCTTGCAAGTACGCTTTTATGACTAAATATAAATATAAATAGCATAATTAATAAAAAAAATTAGTAAAAACCAATATAATTTTTTGAGTAATGATATTTAAGCCTACCATTTAAACCTACTCATACACCTACTCATTATATGAAGACACGTGTCAAAATCAAGGAATAATATTAGGAGAGAGAATTAGTGGAATACACATGTAATCTTATCAAGTGGGTAAGCCTATGTGTAGATCTTCTCTAATTTTTTTATGATAAAAAAGATGATTTTTTCTCTTTGAACTTATTATTGGTAACTTAATATGATCCACGCGTGTTCAAAATTTTGTATCCAAATCCGGTATTTGAACATCCAAAGTATCCGATCAAAATTATCCAAAAAATCTAGATATTTAAAATTTTAGATGCCTGGAATTCGGTTATCCGAATTTTCAGATTCAGTTAGTTCTCTTCAAAATTTCCAAATATTCGGAAAAATTACTTTTTTTAATTTCTTAAAATTATATGAAATGAATACAAGTATCGATCAATTATAACTATATATTTTAGTATGTTAAGGGATTAAAGTTTTATTGAGATAAATCAACTACTCATAATTAGTATGTTGTGGTTCGCCACAATAATCTAAAGTCTTGTGTCAAAACAATCATTTGAAAAAGTCAACTACAATTATCTCAAGTTTTGTATCTAAACAAATATTTCAGAAAGTCAACAGGAAAATGATATTAAGCCTTGTGTTTAAACAAATATTTCAGAAAGTCAACTAAAATTATAAGCCCAATTGCAAGACTCAAAACTAAAAGCTTAAACTACATCCCATTTAATGCAATATGTAGATATCAAATATGAATAAGAAAAAAGTATGTCTGAGAAATTCAGGGATGCAAGTAGTACATAATGGAATAAAATCGTCTATTATAGACCAGCCTTTGACTTTCGGTTCTGGTCAACTTTAATATGGCCTGTACCACATTGGCCTCCTTGCCCTTGGAATCCTTCTGCCACAAAACAACATATGATTTAGCTTTCATTTATTTATTTTTAAATATAATTAATGCATTAAATATGATTTAAGAGAATTTATATCACTTTCAAACGCTTTTGTTTGTTTAAAATCACTTGTTTCTTAGAACTTCTTCCATCACTATGGGCGGGTGGGGTGAGTTGGGTAACGGGTCAAAATAGGTAATCTAACCATTTGGACTGGGTTGCCCCAGACCACTTTTTGTACAAAATTATTATAATAATATTAATAAACAATTAGTGTGTTAAATATAAATATAAAACATATGGCATAGAGTACTGATATACTTTTTATAACTAAGATGCCCACTTTAACTATGCTACAGCAACTACAACAAATAAAAAATAAAATTAAAATTAAATTAGGAAAATATCTGGTACATACCCATAACCATATGAAGAAAAAATTGGTGGGCCCGGCATGTAAGGCCTTCGTGACCGAAATCCATACGGGCTGGCCCGCCTTCCTCTAATTTGCTTCATCCCAGGAACATTAGTTCTTTTAGCAGCAACCTGCACAACAATTTGAATCCCAAAATGTATGATAATATGTTGAAATAAAAAAAATAAAAATATATGATTAAGACCTTGAGTTGACGCCCATGCAATTCTGATTCGTTCAAAAGCAAAGAATTCTGAACAGATTCAAGTTCCACAAATTCAACGTATGCAAAACCTTTTGGTTGACCAAATTTGTCTGTTAATATTGTCACCCTATTTACGGTCCCACATGACTGGAAATGCTGTTGAACTTCTTCAGGTGTACATGCATAGTCTACCTGAAACTCATAATGAGTAAAAAGAATGGTATTTCAGGAGTGCGTACAAAAGATATTTATCATGAAATAAAAATTAAATAAATTTAATTTAATCAGCAACAAAAACTAATTAAGAAAAATGAAATAAGGTGAAGGATGATAATCTCACATTACCAACATATATAGAACGGGCATCAGCCTCCTCTTTCTCAGCTTGTGTAGCAGAAGCACTGGGATCTTCTGAAAATTCCATCATATAAAGAACAAAAAGTAATGTTATCTGAAACTACTCTCACACATGATTCTACAATCAATATAACTGCAAACTACAATGGTTATGCTTAGGGAAATTCAAACGTAATATTCAGAAACAGCAAAATCATCTAAAAAACACAACACACTGAAGATGTTATAAGGCGTAATTATCCAAATTTGAGCTAATACCTTGAACTGAGCCCATCTCCTTCTCAACTTTCGCCTGCATTTCACGAAGAGCTCCTGCTTCCTCTTCAATCTCCTTCAATCTCTTCTTCATATCCTCTAGATCCTAAATTATCAAAACACCAGATGCAATCAGAAACTGTAACCCTAAAATCAAGTCTCAGCTTCGGCCAATATGGATCATAAAACAAGCAAAAAACACATGTGAGAGACATAATTTAGACCTTAGAGTTATTATTTTCAACGTCTTCAGCTTCATCCCTTGACATCTCAAAATCAGTATCCATCTCACCTTCATCCGGTATTTCTCCGCCGTAAACTTCGTGCTCTTGATCTTGCTCCGCCGTCTGATCCATAACTTGTTATCTCTGTATATGAATCAGATAGAACTGTAATCGTGTGACTGGATACACACGAATTGCGTTGTGAATTTGGAGCTGAGCCACTGAAATTAGGGTTTTATCTGCTCTCGATGAAATAAATTCAAGTGCGGGAATTTGGGGTTAATAAAACGTAAACTTTGTTATTTTGGTATTTACTTGAGGGTATTTTCGGGATTGGACGTAATGTTTGGACAGGCTTTGAGGTTTAGCAGGGTAAAAAGACAAGCCCAAGCTTAAGCCCAACCAATGTTATCCGTTAAGAGTAACACTATTCGTTTTGGTCGGTAAAGACATGTTTGGTATGAAGAAATTGTTTTGGTCGGTAAAGGCGTGTTTGGTATGAAGAAATTGAGAAAAATGAAATGTAGTATAAAAGTGAAATATTGAGAAATGAAATGGATTATATTGTTATGGTAATGTCAGGGAAATTATATAAATAATTAGTAGATAAATCAATTTTTTCTTTATAGATCAAACACATAACAAATTCCGAATAGATTCATATAATAATAACCAAATCCGCTATGGAGCATTTTTAAAAAATATAAAAATAAAAAAGAATAAATATTATACACATATAATATATTATTAATACTGCGTTTATATCAAAATAAGTGATACACTTTCTATTTGGAATGTTTCAAAATATGTGATACATATCTAAAGTTTACCTTATTTGATAAATAAATGGGAATCATTCTACACTGGCTACTTTAATATAGTAAAATTATATTTTTACCCTTACTTTTACTTTTAAACATCATTAATATCACTGTATTCAAAATGAGCGATACTCATTCTCCAATAATTATTTATTTTAACCTATATTTTAATCTTTTACTTTATAAACCGTAAAATCTTAAATGTATCACTTATTTTGATACGAATGGAGTTATAATATATTAATTATATATACTAACTTATTAATTTGCCGTTAAAAAAAATAAAAATAAAAAATATATATATTAATTATATATAATGAAGAGAAATGAGAAGAAAACAAATCGAAGGAGGAAGACATAGAGAAGAGAAATAATAAGAGAATGGCGGTGATGGGCATCGGTCCCTTGTGTGACCGACCTTTTAAAATCAAAAGGGAAATACGCACCACTACAATCAGCTTAAAGAACTTAGAAAAATGCAACTTTAACTCTCAAACTTCTTCACTTGCGTAGAACAAGTTTATCGTTTTTTTAAAGGCAAGTTAGTGCAGTGACATCCAAACGACAGTATGTATTCCTTGAACCTATCTCCTTTTTAAGGCAATAAACCTCACCTTTTTAATCCCCTCATGAATGTTCTCAGCAAGTCTTCAACCCAAGACCTTTTGAAGACAAACACCTCAAGATAACCCTCGATGACAAATTGATCTAGACTTATTAGTTAGAACAAGTTTATCATTTATCATTCACATTATTTACGTTATCTAATACTCCCGTCCGTTCCTTATAACCTTTTTTTGTTTCTATTATGCACATATCTGGTAAATAAATGTAATTAAATATAATTTTAGTGGGATAATTCAACTATTTTTTTTTTTAATATAAATTCTAATATATTAACTTTGTGTTTAATTAAAAAGTCCACCTAAAACCTAAACCTTTTTTCGTTTATTCCTTTTCCAATTTGGTGAAGAAATCCACCACAAACTCAATCGAATAAGTTATGTTAACGCGTCGGATGGGGCACGACACTGGCGAGCAACCGAAGAATACCATTTCAGCCTACTATACATTTATAGTCGACTATGAGATGATTTCAATTTTGTGCTTAATGTTTTTTAGTGAAGGTATTTACTTAATAGTTTTGTTTTGTATTTATAAATTCTGAATGTCTAAAACATATATGCTGTTAATGATTAAAGGTGATATATATTTAAAGGGTTTTGATAATGACAGCCTAAGGGCTGACATAAGACATGCATAAAAAATTTGCACATTTATCTATAACCGACTCCTGAATTTTACGAATTACTTCCCCATAAATTAATGTACAACTTTTTATGCACTTAATGACAGTCCTAAAGGCTGTCATTATCAAAACTCATATTTAAAATCAAAATTATGAATTTCAAACCAAGAAGAAACATTTTTGAATTCTTTTAGTTTTTTTTAGGAAAATGATAATATTTAGTTTTTTTTAATGAGAACATGACAAGATGGTTTATGTTTGGTACTTGTAAAACGTTTGGATCAGACGGTGCATTTGTCTCATGTCTGCAATCAGAGTCCCAGACAAACGCATAGTCGCGTCAAGTAACGGCTAACCGTGACCACACCACCAAATCCACGGCAAATCTCACCGCTGTAAAAACTTGTACCATCTCCATCAATAATTGTACGATTTCCATCTCTCTCGATCTCAGCACCAAAAATAATAATTAAATTATTTAATTAATAGTTTAATACTTGATCACCATATCTCTTTCTATCTGCCGATGCAGAAACCCTTGTTTCCAAAATGTCTTCTCTCTCCAAATCCACCTCCTCCGTCGCTTCTCCGCCTCCGGCTTCCGATGCATTCGATGGTGCCGCGGCGGAACGCCGCCTAAAAGAGGCGGAGGATCGTTTAAGAGAGGCAATTGAGGAATTACAACGCCGTCAACGACGTGCTAAGATGCTGCATCCACCTTGTGATCACGCTGATGAATCATGTGTAGCAAACGCGATTGGTAATCTATGTCAAAGTTTCCTGTTATCCTATGGTGTTCGTGTCGGCATTGGAATTTTGCTCCGTGCATTTAAGCTCGCTCGAAGGAAATCATATTCGTCTCTTCTCGATCTTAAGGTTCGAATTCATTTATTTTTCGTAGTTGATTGCATAATTGTGTCATGAAATTTTTGAATTTAAATTTAATCGATGAAATTGGAGTTAATTTTGTGTGTCAACTTATTTTTTGGAACCTACCGAATAAAATTGGAGTTAATTTTGCTCATTTGTTGTGTGCACGATCCATGGTTCTGATTTCTGAACCGGAATGGGGGAAATTCAGCTGAAATTTAAATTAATTAAGCTCCATCATCGTTTCCAAATGTCGATTTGTATCATCCAAATTTCATTTATTGCATGCAGTTGATAGTCTTTCTGCATTGTCGGCTATTGAGTAAGTGAACGACTTTTTTAGATACACACGCTCAAAGGAGTTGACATGCTATGAAATGGATATTATTTACCTATAATAGCATTTGCATCATCACATGGGCATCACAAATCAGTTTACGAACATAACACCTTTTTTTTGGCCAGAAAAATCTATATTATATTCTTTATTCTCTGTTTTTGGGAGAAATGGGATAGACACACACTTGCTATAAATTGAAGACTTAGAAATACTATTGGCTGTGTTCAAGGCGATAGAATTTGCTATTTTATATGATGAAAATCAAGCTGCCACTTCTCCAGGAGAATATGCAATGGTTTTACATGTCATTGATTCACATAACTGCAACTTAACAGAAGATAATAATATTGTTTTCCTCCATTTTCATATTGTTTATATGTATAAAATTGTTTTGTAAGCATAGATTTTGTAGTAATTACCCGAGTTATATGCAGCAACTTGTATCAGAGAAGGACTTGATAGTGAGAGAGGAGGCATGCCGGGTCGGTTTACTTTTTGGAGGATTTACCGGGTCATACCATGCTCTTAGATGTTTGTTGAGAAAGTGGAGAAAGAAAGAAACACCATTTAATGTGTAAGTTACTGTGTAATAACTAATAAGCACTATTGCACTAACATTTTTTACTATATATATTTTGCTAGTATAATAAATGAGTTATATTATTTACTTTTCTTAAAGTATATCTACTTCACGTATATGACTTTGTTAAAGGTGGTGATGGAGCAGAATTTTAGCAGGTTCAATTGCAAGTTTGTCTATTTTAGCATTAGATGATTCCAACCGCAGGCGTACACTTGCTTTATATCTTCTTGCAAGGCTTGCTCAGGTATATCAGTGTATAAAATACAATTAATATTAGATATAATATATTAAGCAAATCCAGAATATTATTATTTCATAATATTTCACTTTTTTCTAATTTGTTTGCTGTTTAACAGTGTGCTTATAATTCTGCAAAATCGAAGAACAAGTTCCACCTATGGGGGAGCTCATGGAGACATGGGGATTCTTTACTATTTGCTTTATCATGTGCTCAGGTACTTGAAATATTATTGTATAATTTTATGTAGTTGCAATAAATCAAGGGTCAAATGGTCATTTTATTCTATTTTTCCATATATATATTAAAGTAGCAGTGTCAACCTTGACCTAATAAATTTAAGAGTAAGTTACATATATCGTCCCTGTGGTTTGTATGAAATTATGGTACAGTCCCTAAAGCAAAAAAATGTTTTTTCTAGGGACCATTGGCGTTACAAGTTTTAAAACTAGGGAACGCTGATGCTAGACGTTTCAAAATTAAAGACTATCAGTGTAATAAAAAAAGACAAGGGACGAAATCCGCAATTTCATACAAACCACAAGGACGATTTGTGTAATTTACTCTAAAGTATAACAATACATTTTGTTCAACAATGACAGGTCATGTATGCTTTTGTAATGCGACCCGAGAGCCTACCAAAATCATACCAAGATTTTATTCAAAAAACTGGGCCCGTTGCTAAGCCCGTTTACAAAGCTGTGAGAGAATGTTGCAGGGGTTCTGGAGTAGATATTGCATCACTTTCTTCTTACTTATCAACTGTAAAGGGGGCTGATTTTGTTTCATTGCAAGAATTTCCATCTATTATACCTTGTTCAATAATTCATCCAGGCACAAAATCATGCATGGCCCATAATGCTTATGCAGCATCAGCTACTTTTAAGAAAACATTTCCACTTTATTTTTCATTGACTTTTGTTCCGTTTGTCGTCTTGCGCTTGCAAAAGGTTAGTTTTTTTATTTACTTGTGTTGTTTATGTTAAACTAGGTTTATGGGATGTGCAGATAATGGGTCAAAATGGGTGATTTTGGTACGGGTTGGGTTGACCCAAAACACTTTTTGTTCAAAACTTATAAATATGAGTACAAAGTATATATTCTTTCAATAAAACTTTTGTATTTAGAATAGGGAAAATTACCAAGAAAGGTAACCAAAGATAATAACTTTGACAATCTGGGGTATGATTATATAAGGGTATTCCCATTTATAACGAGATGGTTTATTAAAAGGAATAAAGTTAATTTTTTTAAATAATATAGCCCAATTTGTCAAGTTTGAACCATCTTTTAGTCCTTAATTTGTCAAAAATTGAACTTCAGCTCCTATATTTGTCAAAAAATTAAACTTTCATTCCCAAATGTGTCAAAAATTGAACTTCAATTCCTTTAGATGAGAGAGAAAATTACCCATACTTCACATTGTCAAATTTGGGATATTTCTCATCTTTCTGGGAAAATTTTGATAACTTTTGATGACTTTCAACCCGTCAGACCATTTTGTTTCAAGTTATTTTGATGTTTTACCCTTTTGACACGTTAGAGATAAAACATAACCCGAATCAAATTATTCATAAGTAACTATTCTCAAAAATTTATATATCGTGTTTGAATTTCAGTTTATGGACGCTCCATTTAGAACGAGCTGGCATGCAGTCACAGGAGCTGTTCGTTCAACAGCATTCCTGTCTTCTTTTGTTGGAATCTTTCAGGTAGCATCATGCTCATATCACTACTCACTCATAATCTATATCTATACCTAACAATTTTTTTATTTTTTTTTTTTAAATTTGTGATTTAAGGGAGCGATTTGCTTGCATAGAAAAGTGGCAACACAAGACCACAAACTTGTATATTGGTTTGCAGGTGGATTAGCTGCATTATCTGTACTTTTGGAGAAAAAAGGTAGAAGAGGAGAACTTGGATTGTATGTTCTTCCACGTGCTGGGGAGTCTTTGTGGTATATTTTAGTCAACCGTCGTGTTCTTCCCGATATCAAGAATGCTGAGGTATTTACTATATTTATTATTATTTTTCCTTTTTTTTTTGTCTAAAATAATATCCTACTTTACAGCTGTACCAAGTTTTGTCCAATTGGATCATTAAAAGATGGTTTTACCTCCAAACTGGATCATTAAAAATAAATCTAACATTTTTATATATAAATTTAACATTCTTTTATTATAACTAGATTATTGACGGCACCTTTAATAGTATATAGTTCTGTGTATCATATTCTAATGTGAGGGTAAGGCTATTGTAATTAAAGATTGAAAAATATACAAATAATGAAAAGGTATTGATGAAAGTATAAAATTAATTTCCGAATCATTTTGTAATATTTTGATTTCTTTAACAAATATAATTATTTTAAATATTTATATATGAGAAGTTAATTTTTTTCACGTGGAGAATATATGTTATATTTATTGGGCGATTACTAAAATTCAACTCATAAAAACATTTGGAATAAGATGTAATAAATACCATTATAATCCCATATAAATTCACACAATTAGGAGGGTTAAAGTGAAATAATGAGAAGATAGAAAACAGAACATTGGGGGAAATGCCACGTGGCAAAAAATTATATACTTATCTGACAATTATTTGTATTTTCTTTTCAATTAAAGGTGGCTCTGTTCTGTGCGTGTATGGGTGGAATGATGTACTACTTGGAACACGAACCCGACACCATGTCTCCATTTCTAAGAAGCTTAATCCGCCGTTTTCTGGCTAGCAGAATTAGCAACCCGGCCCCACCATCAACCCGAAACCCCTCTTATAACTACTTACAAACTCTTGATGCAATCAAGAAACCAAACCCACAAAATCAAGAACCCGATTCACAAAAATACAATCTTGAATCCATACCTGGACTCTAAAACCAACTTTTTATTTTATATGAGATCATCTTTGAATGATTAGCTGGTGAAGAGTAACTGATTGTTTGCATGTTTCGATTGGATTGTCATAAATGGGTCTCTTTGTTGGAAATGGCCCGTTTCGGTTCCACTTTTGTAGGTTTTTGTTGTACGATGGAGTGTGGTTTGTTCGTCTTTTTGTAAATATTATAGATGGTTTGAAGTTGTTATTGTTGACTAATTTCTTGATTTTAGTTAGGTGTTTGTGGGATTTGAAGTTAAGAAACGGTTTTATTTAAAACAGAGCATACAAACATGCAAATAACGAAATTATAGAAAAATCTTGGTATGAAATTTTAAATAGGGTAATGTAATTGAATAGCCATATATTTTATGCTGGTGGTTTGTTAATGTCTCGTTAGTGGTGGGATATAAGAACTCGTACCCTACCAAACCGCCGGATTATTAAAATTTGATTCGGGTATGAGGTCCAACTTTTTTGTGAATTAGGTGTTTTATGTCTGGGTAAATCGGGTACAGAACCGGGTAGAACTGAAAATCGGGCAAAATTACCGGGTTCAGGTTGGTCCGGTAATTTCGGTTTTAGAAGGGGGTAGAACCGAAATTTATTTTTTATTTTTTTAAAAAAAGAAGGAAAATTGAATTAAAATCATCTATACATTCATACAAGCGTAACAATTGACAACATCATTTTGTTTACTAACAACAATCGAAGCGACCACTCATGCCTTACTTGAGCATATACTCATACACTACAACATCAATTTACTTTTTCATTAATTTGTTTGATGCAATATCAGTTTGTTGTTGTTTCATCAATTTTCAATATAAATCAATCATACATTAGCATGGAATGTAATTCAGAAATTGTGATAGAATAGTAAGATGGTCGGTTCTAATTATATGTAAGATACATAGTGTTTATTGAAATACCGGTTCTACCCCGAAATATGGAACTGACCTCGTAAACCCGAAAATCAAATTTCTGGGAAATCAAGAACCGACCACCGGCCCGAAAACCAAAAATTAGGTCCAACCGGTCCCGGTTCCGATTCGGTTTCAGACTTCCAGTTCAGGTTCGGGTTTTTGATTTTTTTTAACATCTCATGCATTTAATTGCATGAACATTGCGTCAAGTGAAGACAAAATGGAGTAGTATTTGTGTTTATTTTATAAAATAGTTTGTTGTTGTATTGATTGTCATCTACTTATATTTTATCCATAATGATAGTGCTCTAGTAGTTAGATTTGATCCCTGAATTTTTTATGAATTTCCAAGTCACTAGGAATATACAACTTTGTGGCCAGGCCCAGGAAGTTCACCCATGCCGATTTTGACTTCCCGATAGCCCTGTTGACTAGCAAAATGAACTGAAAACTAGGTTAAAAAACATTATAAGCAAAACCTACATTTTTTTATTTTTTATACTTAAACAGGCCTAGCCCATCATCACAAACCCGACCCGACTCGACCCACTAACAATAACACGTTTAAACGCAACAGCATTGGAGGGAAACACAAACCTCCATTTCCCCCTAGGTTTTTCAATGACCGCTTCATATATTCGATCATTTTTGCCCTAAATTCACTTCACAAATCTCGCAGCATTTCACTCATTTTTTTTTATCTCTCAAGACGATGAATAAAGAAAACGCCGGTGTAATCGAATTATCAGACGAACAAAGGGCTCGAATTTCCAGTAATTTCAGAGCTCTTTTCAATCGGAAGCGACATCGACACACTTCCAATGCATCCGATGACTTTCCTCACAAGTAAACTCCCTCTTTGTTCGTCTTCTATTTAATATAGAAATAAGATTGATTTTTGCAATTTTTACCCATTTTATTCAATTTGAGATTTTATTCTGTTATATGTGAAATTTGTTTATAGTTTTATTTCAAATTTTGTTGTAGAATTGGGGTTGAAACACCAACTGTTGCTGGCAATTACAATAGAACGCCTCTTTCAGACATTTCATCAAACACTCCAACTTCGATTAGAAACTGTAAGCTAAATGACAGTGGGAAATCTCATAGTTGGTTTCAAACTCCAGTCAGACAACCAAATTATAGTGCGAATTCATGTGCCAATGGAATTACTGCAAGTAGAATCTATTCGATTCATTCTGAAAATATTCCAGACCATAATGAACCAAGTTTGGATTCACTAAAAACTCCAACCAGACTTTTCGATTGTAGTGTAAGTTCTGAACCTAAAAATGAGGAATCTAGTGATTATTCTTCAGGTGTTCTTGTGGAAAAAGATAATCTATCATCTTCATTCATAACTCCAATTAGACAACAATCATGTTCTAGCATCAACGAGCCTTGTACAGTAATGCCAACCATTTTTTATGAAGATTTTGATGACTCAATTCTAGCACAAATTGATGAATTATGTGAGTCTAGGACAAAGGCTAAGCTAGTATCCAAGGACTCTAGCAGTGACATTCAGTTGAAGAGTGCTAAAACGACTAGCTGTGAGATTAAAATGGATTTGAGTCCTGTTGTTTTAGATAACTTACAAAGTGATAATGGTTATGAGGGTTCAGATATTGGTAGCATGCCTGATGAATATGCAAAATATATGAAATCTTTGAATGACAGACAGTGTGAAGCTGCTTGTGGTGATATTGAAATACCGTTGATGATTGTTGCGGGACCCGGGAGTGGTAAGGTTGTATTTCTACTCTCTTTTTTGTTGACACGTTTTTTTTTTTAATATATACTTCTGTTTTATTTTATTAAATTAATTTACGTTATTATATATTTATATCAAAACTTTGACTTTCATATTATATATAGTTACAAATATATTATTTTCTTTCTAGTTATAACATAAACTCATAAAGTTATCAAATTTGATGCTTATCTACTTAATTATTAATTAATTTCAGACATCTACCATGGTCGGGCGTGTTTTAATGCTTCTTCACAAGGTACTGACTTATGAATTACAGTTACTATTTACTGTAATTACTATGACTGTTAGAACTATCAATAGTGACAACTAACAACCATAATTTTCCAAGTAATCAGTTATTTGTGTTATTATAATTTTATAATATGAATTATACAAATTATATATATATTTGTTTTATTAAAAACTAAATTTAGGGAATTGAAGCATCACACATATTGGCTATGACATTTACAACGGCTGCTGCTTCAGAAATGAGAGACAGAATTGGAGCAGTTGCAGCACTTTTCATTCATTCTCACTGCAACTCTGTCGTTTACATGCTGAAAAGTATAAAAAAATCATTCATTAATTTCAACATGTGTGACCATAGTGACCAAAACGGGCCGGGTCGAGTTGACCAGGAACACTATTTTTCCAACATATTAGGTTTGGATATCGCATTAAAACATGTTTTTCTCATAACAGGTTAGGTCGTACACCAGAATTTTTACTTTATGGTCAAAGTCAACAAAGAAAGGCTGTCATCGAAGCTGTACGTCTCACAGAAAGTGAAAAAAACCTACAAATTTCAGATCCCGACACTAAAAACTGTCCAGAAATCTTCAGAGACAAGTCAAAAAAGTGGCTGAAGTTTGTTGCACAAGTAAGCCACCATTTCTAAATCAGTTAATATTTAATTAGTATTCTTTGTAACATAATTAATTAATATGTAATTATGTTTGATTGTATATTTGTATTTCAGGCTAAAGCTTCCGGAAAAACTTTTGAAGATTACCAGAAATCAGAAAACGAAGCAGGCGTAAGATCGATTTAATTAATAATTAATATATATTTCTTAATATATTATATTAGCTAATGAAATATGAACTATTAATCTGATTCTAAAATCTGGATCAGGCTGCAATTCTTAGGAAATATGAGGACATATTAAAATCATGTAATGCTTTGGATTATTATGATTTAATTAGTTGCTCTGTTAAGCTGCTTAAAGATTTTCCTGAAGGTTTGGTTTGATATCTTACTATATTTGATTTTTGTTTTCAAAAGATTATAATTAAGTTTATTAATAATAATAATAATAATAATAATAATAATAATAATAATAATAATAATAATAATAATAATAATAATATTTTTGGTTTTATACCACTTTGAAGTTTTCAAGGAGTCCCAGGAATCATGGCAAGCAATTGTAATAGATGAATTTCAAGATACAAGTACGATGCAATATGATTTATTAAGACTTCTTGCATCACATAAACATATAACTATTGTTGGAGACGAGGATCAGGTATATAATTATTAATTATATACATTTAATATTTTAATTTTCCACGTATTTTTATAAACATTTAAACTCATTTATAAATCATATAATGCAGTCAATCTTCAGTTTTAATGGTGCTGATGTAAGCGGATTCAAGTCATTTCGCAGAGATTTTCAACCTCACAAAGAGGTCTGATAAACACTTATTTTTCGTCGATTTTTAGTAACTATTTTAATGTTTTTAGTTTGAGTAATACTAAAAATAAAAAAGAGTAAATTACTGAAATCGTCCCTGGGTATTGATTCTTATTGATTCTGCAGTTTTGTCTTTAAACTATTTATTTTCTGTTTTTTTGTCCCTGTGGTCCTGATTTTTCATTTATTTTGTCATTTTCCACCTAATTGACCAAAATACCCTTATTTCTAGTTTATCTCATTTTATAATTTCCTTTTCTTTTTCTGGTCATCTTCTCCGGCAAAATATCCTTAAGTCGATGGAGAAGATGACTGGAAAAAGAAAAATAAATTTAAAAAATGAGATAACTTAAAAATAAGTTTATTTTGGTCAATTTAGATGGAAAGGGATGAAATAAATGTAAAATCAGGGTATTTCTGTAATTTACTCGATAAAAAATTGCAACTGGTTATTTCCATGATTTTTTTTCTCCAGATTAGACTGAATAAGAACTATCGGTCTACCCGCTGTATTGTTGAAGCTGCATCATTTCTTATAAGGAATAATTCAAAACGATGTCAGTTAAACAAGGTCCTTACTGATAATTCTTCTGGTTCAAAGGTAACTAATTTTTATATCTATTTTAATTCTAATTTTTAAAATTATACATCATGTATATAATATATTAAATATATATGTCTGATTTTCATGATTTGATTATGTACTCAGATTAGTGTAAAAGAATGCTGTAATGAGGATGCACAATGTTCGTTTGTTGTTGACAAGATATTAGAACTCACTTCTTCTGGTTCATCTGCTAAAGGCACTTTTGGAGAGATTGCTGTTCTTTATAGAAGACAGGTTAATCCATCTCAACTCCTGTAAATGGGCGGGTCGGGTCGGGCTTCATTGACCCGGACCACTTTTTGTGCAATCTTTTTTAAAATCTATCGTGAATAGTTAGTGTACCAAATATGATCACACACTAGTTTTTTCATTATTTGTCATTTGACATACTTGACTTGTCAAAGATAAAATCACAGAATACAACCCGATTACCCAAATAATCACATGGGAAAATAAACGGGTCAAAATCAAAATGAAGAATCTTTACTGTTGTACAAATTTGCTAAGCAGCTAATGAGTTTGCATTTTTTGTGACAGGTGTCAGGAAAAATGTTCCAAACAGCCTTTCGTGACAGAAAGATCCCATTTAACATTCACGGAGTCGCTTTTTACAGAAAAAAGGTTGAATTTTTTTTATATTATTTAATTAATGTTGATTGGTTACCTTTTTTTACTGGAAAAAATAAAAAATGTTACACAGGTAGTAAGGTCCATTATATCTATGCTCAGAACAACAATGACGGTGTGTGATGATGGGTCATTTAGGAGGGTATTTAAAGCCCTACTAAATCTAGAAAAAGACGAAAAAAAGCGGGTATAAAATATAAATTATAGTAGTTTCTTTTTCCATCTATTATCGATCTGATATGAGTTTATTGAGAAATTATTTTTTCAAATTATCTGTGCAGATAGTTGACCATGTTAATAAAGTTTCAACCGTGAGAAAATGCAGCTTCATATCTGCTGCTACTGATATTTTCAGTGCAAAACTGTCCGGTACATTTAAAAGGTTGTTATGTTAAAATTATATACTTGTTAGAAGTAATTTATTTTTAATTTTTATTTAAATTACAGTTAATAATTATATGATTCCATTTTTCATTGTAGGAGTCATCTCACTCAAGGACGTAAAGTGTTGGTTACTTTAGATATAATTTCAAAACTTGTTCACAGGGTAAGCAAAATTTATTAGTCAGTTTGTGTTAATATTGAAAATGTTATTTTCTTTTTACTAAATAAATAACATTATGCAAAAATAAAATAAAAAACAGGAACAATCTATTTCTGCTGTCATCACAGCAGTGTCAAACATGATACCTCAGGCATGTCTTCCATGGAACTTAAATATCATTATTTAATGCATATTTGCATATTTTTTAATTTTTTAATTTGGTTTTTGCAGAAGTACCTACTTGAACAACGAGCTGTTCTTGATGTTGATGGAGGGAAGTTGCTTAATGAAGAGCATGATCTAAGATCCGTATGTCTTTCTTCAATATGTAAATATATACATTTATAAATTGATAACTAAATAAATAAATAAATAATTTTTTTTGCTGTTTTTGCAGGTTCTTCAATATCTGTTGGATGATGTGTCCGAGTTTTTAAAATCATACAACTTTGATATAGATGTGAACAATAACGATGAAACTAAAAAAGAAAATGGTTGTGTAAATGTTCTTAAAGAATTTCTTGATTTTATATCTGAAAGAGAAACTGAAAATTTTCGTGTGAGAAAGCATGATAACAATCATGCTGTTACTCTTACTACCATTCATCAGGTTTATTTCTTCTGCCACAAAAAAAATACATTTTTTTTAAATTTAAATAATCATGGATTTTACTTTTTTTTTTTTTTTGCTTTAATCATCTTGAATTAATGAATTTAATCTATTTAATTATCGCATGCTTTTGTTGCTATGCAGTCAAAAGGACTGGAGTGGGACACTGTCTTCATAGTGAAGGTAATGTGCGTGTGTGTGTAATGGGTCAAACGGGTTGTGTCAAGACAGGGTGACCCGAAACATTTTTTTACAGTTTTTTAAAATATTTTTTAAGTTTCTTATAAACAATTAGAATATTTTTGGAATGAGCTTTTGTGTGTCATTTTACATTTTCTGGCTCCAACTAATTTGCCAAACACCTTTATACAAATAAGTTCCAACTTACCATAGCTTGTCGAACATGATTACAAAAAATAATTATTTCAAAATTGTAGTTTTTTGAATAAAATGATTTAGAAGGTTCATTTATGCCTTTAAAATATACTTTAGGCGACTTTCGACCTGTTTGATCCTTTCCAATATTTTAGCAATTTTCTTCTTGTTTATTTTTGTTTTTGTTTCTTTTTACCTTCCTTATGCATAATAAAACTAAAAATGGATTAAACTTTCAGGCAAACGAAAACGAAATCCCTCTTTTGCATGAATTTAATGGCATGACAAAAGAAACATGTGCATCCGTTGAGGTAAAAATGCTTTTGATTTCAAAATAACGTATATTTTTACATCAAAACTTCTTATTTTCTTGAATAATAACATTTTTACGAATCTTTTTTTGTTGAAAAATTATAATAGGAGGAACGACGGTTACTATATGTGGCAATGACTCGTGCAAGAAAGAAGCTTTTTATTCTATATGTTACTATGGATTCAAATTGGCAGGTGAAGTATAGTCTTTTATAATTAATTAGTGCGTCAAATATGATTATACTGTATTAGTTCAAAAATAATATTTTTTCAGACAAAGTGATTTGGAAAATAATTTTGGTGTATTTAATTTATATTATGTTATTTTATCATTATTAGTGTATTGGCTATTTTCTGAAATTGATTTAGTTGTTTTATGAATTAAAACAATGTTGCATTCTTTCAGGTTCTTCAACCTTCACGTTTCCTGAAAGAAATTCCAAATCATCTTCTTGAATTTCGGGTGCTTTTTTTTTTCTTTCAATTTTGAAGATGTCGTAATAAAGGTTAATTTTGATCGTTGACTTTTATAATATATAGGATGAATCAAGTTCAGTATATATGCAAACAGATCATAAAAAACTTCAAAACAAAAAATCTTGTCCTACTGATGATCCACAACCCGTAGCAGTAAAAAATGAGAGTGGTGAAAGTGAAATAATAAATAATTTATTCGATGAAGATTCCAAAGAATCAGATGAAACATTGTTTCCATGTAATGGCAATGATTTTTTGAAAAGGTATTTACAACTGTCGATAATTTATTGAATGATAGTGGATTTATATATTTCTTAATTAAACAGATTCAGCAGTGAAGAACGAGGAACTGTTTCTCATTTATTTAATCATTGGGCCAAAAAGGCAGCATTTAAGGAACCAAAGCGGCTGCTTGACAAGGTTCCTTCCCATCTTTAGTCATGTGGGTCGGGTTGGGAAACTAGTCACAATGGGTATTTTGTAGCACAGTTGAAACGGGTCGGGTTGACCCGGAACACCACCTCTTGGCTTTTTTCTAAATTTTTATTACAGTAGCAATAAATGTTTGTAGTAAAGAAATCTAGTATTCAAAATACACTTTAGCATGTTCAATCTAGGGGTGAGGGTGGTCCAGAAATTTTGGGATAATTTTTGTGGAGGCCACCCAAAGTATTTTTTTTTTCACTAAGCCACTCATTTATTAAAACTTTCATATGTGCCACCAAAGTATGCATCTTGCATCATTTATACCAAGCTTCAACCAAAAATGCGCCTAATGACAAAAATGTCCTTCAGGTATCTTTTGTGATTGATGAAAGGCTTAGAGTGAAGAAAACTGCACAAAAGGTGAGCACAACTGAATCCATAATTCTTTTTTTTTTTTTAAAATGAAACTTGCATGACAAGCAAACTAACATGTGTCACTTACTAGGATGTTCTTCGGTCCCTGAAATCATGCTTGAAGACCGATGAAGCTTTCCAGTATGCACAAAGTGTAGGTTTTCATTCCAACAATCACCATTTTGATTTAATATATTTATTTATTTATTGAATTTATGATTAAGATGAAATTTTCTTCTCAGGTTCTACAATGGCTTCAAATTCCTGCAGACAAACGTGCATATATTACAAGGGAAAAACAGGAACATTTTCAAAAGTTAAGGATTGAGACTGCAATGGGCTCGTCTGAAGCTACATCTAAGCAGGTCAGTTACCAGTTTTGAATGGGTCGGGTCGGGTAATTTTGGGTTATGTTTTATCTCTAATGGGTCAAATGAGTAATTAAAAAGAAAAAAGTTGCTAAATCATTTTTTAGAATTTTTTAATAATAATATATTATTTGACACTTTAATTATTCGCAAAAAGTCCAAAGTTTTTGGACAAAAAGTGACCCGACCCACACCAGAACTTAGACTTTTTGACTCGTTAGCCAACCTTCCCATTTATTTATTTATATATTAATATTTTTATGAGTGTGAACAACGGTGAAGCTATAATAAGTGTTTTTGTTGTGTAATATGTTGACAGATCGCGTACCTACAAAGTCTAGGATGCACTACAGTCCCAACTTCACGTCTTCATGCATCTCGTTTGATTGAACAGTACAAGTCATTGTAGCATGATTTGTACCATGAATAATGTGTTTTAATGGTACAATTGGATTGTAATTTTGGGTTAAACGTAAAGAAGTCTTAAAGATCTAATAAGGTTTTGTTAACTTTATACATCACTTTTAGTTGTTAACAGTAGATAAGGATTAAAGTGAATGTATTGAAAGCTAAGGGGTTTTGTCAAAATAAACCCTTTGTGTTTCACACACCTATAACCGATTATAAATAGCACACCAACCGGATCAAAACTTAAACCAGACCGCTTACGTGGTCAAAACCAGTTTGGGTGAAACAGGTTCGGTTTTACACCGGTTTTGGGGCGTGGAGCTTGTATCATGTTGAAACCGGTTCGGACTGAATCGAAACATGTTTAGTGTCGAAATTTGGGTTTGTAACCGTTTTAATGGCAATTTAAGAAAAAATTGCCATCCCCCGAAACTACGATCCGATCCCGATCCGCCGGTTTGTGAGCCAATCCGATTTGGGGAGGTATAAACTATAAACTGGTCTTGAACCGGCCCCAAACTGGTTTTGAAACCAATAGGGTTCGGGAACGGGTTTCGCTTGATGTGATATATTACACGCTGTTTTATATAACGATAGGGTTATGTCCAAGGTTGTTCAGTATGGACAAACCCCAGTGTGACTTCATTACACCATAAATGCAAAAATGTTTATCCAAATACTCAGAGCACATGGTGTGCTTGTGGTTAAACCCACGCCACAGGGTTTTTCGCCCTCTTTAAAGGGGCTATCACACTGGAGGCTCCGTCAAATTGATTCTCTCCGAGCACACGGCTGTCATCAAAGGTAAAAGTAAGTTTTTTTTTTTATCTTGTAAACTGTCAGTGGTTGATTGTGGGTCCCAAATGGGTGTTATAAGAATGTTAAACGGGGACTGTAATTTTAAGGTAGATGTTAAAACCATATTAAAAAGACAAAAATGCTTTTAACATGACTATAACTTACTCGTACTCTTAACATTGCTTGTATCTATATATCTCTATTAAATGAAAGGATTTCAAATCCTGTTTTTGCCTATTAATCCACGTTAGATGTTGACATGATGTCACCCTTTGGCACCACGTTTGCACCTTCCACGTATGAATCACAATTGCATCCGTTCCACATTTGCACCACGTTTTCATAACTGCCAGTATATGTCTCTACTTAAAAATTGCCCCTTAACCCCTGTACTCGGTGAACGAAACTTCCATCCGTGCTTATCGGTAATTCAACTTCCATCATGTTTCCATAACTAAAGATCGATATGATAGTAAACCCTAGGGTTGGCGATTGGAGTATTATCAACAGCAACAATATCAACGTAATTATCAAGGTTTGTTTCTATAATCAAAATTTAAATCTGAATATCCGTTTAATTTTTAGTGTTTATAGAAGCATTTCGATTTCGATATCGATTCAGAAAATTTCGATGTTATTATACGCATCAGAGCCTTTAATTTCAATGGAAACAATTTCATATTTGATTTTCCCCCTTCTCACGAACAACATATTAGCTATGTGAAATCAAGGTATTACGATTCATCAAGAATAAATAACCAATCAACAAGTTGTAACACCCGTATTTTTAAAACATCGTTTAAATCCTTTAAAATACATTTTCCCAATATCTGACATATTGTCCAAAATACAGTTTAACAAAAACTTTAAAACTTATATCAGAGTTTACAAAAATACGGTGTCACCGAGTATATCAAAACCATAGGCACCGGGATCTACCTACTAGCTCCCGAACTAAACATCTCTAGGCCACTTCTAGTGCAACCTTCTACCACTTCAACCTGTACCTGAGTACATAGCCACAAAACAAACGTAGTACGTGAGACAAAATAGTCTCGTGAGATACATGGGTTTTAGACCCCAATAATAGACATTTCATAATTATATAAACATATATATACAAACTACATAAATAGTCACTCTTTTGCGACTCTAGCTACTTTGCTTTCCTAGCAAACAAATCTAGTACCTAGACATATAGGTACCATAAACCCAATCATATCTAGTACATAAACATATATGTACTAGAAGCATCAACCTGTCTAATACATAAACATATATGGATTAGAACCTAGCATACCTAGTACCAAACATATGCGTACTAGAAGCATCTGTGTGCTTAGTGTATAAACATATATACACTCGGTGTATAAACATATATACCACCGTCCAGTGACCGGGGGTCCCCCGCGTCACCACCATCTATCTCTTACCGTAACCTAACAGTTACAACATATCTAATACATAAACATATATGTATTAGAACATAACATACCTAGTACCAAACATATGCGTACTAGAAGCACCCCTGTGCTTAGTGTATAAACATATATACACTCGGTGTATAAACACATATACCACCGTCCAGTGACCGGGGGTTCCCCGCGTCACCACCATCTATCTCTTACCATAACCTAACAGTTATGACAGTCAAAGCCTTCGGCTATCACATCCAACATCAAACAAGTTAGTCATCTAATACTAACGACATATAATTAGTTCATCACAGTGTGAACGTACATGTATGGTCCCATGGACCCGATCATAAGCAACCACAGTTACTTCTACATCTATGAACCCTATGAGGTCCATGCTTACTTTATACATAAGATACATTTCTTATTTATCGATAACATAATACTTTTATCTCTTCCTTGACTATAATAGACAATTATTACTAGTCACATCATATTCTTTCTCATATATACTCGTTCTTTACTTTTATTAGTATATCTTACCAATAGGTACTCATTACTATAAAATCATTCCCAATTGCTTTACTAATACATATTTATTAATAAAGGCTCCGTATACATTCTCTTAATCAATTACTTCATTATTATTGTTCATTAACATAGATTCCAACATACTTGAATCTATCATAATTTACTTCAAATTCATCAATCATACTAGACACATTCTAGTATCACATTCTACATACTTTCATACATTTTCAACTACTATCTTTATCAAATTAATTGTTAATAAAGACTGATGCAATATCATATGTACTTTCAAAATTAATTGCTATGTACCCAGTTTAAAAGTCTCATGTACTCACCTTAGCAATAAAGTGCTCCAACCGTATTCTTTACGTCAGTTTCCTTGCTCCAACAATCAATCAACTTTCCAAGGCTTCACCAAAAGCCTAATACAACAATCACAAGGTGATCAACATCACATTCTACTACCAATGTATCCATCTATCACTAGATGCCATCCATTAACATTTTCCCCCAATTATGGTGATTTACCAAACCCTAGGTTTAACCAACCCTTAAGATTCTTACAAATCGTAACCATGCACTTGTTTCCTTTGATAACATACCATCTATTAAGTGTATACATCACTTATATCACCATAATCCATAACCCAAATAGCTAGGGCTTCAAACCCATACACCCAAATACATAGATCTTAAGCTACAAAGATCAAAGAGTGAAGATATACGTCTAATCTTCAACTAGGAGTGAAATCTATCAAAGATTTGAGAAGAAATCAACCAAGATCTGCACTTGAGCTCCAAAATCGCCAAAAGGAAGAACTAGGGTTTGAAAATAGCACAAATGGCTGAAAACCCGATTTTTAATGTTCTGATCGGAAGAGCTCGCGCCCCGCTCGCGCGGAGCTCGCGTCGCGAAGAGACGCGGATCTGCCCGTTAGTTGCCGATTTTACCAGACTTCGCGCCAGGCTCGCGCCTGGCTCGCGCCGCGAAGTCGACGCGAAGTCGACGCGAGATGCTCGCGTTCCAGCTCTGGTCCCTCTGCTCAACCTCGCGTTTCGCTCGCGCCTGTCTCGCGCCGCGAAATCGCCTGTGCAGCAGGGCTGCACTTTTCGGTCTAGGTTTCAACACGGTTTCGTCCATAACTTTCTCATACGGACTCCAAACGACACGAAACCAATTCCTACGTGTTTTATATGATTTATCCATAATTATCATATTTTTACATATTTTATTTATTTACAAATTTCGGGTCGTTACAACTATCTACCCCTTAAGAGGATTCCGTCCTCGGAATCACTCAAAAATTCCAATCCACATTCTACCGAGTATCCATTCTCATTCTCCCGCGGTTATTACCATCAAACGTTTCTCATCCCGAATTAGTCAACAATATGTATGTAAACATTCAATTAATCCCGTTAGGTCCAAACGGGTAAAAAAAATCAATCTTAAGCTTTTAGTGCCCAAATGGGCCAAACTTGCACAATTTTGACCACAAGACTTTCAATCTCTTAACCGATCATCTTATACACATAGAAATGACATGACCCACGCATTATAATCAACTAACTGACCAACACCGATGTCAAAGTCTAGCTTCGACCAAGTTACCATATTCCAGCCTCGTCTAACCCTTGACTTAAGAACAAAGTCAACTATACTTTAACATTTTCCCTTCTCGTTAAAGGTTCCATAAATCCTCCTTTCCTTTACAATTTACCTTTAATTTATGATTCAATTACAGTCTTACACTCGATTCCCAATTTCAACATTGAAATCTCCCAAACGGGTCAAGTCGTATAAACTGACTACAATTCAATCAACCATCTCATCAACTTTTTCACAAACACATAATCGACACATTATGCTATCAATATTCATTAGTAAATCAAAACGAGAATCAAAGTCCATCTTAGACCAATTCAATCAATCACGGGTTGACTAACGTTGACTTTTACATAAAGTCAACCATACCTTTTCCAAACTAGCAATTTCCGTACACACGGCGTATCATTACCAACCCATCACCCTCAGTTCTACCCACTATTACTTTCTCAACAATCGTCCCCGTTAATCCAAGGGTCACACCTTAACATAAGGTTACAATAACATTTTCCGTTTCTTGACCTTCACTTGGTCACTCATACTATCACTTAGTATTCTTTCAACCATCTTTGTATCACATTGATCAACTTACATTATCGGTACTAGGCCCCCTACCGTAATACTTCCCGCACCCTTATACGGTGTACTATGTCTTGGTTACCACATGGTAATTTGCTCACTAGAAGTTTCTCTTTCCTTCTATTCTATAAATCGTAGGCATTCCCTACATTTACATGACCTAAATGCAACCCGCATTTCAAGCCCAAATCTCATTTACCATAACAGAATGGCAATACTCATTAACCACATGGTTCTACATTCATCATATAAACACATAAACATATACATACATATATATACATATATATATATCACGCCAATTCAATATAAACACCTCTATTGTGCACATATACAAACATAGGTATATATCGCACCAATATCAAATAAACGTCATCACCATGCACATATACAAACATATGTATATGTCACACTAATATCATATAAACATCATCACCATGCACATATACAAACATATGTATATGTCACACTAATGCCCTCTGACATCCATCTTTTCGCATTGTGTAGCCTTGCTACTATCTTACCCGTTCGATCATCAAATCATTTATCGTGCATTCTAGCACCTCTCCCACGAAACGCATTATTGTTTTCCTTCCCATTCGTATGTCTTCCATAGGACATACTACTTAACACATTTCATATAATATTATCTTTCCATTATCATATGCCTTCCAAGGCCATCACATAATGCACATGCATTGTACCCCACGGGTAACTAATAACATTCTCTAATTACTATTTATTGTTTCACTTACACATTAACCGTCCTTAACCGGTTCATTTCCTTAACAATTTCCAAGGCTTTTGTCACCGCCGGAGTGGCTACCACTACATTCCATTAGCCAAAAATCACCGAGCAATCCAATCATCCTTGAGTCAAACAATCGACTCCGGTCCACACTCGCAACCAAAAGCCCAACACTCGGTGTTCTACTTTTACACATCGTGGGACTCCGAAATATTCCTTTTCAAATCGTAGTCTTACACTACGCTGTGACATACATTGTCTTTTCACCCTTGACATCGAATTTATCAATATTATCACGAAACTTGCTATGGCTATGCGCCAACTTTTATTCAACCGTTTTCAACAGTCAAAATTCGTCATTCCCGACACTTATTCTTTTCCACATATTTTTCCATTTATAATTTCTAGGTATCACTATACCTTAGTCATTCTTTCCTTTACCGTTCACGTATAATAACATTACATTGCGTATTCGGATTCCTGCCGAATATCAAAGTCCCATTTCCAAAGCTTCTATTTCTATAATTCTCATCCAACTAACAATCCTTACCAAGACTTAGTACTTCATTACACTATCATTCTTTTGTTGACAACATCTACCATTCTCATGGTTCCCCCTTTGACACTACATAGTAGCATCAACCCATATATCTTTACTAAATGCGACACACCGGCCCATAATCATTTCCAATGTATGATTTCTATACACATACTAACTGGGAAGACTATTCCCGAATTTAACCCCCACGTCATACAACTTATCTACAATTTCTATAGGCACCAATTCGTGCAACAACAACAACAACTACGTCATAATCTCATATCATTCTTTTTACCCAAGATCTCCGAGGTGGCCCTTCCGAGTCAACTCCCCTTTCCAACTCCCTCGAGAGTTCATTTCACAACCTCTTGTATCGTGCTCTCCTTCACAAAGTTTCATACAACACATTCCACCGTGTCAACACCTCATCCTTCAATAATGTTGACGTCAAAGTCGCCATATTGTTCTTCCTTCATTTGCTACTCTTTAGCACTTGCCAACTCTACCGAATCCACCACATTGTGACCTTCGGTTCAAAACTTCCGAATTACACAACAGTTTTACACACTATGAAAGTCTTACACAACTTCCTTCCATTTCTTCCGACTATGTTTTGCTACCTTTTATGTAGACACTTCCCACTACGGGACTCACCATTCGATTATTCTTCCTTCATATGGGTATTGGAATCATTCCACCCACCCTCATTCGTAACTCTTTCCAATTTAGTGGAGTTCGTCCACTTTTCACATTTATTCTTTCGCCATACTAACATATCCAACCAGCAAGATTCAAACGGTCAACTCAACAGTTGAAAACAACACAGTTAGATCAAATTATGGCATTTCTCATAGGGGTCGACCCTATCTTACCAATGCCCTACGGTCTCAAAGGACTTCACATTGCACATTTCATAACAACTTCTATAGGTCCCCTAGGTTCAACCCTAAACTTAACATAAAGTCTCAAGGTCAACCTATCGATCTCAAGGAATCTTACATTCCTATTGCTACAGTCTAAGACTAGGATGGACATCCAACCTAATTCACTTAAACTATAGCTCTGATACCAAGTTGTAACACCCGTATTTTTAAAACATCGTTTAAATCCTTTAAAATACATTTTCCCAATATCTGACATATTGTCCAAAATACAGTTTAACAAAAACTTTAAAACTTATATCAGAGTTTACAAAAATACGGTGTCACCGAGTATATCAAAACCATAGGCAACGGGATCTACCTACTAGCTCCCGAACTAAACATCTCTAGGCCACTTCTAGTGCAACCTTCTACCACTTCAACCTGTACCTGAGTACATAGCCACAAAACAAACGTAGTACGTGAGACAAAATAGTCTCGTGAGATACATGGGTTTTAGACCCCAATAATAGACATTTCATAATTATATAAACATATATATACAAACTACATAAATAGTCACTCTTTTGCGACTCTAGCTACTTTGCTTTCCTAGCAAACAAATCTAGTACCTAGACATATAGGTACCATAAACCCAATCATATCTAGTACATAAACATATATGTACTAGAAGCATCAACCTGTCTAATACATAAACATATATGGATTAGAACCTAGCATACCTAGTACCAAACATATGCGTACTAGAAGCACCTGTGTGCTTAGTGTATAAACATATATACACTCGGTGTATAAACATATATACCACCGTCCAGTGACCGGGGGTCCCCCGCGTCACCACCATCTATCTCTTACCGTAACCTAACAGTTACAACATATCTAATACATAAACATATATGTATTAGAACATAACATACCTAGTACCAAACATATGCGTACTAGAAGCACCCGTGTGCTTAGTGTATAAACATATATACACTCGGTGTATAAACACATATACCACCGTCCAGTGACCGGGGGTTCCCCGCGTCACCACCATCTATCTCTTACCATAACCTAACAGTTATGACAGTCAAAGCCTTCGGCTATCACATCCAACATCAAACAAGTTAGTCATCTAATACTAACGACATATAATTAGTTCATCACAGTGTGAACGTACATGTATGGTCCCATGGACCCGATCATAAGCAACCACAGTTACTTCTACATCTATGAACCCTATGAGGTCCATGCTTACTTTATACATAAGATACATTTCTTATTTATCGATAACATAATACTTTTATCTCTTCCTTGACTATAATAGACAATTATTACTAGTCACATCATATTCTTTCTCATATATACTCGTTCTTTACTTTTATTAGTATATCTTACCAATAGGTACTCATTACTATAAAATCATTCCCAATTGCTTTACTAATACATATTTATTAATAAAGGCTCCGTATACATTCTCTTAATCAATTACTTCATTATTATTGTTCATTAACATAGATTCCAACATACTTGAATCTATCATAATTTACTTCAAATTCATCAATCATACTAGACACATTCTAGTATCACATTCTACATACTTTCATACATTTTCAACTACTATCTTTATCAAATTAATTGTTAATAAGTGACGGGTTCCATACAGAACCAATATTATCTACAGAACTTTTAGAACTATTCTAGACCAATCATAATCAAGATAAATCAATTTAATTTAATATTAATGCATAATTATATAGGGGCAGTATGGGCAATTTAAAATTTTCGTTTTTCAGTAATTCCTAAGAAATAGGATCGGTGGTTTTAATCCTATTAACTCCTCTGTACGTTATTCTACCGTCATTAATCAATTTCGTCCCTGCTAATCATCCCGTTCATCAGTATCGTTCAAAATTGCAGGGTTTTCCAAGATGTCGACTGATAATGATGGAACTCGAATTAATGAAGATCATCCAAAACTCGACGACATTATCGACATACATGATTATAGTTATTGTGATCAACCTCTCCAAAATGCGTCATATCAGTCAGAGGATGAAATACAGCATCAATTAGGTTTTCTTTATTTTAAAATTCATGTTTATTTTAAAACGCTGTATAATTTTCTTTTTGCTATTCGATTCAAACCATTGTTAGATACGTATTATTGTTTGATGAGTATGGTTAATTCAGTATGTATAATTTAGTATGGTTTCATTTTTGCTATCACGTAGACATGCATGTATGTATAATTAAGTGTTTTTAATTTGTTAAAGATGGAGTGATACACCGATGATTTACATTCTTTTTTTGTTTACATTAATGTTAAAATTATAAGATCACGTTATATTATGCAGATGAAGATGATGAGTTGGATATCAATGAATTTGAGCGTGTGTTAACTCCTGGCAAGACATCTTATTGGGTTCCAACAGTAAATGAAGATGAGAAACCAAAGTTGGGTGACATGTTTGATAATTTTGATCTTTGTTACGAGATGTACAAACTTTATTCTCAGAAGGCTAGATTTAATATATGTAAATCTGGCATAAAAAGTACAAAGGGCAGATTACTCATAGGTATGTTATTTGCAACCGTGCTGGTCAGTCTAGGTATAAAGAGGAAAAAAATATTGTCAATGATACCGTACAAGAAGATATAGCAACAGACGGTAGCTGTAAAAAAAAGCGTAAAACTATTTCAAAGTTAACTGGTTGCCCAGCCATGGTTGCGTTTAAATTGGTTAAAGGCACAGAATCATAATCATCCACTAATGAGTGCCAGTGATATGGATTTATCGCAAGCACATAGAAAATTAAAGTATTCTGACTTTCAACATATATATCGTGCGTCGTTGATTAATATGAGTGCAACAAAAGCCCACGGATTGAAAGTTTCGCAAATGGGTGGATATGATAGTGTTCGAGGGACGCCCATCGATTATAGGAATTTTAGTAGAACGTTGAATTTTTTTTATCGGTGACCAGGATGCATAAATGTTTGTAGACAAAATGTTAAACAAGGAGGCACATGTTTCAGGGTTTGAAGACAATTTTGATGAAGAATCAGATGAGGGTGAAGACGAGTTGGAGGATTGATTTTTTTGTGGACAAGTGTGAGGATTGATTTTTTGTTAATTAGACAGTCAAGTAAACATTTGTTTAAGTTTTTGTTTAATTATAATTTTTTCTTCAGCACGAATTTTATGAGGTTGTTCTAATGAATGTTGAATCATTAATGTTTAACTTGTCCACATTCACTGATTTTAATTTCAATTACATGTATGCAATAACATATGTCTCTCATACATAGATGTATGACCGACAACAAATGCATGAATGCTAGTAGATAACCACGAATTCCAACACATACATATATGTATGACTGAGACATCACCCATACATAGATGTATGACTGACAACAAATGCAGGAATGTTAGTAGATTACCACAAATCCTAACACATACATAGTTGTATGACCGATACACAAATGCCTGACTGCACAAACCAATTATATTGCCATGAAAACTACACTTATTTGTTACACTAAATTTTAGTATAATACCACAAAACTGAACATTTCAAAAGAATCCAACAGCATCATAAAAAAAAAAAGTATTCAACAAACAAAAATGTAAAATTCAAATTCAAAACTAACTAGACATCCTTCCAAAAAAAAAATGTATTGTTTCAAATTAAAATACGCTTAACACCCCACGTTAGGCTAATTGAATCACACTTTAAATTTAGCCAGCCTCTTTCTAAAAGCATCCCGCAACTTATTCCATTCACCAAATATTATACGTCCTGCATATTTTTTCCTCAAAATATCAATTTGCTTAATGAATTTAGCCTTGTCGTCATCCAGCCCAGTAGCCCACTTCTTTACGTCCGAGCCAAAGTTAGCCTCCATACATCTCATAATTACGACTCCAGTATGCTTATTATTATACTATGTAGTTTGCCAATTGAATTCCGCAAGCTCCAATTTTGTTTTTTCAATTAAGCTCCCCTTAACATGACCGGTCTCACTAAGATGGCGACCAAACAGATATGCCTGTGTATATTAAAAACAGTTACAACATATAAATGTTGGTCATCTACATAAATATATAAAACACTTATACTCGATATAAGATGCTTACTATACGTGCAGCAATGCAAATAGTTTTGCGTTTCAAACGCTTGCATGTCTTGTTAATGTCGGCTTTATTGTGTTTTTTTTAGATCAAACATAACAACTTTTCCACTTCTGAAGTCAAATGTTAGCAGGAATTGTTGATTTTTATAGTCAACAGGCAGGAAAATCTGTAATTGGATATACATTTGTGTTAATCATATTTAATATTTAGATAGCATACATTAATGTAACTTACCAAATCAGCTATAGCATGAAACGCTTTCGGACTTGACCGTGTTTGCAAGACCTCTACTGGTTTTGCAACTATCACCCCTGCATCATCACCTTCTTTGGATGTTTCTCCTAATATTTTCTTCCCTTTTCCAATGTTTTTTCCCTGCACATCTGCTAGAATTATACACTCAATTACTATTACAACAAATTTAGATCATATATCTTAAAACAAACCAACCAAATCATACTTTTTTTTTTCTTTCACAACTTTTTTTGTACTTTCGTTGTAATCAACTTCTCTTCCCCTTTTCCTTCCGCTTCTTCTTAAACCTGCTACAACATTAATGTTGTTATATACATCAGTGTTCATAAATTAATCGAGCCATACATAAGTGTTTCAATAAATTCTTATGCTTCTTTTTAATCAAAACAAAACAAACAAACCTAACACACACTCTGAACAACTTCACCTGCTATAATACCCAAAACGAAATTAATACATACATGCATTGCGTGATACATATATGCATCTCGGAATCATACATTCATGCATCCCACAATAATGAATACATGAATGTAGATTTCAGTTGATTTCATTTGATTTCGCACTAATGCATACATGAATCAATTGATTTCTCTAGAAAAAGAAAACCCTTTCAGAAATCAGTTGAAATTTACCGATTATAAAAACAAATTTACTATAACATCATGCTTACTTTATTAAAAACGAAAATTAAACATACATTCATGATTTTTTAGTTAATTCCAACACATTTACAAGAAAATCAACTTACTTTCCATTGTCGCTCTTGATTATTGCTTTTTTCCTCTCTGTATTCGTCTGCAGAAGTTTCGCCAAACCCTATTCTATCTTTCGCACCCTTTTTATGGTAGATATCGGTGCCGATTTAATCAAATTTGTGAAGATTCGTAATAAACATGGCTGTGATTTCGGAGAAATTTTGATTTGGAGATAATACATCTTTCCTTTTACCAGATGATAAAATTCTTCAAATCCCGTTTTCCTAGGACATGATTTGATCGGGCATAATATCTCTCCTCATATGTAAAAGGCAAATTCCGGTTATACCCTTTTACTCCTTTTCCACCTGATTTTAGAATCTGGAAAATTACAACCATGCCACCGCAATTTACATCCCTTGATTTTTACAATGTGTGGTCTAGATCTCTTTAAAATTAGTTCTATGGGTTCTGTAGATAATATTGGTTCTGTATGGAATTCACCCCTTGTTAATAAAGACTGATGCAATATCATATGTACTTTCAAAATTAATTGCTATATACCCAGTTTAAAAGTCTCATGTACTCACCTTAGCAATAAAGTGCTCCAACCGTATTCTTTACGTCAGTTTCCTTGCTCCAACAATCAATCAACTTTCCAAGGCTTCACCAAAAGCCTAATACAACAATCACAAGGTGATCAACATCACATTCTACTACCAATGTATCCATCTATCACTAGATGCCATCCATTAACATTTTCCCCCAATTATGGTGATTTACCAAACCCTAGGTTTAACCAACCCTTAAGATTCTTACAAATCGTAACCATGCACTTGTTTCCTTTGATAACATACCATCTATTAAGTGTATATCACTTATATCACCATAATCCATAACCCAAATAGCTAGGGCTTCAAACCCATACACCCAAATACATAGATCTTAAGCTACAAAGATCAAAGAGTGAAGATATACGTCTAATCTTCAACTAGGAGTGAAATCTATCAAAAATTTGAGAAGAAATCAACCAAGATCTGCACTTGAGCTCCAAAATCGCCAAAAGGAAGAACTAGGGTTTGAAAATAGCACAAATGGCTGAAAACCCGATTTTTAATGTTCTGATCGGAAGAGCTCGCGCCCCGCTCGCGCCGAGCTCGCGTCGCGAAGAGACGCGGATCTGCCCGTTAGTTGCCGATTTTACCAGACTTCGCGCCAGGCTCGCGCCTGGCTCGCGCCGCGAAGTCGACGCGAAGTCGACGCGAGATGCTCGCGTTCCAGCTCTGGTCCCTCTGCTCAACCTCGCGTTTCGCTCGCGCCTGTCTCGCGCCGCGAAATCGCCTGTGCAGCAGGGCTGCACTTTTCGGTCTAGGTTTCAACACGGTTTCGTCCATAACTTTCTCATACGGACTCCAAACGACACGAAACCAATTCCTACGTGTTTTATATGATTTATCCATAATTATCATATTTTTACATATTTTATTTATTTACAAATTTCGGGTCGTTACACAAGTGAAAGATTACAACCTTCTTTAAAGGCTGTTTAAATGTATACCATAAGATTTTTAATGCTCATTAGGATTCACCAATTTCTAGCCTTGATTTATTTGTTCTACATGAGATTTGTCAATCTTTGATGTAGATTTCTTCAAAAAGTTTGATATTGTGGTCATCAGGTGTTGCTCACTAACCTCACTTGCATCCAAATTATATTTCTCTTTCACTTTAGCTTACAAAATGGAATTTTTACTGAAAATGGATGTCATTTTTTCCATTTATGTTGCAGAAATCAGTGAATGAAAAATATCGCAAGTTGTCTAAACGAATTGCCTTTTACAATGTGGGTTGTAGAGATTTGTATGGTGAAATGGAAGTCGATTTGTTGACTTATTCTTGTGGGTTTTAGAAGAAATTTTGTGCCTCTTGTGTCCATATACGTTCTCCTCAGGTTTAATTCTCAATAATTTTAGGTTTTCAATTTACGTAATATGTAATTGGGCACCATGAATGTGTTATCTATCATAATTATTATCGCTATATGATTATGATTATTATTATTATTCAGGTATATGAGGAACTTGAGCATCGTTTAGTTGTTGCAGAAGCTGCTCAAATACTGAGACTTCGTCTAATTTTAAAAGATGGCGAGGTTCACAAGGAAGAAATAGAGTAAATGAGTAAATCTTCAAGAAGCTTACATGGGACTACTGTTTGGGGTATGATTTAATTTAATTTAATT
The DNA here is from genome assembly GCA_963853835.1 of Calendula officinalis. NCBI lineage: Eukaryota > Viridiplantae > Streptophyta > Magnoliopsida > Asterales > Asteraceae > Calendula > Calendula officinalis. The sequence continues at coordinate 26,204,860 of OY970830.1, read as the reverse complement.
TAAATTCTCATCTTATTGTTTTTAATTTTTTTATTTTCCCCTAATTTGAATTTCATGTGTTGTTTAACTTGATTTATTTTTCAAAGGACTAATAGTATGCAAGGAAGTAAAACTGGAATCAATAATCGTTATATTGTCGCATCTTTTGTACAATGTGGGTCGAATTGAAGTCAACTTCGAATTTCAAATTGAAAGTCTTGAGATACCAAAGGGCCTTTGGCCTAGCGGTATGGATTTTGCCTCTCAACCTTGAGGTCAGGTTTTCGAGTCCCGTCGTGGACATAGGTGGTAATTAGGAGTAGATTAGATTTGCCGTTTAAAAAAAAAAGTCTTGAGATTGTTTTTAATGAATGTACGTTAAATGGAAAAAGTTTTGATAATAGTTTTCACAACACTAATTTTTTGTTTATGTTTATGGTGAAATGCTTTTTTTTTTTTTTTTTGAAAAAAAGGGAACACCTTGTAAAAGAGCTTCGGCATTGCCATCACCCCACACAAGGAGACCCGCAAATATATTAATCAATCAACAAATTACAGCCCATACAGTGTTGCATCATGCAATTACAAGACATACAAAATCAAAATACTCACTAATATGTAAAAAAAAACCATACAGAAAACAGAAAAGATTACTTCTTGATCTGCATCTTAATACCCCATTCTTTAGCAGCATTTCTCACATGTATAGAATCTTTCACATGCAATCCCATAATCTGCACCTTTATATTGTCTTTAATTACATTGAGCACAATATCTTCATTTTTTGCAACATTCTTGAATAATCTATCATTTCTCTATTTCCAAATATAATACACCATAGCAGCCAATCCAATACGTCTGATCACACTTTTAATATTGTTTCTGCATATATCATCAGTCATACTACTAACAATGTTATCCCAGTCATTATTTAAATCAAGGGCATATATCATTCCTTTCATCTTATCCCAAATACCTCTAGAATACTTGCAATTAAAAAATAAATGATTATGGGAATCATTACACTGCTTGCACAAGGGGCAGACCATAATACTATTAGGGTTCCATTTCATAATTCTGTCCTGTGTTTGTAACCTTTTATTCACAGCCAACCACAAAATAAAAGCATGTCTCGGATACCCTTGAGAAAACCAAACAAACTTGTGCCAATGGACTTTATTATTGTTCATAATAAGATTCTCCCATACATTTCTGGTGGAATAATCCACAATCTTCCCATCATTCATCTTCCATTTAACACCATCATTTTTAGCATCATTAATCACAGGAACAGCTATATTTTGAATACTGGGGATACCATTAATCCAATCAGAAGGCCAATTCCACACACCATTTTGAATCATTTTCTCAACAGTAACATCATCATTTAACCTTGCTTCATAAATTATGGTGAAATGCTTGTGTAGAACATTATATATGGATGTCAAGAACAAGGAATTATCACCCCAAGATCGATGAAATGGAAATGAGGAGAATTGAGTAAAAGCTATCATATGGTTTGTCTGAAGGTGCAGAATTCGCTATCACTTAGTTCAATCAATAAGTTAGTGGTATTAAGAATGAAGAAGGTTGGGCACTCCATTCTGCTGGGAGAAATGGAAATATTTGTTTTGTTAAGCTTTTGATAGATTGAGGTTAGATAAGGAGATATGTTGGCCAAACAATGTTTATGTATTATTGGTGTAAAAAGGTGAAGAACAACGGTGGAATCGATTGTGAAATGGATGGATTTATCAGGATCTTACATTCTGGGAAAACTGGTATATTAATACTTCGTAAATGAGTTCCCTACTTTTGTTGTTCAGCCATTTCCAGCTGACACATTTAGAAACGTAAACAGGAAAATAGTTAACAATTTATTGCCAATTTTGTTTGACCGAGTTTTTGTTGTTTGTGCAGTTACCACAACATCTAAATTCATATGAAAGATATTCTAAAATTTTTACGAATGTATGTTCTACTATGAAATTTATTCAAAAATACAAAATTTTCAATAAATAAAGTATTCTTAAGTAAACAAAATATTATGAAAATTTTTATAAGTCACCCGTGATTTATCACGAGTTATAGGCTAGTAGTTAAATAAAAACCAACTACTCGTACTCTTAACATTCCATGTTATCTTTCAAATTCTATTATTTGGTTTATATACTTTTAATTTCATTTTTTTGTCTTTGGACTTTTAAATTTTTCATAATTTTTGTCTCTTTGATCTTCAAATTTCATTTTTTTCTTTTATTTGTGATCTAAAATGACGTAAATATCCTTATTGTTAATTTATTTACTTTTTTAACATTTCTTTCACTACTCCAGTCATCTCTCCGGCAAGTTCCGGTCAATTTCCGGCAACTACAAATATCTCTCCTCTCTCTCTCTTTTCACTGATCTCTCTCCTCTCTATTTTGTCCTCTTTCTACCCCCCTCTTCTCTGTACAAAATCAAATAAGATAGAACTTTCAAATTATTTTATCCTATACAGCTGTTGATATACTATCCATAAGTCAAGATAATAGTAAATCAAATGAGAAAATGATTTCGGCTGGATCGAGAACCGAACTGATGACACTCAGAACTAAAATGAGAACCGGATTGAATCGAACCGAGAAGTTTCTTCGTCTTTTTTCGGTTTCTTCTTGGTCTTGGACCGAACCGTACCGTTCAGAACGGATAATCGAACCACTATAGCTTGGTTCGGTCTAATTTAATTTGGTCTTGTTCGGTTATGCAGTTTCGCTCAATTCTTGATTCAGTTTGTCAAAGCATAGTTAAGAGCATCGCCAATGGGAGCTTTTTCTAAAGCTTTTTACCTTTTCCCTAGGTCATTTGAAGGTAAATGACCTTTTAGGAAAAAACTTTTGCTTCAAAAGCTTTTTCTTCCATAAGTAATTCCTTAGACACACAAAAAGATTTTTCTACGTTTACATGCATTGGAGCAAAAACTTTTTTGATAGCTTTTTTTGAATATTAAGTGGAAAGTATACATGACAATTCTAATAAGTCATTGTAATGATTTAACCTCTAATTTTGAAAACTCTTTTTCAAACACCCCTAAACCTAACCCTAACCCTAACCCTACGGAGTGCGTAGTCCAATTGGGCCGTCTACAAAACCGATCTACACTCTATGGTCAAACAAACCCTAATTTTGTAACCTATTTATACAACCATACAAACCCTTAATTATCATCATCAAAAAGCCATATTTGCCTTTCAATCTGAAATTTCGTTTCCTCAATCTATTTTCATCTTAAATTTACTTTATTTTTTCAAAATTATTTTCGTTAAATAAATCGATCGCTGTGATGACTCGGAAATTCAAGCTCAACAGACCGGAATGCAGTCAATTTCTCTTTAGAAATTCGTTTGCGTGTCGATAATCCCGCTGAACTGAGCGATCAAAATCAATTATAATTGTTTTCTTTTAACTTTTTACTTTAATTTTGTTTGGCAAAATGATTACTATGAGGATTCAAAGCTCCCTCTTCTGATTTAAATTTGAGGTCAACTCTGCTGGCAGAATCGAACCAAATTAAACTTCATGCCATCTGAGTAATCTCTTTTGCCGATTTTTTTCTATTTTTTTAATTATTTTAGTTTTTAGTCGATATTTGTTGCTCTTTAAAACTTATTTAGAAATTTTAGTTGTATTTTTGTTTTTGAATTTAGATATTGATTTTAATTTAATTTGTCAAATTTAAGTTCGTTTATTCACTGCAAAGTAGTGCGTTTTGAATGCGATATTTAAAAAAAATATATTTAATCTTTTTTGATTTGGTTTATTTATTTATCCTTGATATGATAAGGATGAAGGTAAAAATTTGCATATTTCCAACACTTGGACTGAGAGATATGTGCTCCTTAGATGAGCTAATTTCTTCTGAATCTTTATTGAATTTAATCTTTGTCAATGATTTAAAAATATAAAGAAATTAATCTGCGTAAGTAAACAAGTATATTTAAATTTTAAAGAAGTTAAAAAAAATCACATTTAACTGGTTTCATCCATTTTGTAACACAGCAGTTTGAGCTGCTGTGTTCTACCGGCTGCTGGTTTAATAGGAGCTCGGCCTGTTTGCTTCTAGAAATTGAAAACTTTCTAAACATGAATTAATTTTTTAATTCACTCCATGATTTAGTTATTTAGTTTTCTTTTTGAATTTTATCTCTTTTTCTTGTAATCCAAACTTGATGTAACATTAGTGATCTTTTACAGATGTGGATTCATGGTATTATTTATATTATTTATACTTCCTCCGTATCAAAATAAGTGACACAAATTGGTTTATACATTTTTTGAGGTAAAAGATTAAAGTGGAGGTTAAAATAGATTAAAGTACATAGTTAGTGGAGAATGAGTCCCACTTTTCTTGAATAAAGTGATATTAATGAGTTTTAAAAGTAAAAGTAAGGGTATAAGGGTAATTTCACTTTATTAAAGTGGATAGTTAGTGGGTATGTGTCTCACTATTTTTATCAAATATGGAAAATTTTCAAAGTGTCACTTATTTTGATACACCTCAAAATGGAAAGTGTGTCACTTATTTTGATACGGAGGAAGTAGTTTATATCATCATGGCATCGTTGGTGGGTACTACTCGTTGTTGGGTGAAAAGCTGATAATAATACTAGATTTCAAGTAGATTAATATATACTATTTTTGTTGAATTTTACAAGTAGTTAGGATTTATATATACATATATTATTAGTGTAAAATTAATAATTTGAAGAGCAGTAAACGTTCCGCTTTCTATCTATTTGTATTTAGGTCTTTCCTAAATTATCAATTTTTACCTTTTAATCCTACTTATAATTCTATTTATTTGATGATAATAAATGTCAAAATCAAAAGATGATACAAAGAAAGAGAATCAGTGGATGATATATGTTAAATTTAAAGATGTATATAACTAAAAGGAAGGAAGATATACCTTTACTCTTATGAAAATTCAACCATACATTTGCTAATTTGGAAAATAACCTTTTTTAGAAAAAAATTCATCTTACAAGTATTGAAGTTGCAACCTTTACATTATTAGCATTGCATTGAGCTAATTTATCATACTAGTGTTAGTTCACTGTAATTATTATTATTAATATCTAAAATTTAAATAAGTTTTAAGTTAGTTACTTATGCTTACCACTCAAACAATCGTTATCACCAACCACCAATTGTGACCACCATCGCCACCAATTGTATTACATAATACCCTTCTGTTTTCTTTTAAACCTTTTGATTAAAGATCAAAAGTTAGTCCGCTATTGAGGTGTGTTTACTTATAACCCGTCAACACTAACCTCTTCAAATGCACAAATGCTCGGTTTGACATTTAACCGATGACATATATTTCAATAACGTCAGAATTAAAGTTACCCCTAATGGATTTTACCGCACTGGCTTATATGAATCTTCAATGATATCAGCTAGATAATAATCTTTATGGAATTAATTACAATGTGTCTTGATTTGATGTTTAGGTCTAACAACGTTCTTCCTATGATGAATCTTAAATGGTTCAAAATGATATACTCTTACAAATCTTCATACTGATATCTAACAATCATCCAAACGAGTGCGAGGCAGGTGCGTCTCTGAGATTCTAAGTGTCCTGTGCGAAAACACGAAAATGGGCTCCCTAAAAATAAGATTTTTATAAAAAAATTGGACTCTTTCTAATTTTTTTTCTATAAGATTATTAAGTTGGCTTAAATTTTAATATTATTATATATAAGATGTATATAAAAATTGGGCCCCTATAAAATAAGGGCCCTGTGCGACTGCACCTCCTGCACATGCTCAAAGACACCCCTGGTGCGAGGTAATGGATTTTTTTTTTCTTTTCACAAGTGTGAGTCTACGAGTTGATTTACATGTTACATTCCTTAATTCTTCGCAAAAGGATAACCAATAATTTGTAATGAAAATGTTAAAGTAATAGGTTTTAGAGGTCACAGTTAGGTCATGCCTTTGAAAAGATGAAAGCGACAAATAGTCCATACCACTCGGAGGGAAAACGAGGCTCTAAGACAAGTATCTTGCTATTGCTACTAGACCCTTTCGACTTTAAAGACTAATAGAGTATATCTAGTGATTGATCAAATTGTTCGTGTCGGGTTTCGGGTCTTGTCTGAATCTTTGTTTGACTTTTCAGTTCCTCACGATTAACATCGTATTTATGTCTATTTTTTTATTATTTAACCGACAACATGGTTCCGACCGTTAACTCATTTGACCCACAAATATTTTAAGTTATATGGATCAGACGGGTCGTGCTTGAGTTACCATGATTTAAATGTATCCAGGTTAGCGTTGTTTTTTCTGATCCGGAATTATAAACAAGTCGGTTTTGGTTTACTGATTCCAACTGCCAACATGTTAACCTGAACCCGTAAATCGAAACCCGACCTAATGCCAATCATCTTTATCTATGTGAATTTCCTTTTTTCATATATAATACGTTAAGCTTTTTAAAAAGGGGTAATATCATATCGTACTATACTTTTTAATAACAGACTTGTCGATCAAAGAGGCAAAACAATGATGATTGTTAGAGGTTCTTGCATTGTTGCCGTAACGAGAAAAAAAAAAACATAATCTGTTACGATTTATTTAGTTATTTTGGACCTCGGTTTAGAAAACTAGATTGCAAAATAAAGTGAAAAAAGAAAAAGAAAAAAATAAATGAGCTAAATTAACCAACTTAGTCAGGTAGGTATGCTGCTAGGCAAGTTTACAATAGAATTCATAAGACAAATGTCAAAGTAGTGTCGCTTTCTTAAAATGCATGTGTGATTAAGTTACTCAAGTGGATACATCAAAAGTATAGTTCATATGCGCATGGACCCAACCCCTATAATGGATGTCCATTTTTACCAAGAGGATAAAATCCTTGTCTATGAAGAATCGACATACTCTTAATCGACATATTGTTGGTGATAACTTAGCAGTAGGGATGTTGAAAAGACTTGTAGGTCACATGTTTGATCACTTCACTAGGTAAAATTTTACCGGATTGTCTATAAAAAGTTTGAAAACAGTCACGACAATAATTAGGATAATTTTGTGGAAGTACCATACTATACTAAGACTATGGGGTATAGGTCCACTGACACCATCATCCTAATTTTACCACCACATCATCAGTTACTTCAGAAACTGCAACACATTAACCCAGGACCTAGGATCACAACATGGTTTGGTGTACTCATAAGTCATACCATATAGCCCTAATATAAATAGTTATATTTTGTGGGCAAAACATTAAAGAGTAATGGTATGTGTTTCTACCATTTGTGTTTATTCATGTATTTATCAATTTAATGATGACAAGTGTCAAAATCAAGGGATGATATGTTCAAGAGAGAAAATTAGTGGATGACACATGTCAAATTTAAAAATAGGTAGACACAAATATGATATTTTAACATTAAATATGCATGCAGTTACTTTATTACCAAAGTTGGGGGGAGGCCGGGCCGGTTGTGCAAGTGGCAAATGACTACCCCTAAGATTATACCAACTACGGATCTTACCACCATTCACGGGTACTCATATGCCAAATTACATAAATACCCTCCTTTACCGTACTCATCATTATATAATCCCACAAAGTCCATATTTACATAAACCACTTAAACAAGAACTTTGATAAAACAAAATGCATTTCAAAACATACCAAATTTCTGTCATTGTTCTCTTCTTATGTATCTCAATTGCTACTTTGGCATATGATCCTAAAGGTGGAAGAAAGACACTTGTGAACCAAATGGCAACTTCAAGCCCAAGTGGGGAAACTGGGTCAGCCCATGGCCCGAATTGGGACGCTAGTTGGGGTTATGGTTCGAGCCCCGGGAGTGGGTGGGGCTATGGATCGGGCTCAGGCCGGTCCCCTGATGGGTTTGGAAAGGGTTATGGATTTGGTTATGGTTCTGGGACCGGTGGTGGGAGTGGTTCAGGGTCTGGTGGTGGTGGTGCTCATGGAGGTGGCCATGGATAATTAAGGTGGCTGTCCTTCTGAAGAAATCCTATGTATGTTTAAATATATGGTTTAATAATTTGATGCTTCAACATGCTTTATATGTAGTGTGGTGTACGTGCAAGTGTGATTGTGATCGTGTTTATATATATGTAATGTAGAGATGGTCAATATGTATAGATATGATCATCCTAAGTTATACTATAATTTAAACTGTGTTTTTCCGTTATATTGTATTTTGACTTTTACAGATAATCATGTTGATTTTTCAGCACACCTGACCTATTGAACATAGGCAAGAGCATAATGACTTCAGATTTTGTGTTACTTAAAAGATCTTGATTCTTGACACATGTAACTTTAGCTATTCTAAAAAATAAATATTATTACAAGGTATCAGCAGCCTCATTACATGGGTACCCTACTAGTATTATGAAACGAGCACAAGTTTAATTGATGAGAATGGTAACAACAATTTCTAATACTTAGGTTGGATCAAATGATGATCAATGGTTCAATAAAACATGGTTGAAATAAAGCCAAACTTCATTGACAATTACCAGTAGATATCGTCTAAAACAGCTTGCTTCATGAACAAGAAAACAAACTAAAAACAAAGATCCCATTTTCGATGGGGGGTTGCACAATCAAATATGAATTGAATATTCTAAACCTTACACAAAGACAAGAAAGACACTCAATTCAAACCATATCCGAATACAAACTTGAATCGCAAGAACAAAACATTAAAAATGGGCAATCCAACAAGTACATTTGAACATGTTACCATAAGAAAATTCCTAAATAGGCTTGATCTTGAAGTGGAGTGATATTAGCGAGAACACAAAACACTTCAAATCCTGCATTTTTCAAATTTGGTCAGCAAAAAAGTCAAGGCGAACCAGATGTATATACAACTTACATCATGCATATCATTGTAATGATTTTATTGCATATTTGTTATGTAAGTAGCTTAAATTGAATCTATATGTGTTTATCATATCGGGTTATACGTATTTCTCTGATACTTAATAATAAGATGGGTTATCTGTAATTTGATGAAAAATATTTTCATTTGGTTTTTTACAAACCTGAACAAGGTAATAGAAGATTCGAAGGCCTTCAGGGTCTTTACTGGTCTGCACATCCATGAGTGATCCAATTTTTGAAGTAGTAAAAGAAATGTGCTCGTTTCCCATCACAATTTCAAGTTCTTGTCTTCCCACACGATCTGGTTCTGGCCAGTTGTTATCATCTTCCTTCATAATCTGTTATACAAACATGTAAAATATCATTTTTTGAGTAATTTATAAGAAATTGTATAGCAGATGAAAGCTTAGAAGATTAACAGACTGAAAGAGTATGAGTCTAGTAAGCAAAGGCTACATTCTTTGCTTACTAGACTAACACTAGACTCATACTCTCGTGCGAGGGGTGGGGGGTGTCAGTTAATTTCAACTCCACAAATTCCTGATTAAGACTCTGAAGTCTGAACTATAGAAGCTGTTAAAGTCACAACTTTAAGGATTGCAAATCAAACAAAAATTAGAAAAAACTAAACTAATCAAGGTGTTGGAGAATCAGCCAATCAGGGTATCTCAACAACATAAATTCCTCATCAAACCCTAACATTCTACTAGTAAACCAAACTGTAGAGATATAGATAGCAATAAATCATATAATAGTTGCACATCTAAAACATTGAGCACTAAAATCTGTTAAAACCCTAACAATTGCAAATTTACGAATATACAAAATCCTAACCTAATCAAGGTGTTGTAGAATCAATTCATATCAACTCCATATATTTCTCATCAACACCTAAAATTCTACCAATGACCTAATTTCTGCAAATCTGTTACACCGATCGCAAAAGCTGCAAAAACCCTAACGATTGCAAATTAAATCTAAATCAATTAAAAGGAAATAAAAATAACCTCAGAATCGGAGACGATACGGCGACATTCCTTGAGGACGGAAGGTGTGAGGAAGACCTCTTTACGGATCATAGTATCGTTCTTATAGTTGGAGTTATTGGCGTAACGGAGCTTGCCGTCTGGCCGGAACTCGAACTCCAAAAACTCGTGACCGAACTTCCCCTTGTGACCGACGTAATACCTCAGGTAAAACTCGCCGGCGGCGGCTGCAGCTGCCCCATTCTCTTCTTCTGCCATTTCTCTGAAACCTTTCTGAACCGTGCGAGAAAACGAACGTGAAATATGAAAAAGGTTGGGGCTCCGGTTTAGTTGCGGATTAACCCGGGTGTAAGCGGATACGGGTTACACTCGCGAGCCCAATTTATGCTACCGGCCCATATAAGATCCAACTTCGTGCTTATAAGTTATAAGGTTAGAGGAGCACAAATTAGTTTTTTTTTTTTTTATAAAATCACACCAGTTTAAAAATCAGTTCGGTTTCAATTAACAACAATCAAAACCGGTTCAGGAAACGGTTCGGTTTATAACCAGTTTTCGGTAAGTGAGGGTGTTTCTAGTTGAAACCGGTTCAAACTGTGTATTCGTCGAAATCCGATGTTTAAACCGGTTCTAAAGGCTAGGTTAACAAAAAAAATCGATTTTCAAACTGGTTCATCCCAAAAAATATCGATCCGGTCCAAACTAGCGGTTCGTAAACTAATTCGGTCCGATGAGGTTGAAACTGGTCCCGAACTGATAGCAAACCGGTTTTCAAGTTGGTCTGGTTCGATAACCAGTTTTTTTATGCATCTCTTAAGGTAGATTGAATAATATGAATATCATACTTATCATATGAGAAAGACTTGTAAGTTTATTTGGCTTCATATTTTGTATAGGAGAGAGTCTCATTTATCAAATAATATTTCGATGTATATATATTTTATTAAATTATAGGTCAAAGTAATCCAAGCAAACTTGAGAACATCATAAAAGTTGATGAATAACTCTCTTTGTTCCGTGAGTCAAGATCTTGTTTTGAAAAAAAACTATGAATCAATATTATGTTTTCTTTAAATTGCCGCATAAATTTTAATAAAAAATATTCTCCATTGTTAGTATTAGAAGTCACTTCTTAAAGCATAAGAGGTAGAGTTAACAATTTTTGACAGCTTGTTTAAATGTCGTTTCGATAAAGATAACAAGTAAATCCTTTCTTAAGAAAATGGTTAGCTTAGCAAGCTTTGTCTTGTCGTAGTTGAACAATATCTCAGTCAGCACAAAATCACAATAACTTGTCAAACGTATAAAACATAGTTACAAGATTTAATAACAAAATTATCTCATTAAATAATCAAAATCAAAACACCCAAAACTCCCATCAAGATTGAATCCGACCCAACACGTACAAACACAGCAGCACTACGTACAACAGTTGAAGGGTTATCCTTCTTTGAGCCTCCACTCTGCGGCTCAGGCACACCACTACTAAGAGGTGCCTCCGATTGATTTCTTTCAACAATAACATCAAGTTTCATCCCAGAATAACAATACAACCTATTTCCACAAATAAAATACCTGTCTCCTGGACTTGTAAGAGGAATAGTAGTGTTACCATCACTAAAACACTTTATAACATTCGTAGTGTTGCACGTTTGGAAACTTTGTTGGCCGACTTCACATACGTTATCCGCAGAAGCATACTGAAACACTAATAAGACAAAAAGTACGTATTCTTAAAACATCAAAAAACATATATAAAACTAAAATAAAATGAATAATTAATTACCTAAAATATCACCGACGATGAACTTCTTTCCCTGCTCCCACGTACCGAGATTTGTGCTAATGTCCCAACCAGAGTTGTCCCCTACTATATATGTGTTAGCATTTGATGTTATTGCAAAACTAAAAGCTATGAGACCAAAAACTACAAGCACAAGTTGTTTTCCCATGTCTATGGTTCAATGTGACCTTTTGGGTTGTAGGTTGTATATATTGGTAAGGTTGGTTGCTTCTATTTATATATATTAGTCTATTAGATAACCTATACAACAACTATATACCTAATTAAAAATCCTCTTTACTAAACTTAAAATTGTTAGGTAACTTTTTGTATATATATCTATGATGATGTTATGTAAAACCGTCAAAATGACACGAGTTTAGTGTTATTTTTCCAAGACATTAATGTTACACCAATTGATGACATACGAGAAAAATATGATACTCGTAAACCTATCATTAAAAGTAATGGAGTAAAAAAAAGAAGTATTGTTAAAAGTTTAAATGCAATCATTAAAGATTAGGTAAAAATAGAATTTTTATTACTAGAAATATTTTACCTTCACATGAAAAAAAATGTGTGTGAATGTTTGGTAGATAAAACTGTATAGTGATACGAACTACGAAGTGTAAATTTTTCTTGAAATTTATATAATTTTTTGAAATAAAGTGGAAATTAAACCTAAAATGTATACGTTTTAGACTCACTTTTTAAAAAAGAGTGGGTTAAAAATAGAACTTTCAACCACACTTTTTTGTATGCACTAGTGTGATTAGAAGAAAACATATTTGTTTCAATCGATTTAAAAGTTTTAAAATAATTAAAAACCGAATTTGTCATTGTTGTAACTCGTATTTGTCATGTGTGGTAAGGTTTTACCTCGATCTTGAATGGTTGCTGATTAATTGAAGACCCCGAATGATGAAGAACTATATGATTTCGATAAATGTTAGTGTGTATTTTAAGATGTTGTACGGTACAACTAATTAAGCCTTAGTCAACTCGTGTAGGTTGATGAACCATTTGTAGAAAATAGCGAAGTTACTTTAGTTTTGGTAGTTGGAAGCATGAAATTGTTGCATGGCAGTTGAACACCCCCATTTTGTTTTGTTTTGTTGCCAATCTTCAATTTTGCTAGACACATGTATTATTTTTTTATGATGTTAAATTTAATAAACTGGAATTGAGTTATTATTTTACTTTTAAACAAGTTCAATTTGCAGAACTAAATAATAAAAAGTTCACCTAGAAAACAAGAACATGTTAAATAAGATTAAGATTTTTCTAACATATGTTATAAGAATATACACTAACGTATATCTAATTAAACGATAATTTCCATTTACACAGAATATAACATTTAATACATTTTTATGAAATGTTAGAAATTAGAGTTCATTAATATCAGAGTAATGATCCTGAATCCTACCATTTAATTATATTTATAGTCATACTCATTAGATGAACATATGTGTCAAAATCAGAGATAATATTAGGAGAGAGAATTTATATATTACACATGTTATCTTATCAAGTATGTAAGACTATGGGTATGATTAAATGATAGAACTAAATATCATTTGTCTTAATATTATTCAATATATATTTAAAAATTATTACCTCATTAAATAGACGTTATTATATGCTCTTAAGGCATACATACATTAAAAGAAAATTAAGTTTAACTTGGTCCAGAGTAAATATGCGATATGTCTACAACTTCTTTAAATTGCCATCGTATTTAATGTACTCCCTCTGTACCACAAAAAGTTCTCATTACTCATTTAAATTTTGTTCCATAAAAAAATTCTCATTTCTTAAATTTGAGGGGCCCACTTAATAAAATAATATTATTAATAATGATTTCAACAATAAAACACTTTTACTCTCCAATTTAACCTTATATTCTAATCAAAAGTATTACCAAAAACTTCATTAACAATCTCTTAAAATCTTATGGTCATAAGTATTAATTAACTTATTACTTAAATAACATTTTACAAGGGAGAAATGTATTATTTGCAAACAGTTAATTAATACTTATTTTTTTTAATGATGTTCTATTTTGTTTTTTCTAAGTGGTGTCTTTATTATTTTTTATACAGTATATGAATTTTTTCTTTCTAAACTTATTAATGTTTCTTTAAATTAAGACAAAAATTATCGTCTCTAACTTTAACATTTCTCAAGGCCCGTACCCGGATCCATTTTTTATCCGCCCGTCTGTAATCTACACTCTATCCCTCTTTTGTCACTCCCAGCTTAAACCCTCTTCAAGAACCCTAGCCAATTCCTCAAAAGATTCGAACAAAAATGGCGCTTTCCAAACCCAATCACCTGAAATTACTAATCAGAACCCACCACCACCACCAACACCCACTCCGGCCGGCCGTCATATCTCTCCGCCAGCTCTCGTTCGCCACTCCAGAAGACGCCGCAGCTGAACGCCGCCGCCGAAAACGTCGCCTCCGTATCGAACCCCCTCTTAATGCCCTCCGATCCAACACCCAATCGCAACCTCGCCCTACACCAAGCCCTAACTCAAACCCTAACGCCCCCAAAATCCCCGAACACGTATCCGTCCTCACCGGCAACCGCCTTAATCTCCATAATCGTATTCTCAAACTGATTCGAGAAAATGATCTGCAAGAAGCCGTTCTATTAACACGTCACTCCGTCTACTCAAACTGCAAACCGACTATATTCACCTGTAACGCCGTTATGACGGCGTGTCTCCGGCAGTCTAAATACGCCGAGCTTCTTAACCTTCACCGATTCATCACTCAAGCGGCCATTGCCGCAAACATCGTAACCTATAACCTCATCATCAACACGTATATGGATTGCCGGAAAATAGATACAGCTATGGAACATTACAAACAGTTAATTGATAACGCTCCATTTGATCCCAATACGACGACGTACAGGATCATAACCAAAGGGCTTGTTGATAATAACAAATTAGAGAAAGCTTTGGAAATCAAAGACGAAATGCTATCAAAAGGGATCGAAGCTGATCCAGTTGTGTACAGCTACTTGATGACTGGGCACGCGAATAATGCAAATCATGAAGAAATTTTCAATCTTTTTGAAGAATTGAAGGAGAAATTAGGTGGATTTGTGGATAATGGGGTTGTTTACGGGAGTGTGATGAAAGGGTATTTCTTAAAGGGAATGGAGAAAGAAGCCATGGAATGTTACGAACAAACTTTAGGTAATGATTCCAAGATCAAAATGAGTGCAATTGCTTATAATTCGTTACTGGATGCATTGTTTAAAAATGGGAAATTTGATGATGCACTCAAACTGTTCGATAAAATGCTCGAACAGCATAACCCACCTAAGCTGCTGACAGTTAACCTAGGAAGCTATAATGTGATGGTGGATGGTTATTGTGCAGAAAAACAGTTTGATGATGCAATTAACGTGTTCAATAGCATGGGTGAAAAACGGTGTCATCCCGACACTCTCTCGTTTAATAATCTGATTGAACAGTTATGTGACAATAATATGTTGGAAAAAGCTGAAGAACTCTACAATATCATGAATGAAAAAGGAGTAACTCCAGATGAGTACACTTTTGTTGTATTAATGGACACCTGTTTCAAAGAAAATCGTCCCAATGATGCAGCTGCATATTACAAAACAATGATCGAGTCAAAACTAAGACCTAATTTGGGAGTTTATAACCGATTAATGGAGGGGTTAGTTAAAGTTGGTAAAGTGGATGAAGCAAAATCTTTTTTCGATATGATGGTGGTTAAGCTTAGGATGGATGATGACAGCTACAAGTTTATGATGAACGCGTTGTTTAAAATCAAGAAATATGATGAAGTTCTTGAGATTATTGGCAAGATGTTGCGGGAGGACCCGTTGTGTTTTTCTGATGAGTTGCAGGAGTTTGTTAGGGAGGAATTGAGGAGAGAGGAGAGAGAAGATGATCTGGTGAAATTGATGGCTGAGATTGAACGGGAAAAAGCCGAAGCTGCTGCTAAACAAGCTGAAGAAGCTGAGAAAGCTAAAGCTAGTGCACGTGCTGCAGTTTCTTCATTGTTGCCTAATAGTAAGCTGTTTGGTGGTGGAAATGAGGATCAAAATGGTGGCGGGGTTGTGGCGGGTGATGAGGTGGCGGCAATGGTGGATGATGAGGTGGCGGTGAAGGTGGAGGAGGATGGTGCAGATGGTGAGCAGGTGAATGCTTGAATGTATTTATGATGTTTGTATTGATTGTGGAATTGTAAGGTGTTATGAACTGATTGTTTTTTAGTTGCTTATGATGTTATAAAGATGAAATCGTGAGAATTATGATTTGTTTATTGAAATCTACGCGATTAGTGTTTGAATATATAGTTTTTGGACTTGTTTTTTTTACAAGTAGGATGTTTTTTTTACTGAAGATACATCGAAAAATGTTGTAAAAATGTTTTCGTTAGATTTAGTCACGATGTTTGGTTCGGGATCGGGTTCAGATTCGCACCACCAAGAAGACAAAGACAAATGTGAAAATTTGGAGTAGATCAATACACTAGTATTTTTAATCTTAGTATTTTATATAAATGTTTTTAAATTATTTTAATATTTTTTATTAATTCAATGATTTTATTTTAATTAACTTAACTAATACTAAGTCTTACTTAAATATAAAAAGTAAAATAATTAGTAAGTTAAAAAAATTGTATATTGTGGACTGAGTGTCAATTTAGTGTTGGTGGGATGGTGGCTCTAAGACCCGTCCTAACGGTAGTGCTAGAAGTCGCCGGTTCATCCGTTAGAATTCATCGTTGGTTCTCTAGTGCTAGAAGTCGCCGGTTCATCCGTTAGAATTCATCGTTGGTTCTCATCAGTTGAAGGAAGACAAAACTTTTTCTGCTTTTGAGAGTTTCTGATGAGAGAGATAGAGGGGGGAAAAGGAAGAGAGATGCGAGATGGAATGCAGAGATGTTGTTGTAATGAATTTGTAAGTTTTTCTGTTAGTAAAAATATGATGATGTGAAGATAATGTTCTATCTTCGTATCAAAATAAGTGATACACTTTCTATTTAGGGGTGGATCAAAATAAGTGATACAGTTTCAAAACTTATCTTATTCGGTAAAATATGAGACTCAATATCCACTAACTATCTACTTTAATAAAATGAAATTACTCTTTTACCCTTACTTTTATTTTTAAACATCATTAATATTACTTTATTTAGAATAAATAAGACTCATTCTTCACTAAGTATTTACTTTAATATATCTTAAATCATATTTTAACTTTTTCCCTAAAAAATCATGATTCTTCAAATGTATCAATTATTTTGATACAAAGAATTAAAAATGACTAAGTCACGTGAGTTAGGGTATACTTGGCTAAACTTTTGAAAAAAGCTTATCTATACTATATATAATAGAGGAATGTCTTTCTAATTAAGGAAGGTCTTAATTCTCCCTTTTCATTTTCGGCAGGTCTTAAATCCGAAATTTCAAAAAAAAAAAATGGTTCTGCCGAGATTCGAAACCAAGACCTTGCGGATACAGAGTGAATGCTAATCCATCTCCACTACAATGCTCTTTGGGTAGATTTTCATCTTTACCTTATATATGTGAAAGAAGAATATCAAACATCATACTTTAAACGGTCCATCATTTATTAATACTCGTGTGAATATGGTAAGAATCAATCACTTCCAGAGTTTTTCCACTTTTTCCATTTAATTTTTTGACCGGCCACAAATGAGCTTGAAAATATCAATTCGATTTATTGAAAGAATCAATTACTCCTTGAAATTCGGTTTCACTGAATTGAAATTTCAAATCTATTAATTGCCTTTCCTATTCTCTTTTGCCATACGATCTGTAATTTCCAATTGCAAAAAATGGTGTCAAAAGGGAGATTATTACCACGTTGGCTCTTCATGAAGATCTTCATCATCGACGCTCATCTTCTCAATTTTGATTATCTAATCAATTTTCGTTTTAATCTTTCTCGCTCTCGAAATTCTTTCGATTCCAAATAGTTCAAGCAATTTACGAAGGTTGGCAGGTCAGTTCGGGTTTAATTTGTTTTTTTGTTAGAATTTGTTGTCGTGATTTGGCTCAATATCAATTTGGCCTGACATTGTTTGATTTTGTTTATGTGAAATTAGAAGTGATAGTAAAGAAGACAGAGCATATCAGTGGTTGACATTATCTCATGGGAACCTAAAGCCGTTATTTATCACAGGTTAGCTAATTTTTTCTATCTCCTTTTAATTGGGTTGTAGCCGGCCAGAAATCCGAGGATCGAAGAAGGTATCCTGCTATTTGAAGTTCCACTGATTTAATGAGCTGACTATTTAACCTTTTTTTTCCTTTTTTAAAGATGATATTGTTTCATTAAGGATTTGGATTCTTATGATTGTACTGCTTCTTCATAGCAATGTAAGTTGTTTTGATCTCTTGGATCTCATTATTTCCAAAATTAATGGTTCGGTATTGTTTTACTTTCAGAAACTTATTTTTTTATGCCAAGTTTTATGGGGGAGCAAGAATCAAAACCGATGAATTGTGTTTTGTGCTTAAGTATGCTTGTGAAAAGGAGTCGGTCACCAGTTGGGATTGTTATTGTTGGGACAAAAAACTTCATTGCAATAGTATGTTTTTCTATTTGTTGAAATTGAAATAAGCATTTTACTTATAATTATGATACATAGGCATAAAAGATAAAAATTCAATATGATTATATACTTATCTATATATATGTATACATAAAATTGAGTTCCAAAATGAAGTTGCATTTATTACAATAGCATTTATTACTATGTTCACAAATAAATTAATAAATTATTAATTGTATATTCACAATATATCTATATATCTTTAAAAAAAATTAATTAGCATCAATAAATTAGAATAATATCCTCCAAATATCATGCACGAAATGTAGAATTGCCATCACTTAATGACATTAATATTCATTACCATCACTTAATGACATTAATGTTTTGCAGTTATATGCATACGAAATATCAAAAACCTCCAAAAATCATGCACGAAATGTAGAATTACCATCACTTCATCTATATAAGCAAAAATTAATACCTTTTAATGTAAACCGTTCAGTTGTATAGGAAAGCTTAAATGTAAACTAATTGAGTTAAAAATAACCAAAGGGCCTTTGGCCTAGCGGTATGGTGTATGACTCTCAACCTTGAGGTCTGGAGTTCGAGTCCCGTCGTGGATATAGGTGGTAATTAGGAATAGATTAGATTTGCCGTTTCAAAAAAAAAAATTGAGTTAAAAATAAAATATTAATACCTTTTAAGTAAAAAAAAAACGTAATGCATGTAAACCGTTCAGTTGCACAGGAAAGCTTAAATGTAAACTAACTAGTTGGTGGTACCCGCGCGTTGCCGCAGGTACCCCAAATTATCGATGCCAACCAAAACCCGATTGATAGCAAGTAAGCTGGGAGGTGAAAATCGAACTTCAGATGCCCAAAAACAAAAAAGTAAAGTTTAAAAGTAGTACATAAAAATCGATTCGATGAAAGGGCTGATGAAAGAGAAGGAAGATCAACAAAAGCCGTAGTCGGTAGTAAGGATGATATAGTCGGTAGTAAGGATGATGCAGATGGAGTAAAATAAGGAATGCATGGTTAATAGCTAGCCTTTGTTGTCACAAATTAATAAGGACGTCATCTCTTAATAATTCTTATATAGTAAAGCAAGAAGTGTAAATAAGTAATAAGTGAATGGGAAAAAGTAATAAGTGAATGGGAAAAAGAAAGACAGCATGCTAAATAAGTAATAAGTGAATGGGAAAAAGTAATAAATGAATGGGAAAAAGAAAGACAGCGTAGTAAAGCATGAGCTGGAAATAAGTGAATGGCAAGGTACTGTTCACCATCTCTTAATTGTTATATAGTTAATTGAGTCAAAAATAAAAAATTTAATGTAATGTAGAAAAACGTATAAGTGCATTTTTTTTGGAAACGACAAATTAAATAATGGAAGCCTACTCCCAATTTTTCAGCGAGCACCCCGAGTTCGAGCTCCGCATAAGCGGGCAAACCCAGCCCCCAAAGGGATTTCCAAGGAAAATTCTCCATATGTGCCCGTGTGAGGTATTAGTTAAATTATGCTAATGCAACGCTCCCAAAGGGATCCGAACTCACGACCTGCAGCCCACATGGGTATAAACCCAGTGGCTCATACCAGCTAGGCTGGCCATCATTGGAGTATAAGTGCATTTAAAAAAAATATATGAATGTGTTTAAGTAACGGATAATTTATCATTTAACGGATAATGACGAATAATGTATAATGCATTTAAATACCTTATGCATAACTTAATATATGGCATAGCATTTAAGTGCATGGCATAACACCAATAATTTTTAGTTGCTCTTTCGAATTTCTTAATTCTCTTAAACACCAATATTTCATAGACTTGCGAATTTGTTTTACCGACGAATTTGGTGTTTAAACTTTTACAGGGAATCAGAAATACCAAAAATGGATGCAAGATTTGCTGAAGGTTTTATTCGCAAGTGGTAGACCATTAAATCTACACAAAATTGTCAAAGATAAAAAAGTGGTCATATGTGCAGGTATTGTGGTCATATTTACCCACATAGAAATGAAATAAAATGTCATTTTTATTGTTTTTCACTCGGACTTTTTGATAAACCATAAAATTCTACACACAAAACATGGTTATGTACATAATCATTTAAAAGCACCAACGAATACTTTGAATACAAAATATCTAATTATTGATAACTATTAGATCACTATATAGTATCACACAATATAATGGGTTAAACTCATTGATTGAATATTCGTTAAAATGAGCCTCTTAAGTAAAAGTAAAAACCATGAGCCTAGGTCGCAAAGTACTTGATGTCGTCAAAAGCAAAAAAGGAACAATTAGGACATGAGAAAATTAAAATAGGATAATTGTGGTAATTGTTTATTTAAGTTGATATTATTATATTAATTTTATTGCAGTATACCAAATGAAGTGATTCAAATAATATTGAAAGGGGGAATGGATTAGCATTGAATCTATAATGGTTGAATGATGCCTCAAAATTGGTAACATATTTGAACTTGAACTACCACCTCTAAATGGAGGTGAATTTTAGTATTTTACGATGAGGTGGAAGTTTTGACCCATTTGATTATAAATGGGTTGATTTGGGTTGTTTTAAAACTTTAAGTTAAAATTATGAACCATATTTCCTAATTATAAGCAAATGGATACGTTTTTTTTCAAGCTTAAGTTTTTTTCATCCTTATGAACTGTGAGAGAGAATATATAGTAACCAAATGGATATTTCAGATACCAATATAAAGACTCAATTTTAACCTATACGTTTTTTTATTCATGCTATAACTACCCATTAAATCTTTGGATTAATATTAATTTAATTTGTTAAATTAAAATACGTATTACCTCCACTCTATATAAACAACGGTATTATAAACCGAGAAAACCCGTCACTGTTTTCATCCAAAACCGAGAAAACCTTCATAACCAACGGTATGAGTTATCACCCGCAAGTCTGTTTTTTCATTCTATTCTTTAACAAATGATACATATGTTATTCCTACCGTGTATGATTTTCGTAATCTTTTTTATGTAAGGTATTCTTAACATGGCAACAATCGGATCACACTATATAAGAAACATTTATGATTTCAAGGACAAAATTCACCTCAAG
This sequence comes from Calendula officinalis, assembly GCA_963853835.1. Taxonomy (NCBI): domain Eukaryota; kingdom Viridiplantae; phylum Streptophyta; class Magnoliopsida; order Asterales; family Asteraceae; genus Calendula; species Calendula officinalis. The sequence continues at coordinate 26,183,501 of OY970830.1, read as the reverse complement.
GTCAGGGTTTTACGAATGTGGCCCCACACGAACTTCAACAATAAAAATGAGATTATATCAGAGGAGGTAAGTTGTGGCAGGCCAAGTCAAGTTTTACGTTTACTGGCATGAATGAAAAACTTTCATTTCAATCCAGCACAACGATTAAAGAATGCGCTGAGTGGTCTGGTCCATTACATGGTTTTGAGTTTGCTGCATACGAGAACATTTTGAATAACTCATTACTAGCCTCGAAGTCAATTGGTAAAATTAACTCCATTTTACTATGTAGGATTTATATGTTATATAACCCTATACCTAGGGCTGTCGAAAATAACCAAAACCCGCTCTACCCGCCCGACCCGTTTCGAATTCGGGTAGATCGTCGGGTAGTTCGGGTATCGGGTAGAAACATTTGGGTATTGGGTAACCCGAAAATAATACGGATCGGGTATAAGGTAATATTTTAAGTTGGCGGGTATACCCGAATAACCGAATTTTATTAAAAGGAATTTTTTAAAGGTAATATTTTATAGTCTTATAAATAAAATACGATCGTTAAGTTTTGTAGTCCATGAATTTCATCTAAAAGTCAATGATAGAGTCTCATGTCAGTTGGAGTTTGGTAAAATTGTAGACAAATTTGGTATATTAAGATCAAATATAATCACTGTGGTCGCCGACAATACAAGTGTACAAATTCTCGGGTAGTAGTGGATATACCCGTACCCGACCCATTACCCGAACTACCCATACCCAAATACCCGAATTTAATTTGGTTCGGGTATTGGATATTTTTATATTTGAAAATACCCGAGCTACCCGACCCGAACTACCCGATACCCGAAAGTTATACCCGATCAACACCCCTACCTATACCCCTACTAATTAATGAATATTTTTTAGATGTAATCGGAGAAATTTGCGTCGTTGAAAGCCTTAATTCTTCAAGTGAAGACAGAAGCAAGCACAAGCTGCCAATCGAAATAAAAAACATACAGTTCGTTGCAATTATGTATTGTATTCGTTATAAAAATATGTTACGAATGAAGTTTTAATCGCCAGTAATATTTACTTTGATGCGGCGGGTTTTATCCTAGTAATATTGAAAGGGGGAATGGATTAGCATTGAATCTATAATGGTTGAATGATGCCTCAAAATTGGTAACATATTTGAACTTGAACTACCACCTCTAAATGGAGGTGAATTTTAGTATTTTATGATGAGGTGGAAGTTTTGACCCATTTGATTATAAATGGGTTGATTTGGGTTGTTTTAAAACTTTAAGTTAAAATTATGAACCATATTTCCTAATAATAAGCATATTAATTTGTTCCTATAATTTGCACATACCAATGATTTAGCAGTTCACAGTTCTGATCAATTTTACTAAGTGTAAATAATTGGTGTAACAGGTATTTCGAATTCAACTAACTCATTCTTCAACTATATTCATAAAAATAAGCATTATTAGATTATTGAATGATGTAATGATATACAAGTGGCGGGACCAGAACACCAACAATCAGGTCATAGTTATTTTCACATAATCTCAATTGAATTTCTAATTTAAATCTGATTGATAATCGGCGTTGAAATTTGTGATTGTCTCCTAAAATATGATAGATAATTGCCACACCAAAATTAGCATTGGTGTTAAAATCTGTGATTGCCTCTTTTTATTAAATTGTTGTTTATTCGGTAAAATCAGTTGAGATTGATTGTTGTGTTCTATTCGTTAAATTGCTAATAATCTGTAAATTCGAAACTGAGAGTGATTACTTAGTTCAATTCGTCCAATTTTAAAATAACTGAGTAAATTCTCAATTTATTAATAACATTAATAAAAAATATCATAAGTCCAAGTGGTATATTAAAAAAAGTGTGAAATTTTCGAATATTCATTCTCCAATTTTAACATAACTCGTTTTAATTTGAATCCTTTTTTATAAATTCATTCATTTATAATGATTTGCTAATGCTAAATTCATTTGCTAATCATAGATTATGGATGCAGCCAACACAATTTTATAAATTCACTTATTCATGAAAGCCAATCACAGTTTCAATTATGTTATTCACAATGCATATAACATTCGATTAAACATAGGTATTCTTTTTAAGACATCAGTATGTTTTTAATGCTATATTATGTTTCACATCAGTATATTATGCTCATTCTTTTATTTTTGTGGTAATATAAGAAATAATTATAGAGCTCATTTTGTAGTCTTTAAAATTTATAAAATAATTTAGGACCATTATCGGCTGCACACGAATTAGGAATTGGCCCCTCAAGTAGAAGAGGACCCTCAAGTGAATCAAAACAAACAGACACATGTAATGCATTCAAACACCATATTCAACCTAATCATGTTCCTAATATTTATTCATTTTAACACGTAATGCATGTTGTTCTATAAAATATGTCTTCTTATTATGAATTCAGGGACGACCAACAACCGACCTTTGAGAAAACCCCTGAAAAAGGCAGTTCATAACTCCACAGGTATGCTTAGTATTAACCTTTATAAGAATATCTTAAGTCTACCCGTACCTAACCTAAAACATTTACGTTTCAAGGCGTGCAAGTCTTTAACCATTACCTTGGACCTCGATCAATGATTAAAGCCCGTGCATCGCACGGGCCATGCTGCCTCGTATTGCATATTATTTTCTAGCCCTTATCATTATTTGAAGGAAAGTATTATGCCCTACACGTTAGTCATCATGAGCTTGCTATTCAAATGACAAATGTTGGTCTCTGTTCTTGATATCTTACATCTGTTGTAAGTTCTCTATGGCTCTCTAAATGAAATATTTTGTCAATTGGGGTGCTATAGTGTGCCATTTCAGCTTTGAAGTTATACAAACCTTGAGTTGACCTTTCATCATATATGCCCGATATAAATCGACGTTTTACCTGTTTTACCCATTTGGCACGTTCTGTTTAAGCTTTTTAATTTTTTTACCCGCCTCGTTAAACTTCTTTAATTTTTTACATGTTTGAGATAAAATACAACCTGAATCGACCTATTTATAAATGGTCAATACAAGACGCCATATGGATTGATGCAATCTAAAATGCAGATGTATTCGCTGGTTCAAAATTGGGAAGAGGAAGTGGGCATAAAGTTAGAGGAAGTGGACTACAAGACATAATCTTGGTACTGATGGAATCTTATTATTATAGGATTCCGAGACATCTTAATTTAAGTTATCATTCAATTTGATTGAGTTACATGTTACCATAATTTTTGGGCAATGTTTTGTATAGTTATTCTTAAATTGATCAAAAATAAATTTTAATATCAACTTCTGATGATTAACAACAATCAATACACATGGAATTTTTTTATATATATAGTTGTTGCGCATAAAGTTTAACAGCAAATTATGGTTAATCTTTATATTGACTAATTATAAAGCATTTTTGCTGTGTTGACAGGCTGCTGAATCAAATGGGCGTTTTAAATGCCCATTTTAAATTAAAATGAACTTGTCTTTTACTTGTCTTTAACTAATGATCAATGGGCATTTTAAATTAAATGAACTTGCGGATGCAAACTTGATCCTCATTCTTCTTCTTTTGTTATTCAACTGCATATTGATGCTCTAAAATGCCCATCGGATGGACTTTGATAAGTACAAGTAAGTTATGTATGGAGTTAGCTTATCTAAAGTTAGCTGTGAACAAGGTCAAGGTTGGTTACATTATTGTTAGGAAATATCAGTTGATGCCAATTAAGATGAGAAATAATCGAACTTAACAAAATCTTTATATTATTTTCCTTTTTTTGTGGTGTAAACTGGTACAGAAACCGAGCCTAAGAGCATCCACATAAAGGGTTGCAAAACAATTGCAAAGCAATTGCAAATCAAATAAGTAATCCACGTATACACCTTAGTTTCAAAACTTGAAATTCATTTTGCAATGCAAGTGGACCCACATTTAGTTTCTTTTCCTTTTTTAATACAATATGGACTCTTATTTAAGATTATTTTATTATATTTTTAATATGTAAGATTATATTAAAAGATATAATTGAAAATTGCTGTGGCAGTGAGGACCACTCTTGAAAATGTGTTGTAATTGCATTGATATGTAAAGCAATTGCAAAGCTGACGTGTCACAATTGAAATTTGAATTATATTTCATGGATGTGGATGGCCTAACGAGCGTGTGGAGACCGATAGTATTTAGAAATTGAGACCCGTTGGAAAGAAAACAAAGAAAGGTTTCGGGATTAGCAAAGGTTAGGCTGATTTCCGTTAAATAATGATTTTGTGTTGCATATTAGGATGCTTAATATTTATATCATGATTTTGTCGTTAGTAATTGCATTTATACTTTGTAATTTTTTAAATAGTGTTTGTTAAATCACAACTCTTGAGATAATTATTTTGAAGTTATCTGGAATGGATCCTATAAAGTGCTTGCAAACGTGTTTCATGGACTCAAATAGCATGTACTCAGGTAACATGTTTCATGGCCAATGTATTTGTTTGTTTGGTCACTTATTCTTTAATGTTAATCATGAAGTTTGTTCAATTTGAAAGTAATATTATGTTGTAAAATTGATTGCAATATTTAAAGATGAAATAATCAATTATTTGTATAATCATTTACGGAATATCGATCCCTCCCAGGGATTATGTAATGGCACAACACTTTTATGCAGAAAGTTTGAGCCAAACATAATTGATGCATAAATAGCTATTGGACAGCATGTCGGCAAACGGGTTTTCTTGCCAAGAATACCTCTATCTCTTTCTGAAGCCGACATGTTTCCTTTCAGATAGAAAAGAAAATAGTTTCCGGTACGGCTAAGATTTGCTATGACAATCAACAAAGCTCAAGTACAGACAATTCCCAACTTTGGCGTTTATCTTCCGGAATCGATTTTCTGATTTTCTCGCATGGGCAAATTTATGTTGTCCTTTCAAGATGAATTTCACGTGACGCGACAAAAGTATTGGTTACTCCTGCAAAAAAATTTAATCTCGACAGAGTTTACACAACAAACGTGGTGTATCGAGAGGTTTTACATGATGGGTAAGACACATAAACAGACATTTCTTATCTGTATTTTATAGTTAATTAGGTTTATTGTTTTATAAAAAGAAACTTTGGAGATGGATCATTTGTGTTATTATATTTCAGAACATGTAATCGAACAACATTTCAACGCCAATGTTAATTCTTACTTTTTACCTCTATTTTATACACAATTTTCATGCTTATGTATTGCATCGTTATAAAAATCTGTAACCAATGGACTTTTAATCGACATGATTATATAATTCGCAACCGTCGCATCGCGCGACTTTATAAAAAGTCAAAATAAAAAAGTAAGTCTCTTATTTTTTTGATTTTGACTTACTATGCAAAAACTGTCTTAACAGGAGAGTAAAACCCCACAGCTGCACACTCAAACCCTAACCCTAGACCAAGCAATCGATTCGCTCTGATTCAATTTACTATTGACAATGGCGATTCTGTCCGAATATGAAGAAGATGAGCAGATGCAAACGAAGGCACCGGAGTCTGTGAAAAAGCCGTTCAATGCTGTTCTTGATTCATCCGATCCTCTTCGTTTTCTCCAGACGGCATTCGAATTCGTTGCTCGCGAAACCGATCTCTTTAAGAACGAATCTGTGATTAAGGATGTCAATGGTCTGGTTCGTTCGGTGAAGGAGAAACTCGATTCCGATGAGAAGAGGAAAGAAAAATCTGTCCCCACCGCCAGCAATGCCGGTGCCAGTGTAAAGACCGATAACAAGCGTGCTAAGGAGGATTCTTCATCGGCCGGACCGTCGCAGGCCGGAAGTGCCGTAAAGGAGCCGAAGGATCATAAAATGGATGACGATAAGAACGGCTTACGAGGTATATCTGTTTAATTTTGTGAATTTTCTGTTATCTTAAGTTTAGCTTTAATCTGCTTTCTCTGTTAATCCTCACTACAATTGAATTGCAATTGATTTACTTTACGACATGATAGAACTTGCAATTAACTGATGAATATTAGATAATAAAAAAACTTCATTTAGTACCTACTTTACATAGGACATGACTGTATGAGGTAGGATTGTTTGTAAATTACTTTGAAGAACACTGTTATGTAGCCCAAGATCCTTTTTAGTGTAAAATTCAGGTTACCTTGTGACAGTTGATCACTAGTTCTAATGCAATTTAAGCATTCGTACCCAGCTCTAAATCTTATATTATTGTATTATCTACTTGAATAAAACATTTCTTTTTAAATTTTGAATTTACAAACAGCTCCGAATAAAGGAAATGGGCTAGACATGGAGAACTATTCTTGGGTCCAGTCTTTACAAGAAGTCACCATAAATGTCCCTGTTCCTCCTGGAACTCAGTCAAGATTCATTTCATGTGACATTAAGAAAAACCACCTCAAAGTTGGACTTAAGGGCCAGCCTCCAATTCTTGAAGTAAGTCTGTTAACAGCAGTTTAAACATGCTGATACAAGATTATATATTAACATATTATAATAAAATGTTATATCATATAATTCATATTTTTTCTTTATATACAGGGGGACTTGTACAAGTCTGTCAAGGTTGATGATTGTTTCTGGAGTCTAGGTAGGCTTATTGAGTTATTTCAACCGTGATTTGGTCACCTTTTTTTTGTAATTTGTTTAATAAGATTGCTGATATATATTTATTGTTAATCATTTAGAGGATAAGAAAGCGATCTCAATCCTTTTAACCAAACAGGATCAAATGGAGTGGTGGAAATATTTGGTAAAGGGTGAACCTGAAATCGACACTCAGAAAGTAGAACCCGAGAGCAGTAAATTAGGTGACCTTGATCCAGAAACAAGATCTACTGTTGAAAAGATGATGGTATGAGTATTATACAAAATCTCAATTTTTTTTAGTTTATTTCTGATGATTTTTCACTAATTTTCTTTAAATATTTGGCTGTTTTAGTTTGATCAACGACAGAAGCAGATGGGCCTACCAACTAGTGATGAGATGCAGAAACAAGACATTCTGAAAAAGTTCATGTCTGAGGTAAATTTCTCTCATACATGCAGTTATTAAATTGCAACCTGTCCGACCCATTTTGACCAATCCATAAGTAAAAGGGTTGAAATTGCCACCTTTTAGAACTTATGTGTGTCTCAAGTTACTGTTACTGATAGTGAATCTAAAATTTGTGCAGCATCCTGAGATGGACTTTTCAAGGGCCAAGATTAACTAACAAATATCTAAGCATCGGGCTTTACTGATGATGAAAAAACAATGTTTTTTGCTCTTTGTTAATTCAATGCTTTTGGTTAAATCTGTTTATACAAACTTATTTTGTGGTCAAACCTTTGTTTTCTCTGCTAAATTGGTTATATGTATTGAAGTGTTGGTGCTTTTTGGTTAAAAATCATGTAAGCGTAAACAAGGTACATTCATCATTTAGAAATATTTAACAGCCAGTTTGAACGACAATTAGTTTAAGGACCATCCGTGTACTTTTTAAAATTTAGGGAACAAATCCAAATAATCGAGCAAACCACATAAATGGGTAATTTACAGAAAATATTATTCATTTTAGGTTAAAATGCATTTTAGTATCCCGAACTTGACTAACTAGGTATTCTAAATGTACAATATAATATCCAGAATTTGACAAAATATTTGATTTAGTATCCAACTAATTTGATATTGTTTTATCACGTGATTTGGTTCTTATCTTCTCCTATATATGAGGCCTAATTTGGCTTGGGTTTGACAACTAGGCAATTCCGACCTCTCTCATTGGCCGGTTTTGTCACGTGTAATTATCTGATTGGCCCACGCATCTCATGAACAAATCCGTTTGGTTTTCTAAGATAATCAGTTACTAATTTGCTCCGCTAAACACATCCTTTATACCAATTTAATTCTTTTTTAATTAATATAAATTCCTTTTTAAACCTCCTTATTTATCTCCACAATAAGTTTTACAAGTATATCGACTTTATAACTACAAAAATTTGAATTTGAATTTATTTTTGGATTGATAGCATTACTTTCCTAACAAACATTCAATCACCAATCTATAATATATTATTCCACTGAAGTTTTCGTTAATATTGTTCTTATTTTTAACAATTTAATTTCTTCTCTAACAAATTCTTATAGTATATATAGACAACACATAATTGCTTGATTTCTCTGAGCTTAAATTTTATTCACAGGTACACGCCTTATTTATGCATCCTTTTATCATTTAATTTTATTGCATGTGTCGATTATTGTTTATTGTCTAATGTTTTGAGTGACTATATGCTGATTACAGACTTCTGTAATCAACATTATTTAGAAAAAAATTGTTTAAAACTGATATGATTTTTGTGTGTGTTTTAAACAGATATTCACAGGTACAGCCTTCTAACTCGTGGAAATCACTATTGATATTTACTTTGTTTTAAACTGACATTTTAAATTTTTTGTGGAAATCATTGTTTCAAACTGATATTTACTTTGCTTTAAACTGATATTATAAAAAAATTTAAAAAAAAATATTCTAAATATATTTTTTGGTTTATTTTTGATAAAAATGTTAACATAGTATGTACCATATCACTGTTTTCATTTTTTTTAGATATAGTTAGTGGTCGATCTTTGCTAATAATTTTGATTAAAATTTAAGGTTAGTTTAAAGAGACAAAGATAGTTAGTGGCTGCTTTGGTATAAAAAAAATTATTTTATTAAGTACACCGTATTACGTTTGAGAAATGAGAATTTTGTTTGAGACGAAAATTTAAGGGGAAAGGGGGACTTTGTTATTAGTGAGTATTATTTTTGAATTTTTAAATAATTTTCTTTTCCTTAATATTTTATCATTTGAGCTACTGATTATTTTTCTCATTCAAAATTCTAAAAAATAAACAGAATAAAACTTGCATTCTATCAAGAAATAGTAGATTTATAGGATATGTTACTTTTATGCATGAAGTGGTAAAGAATTAAGTCAGGTTAATTGTTTGTACTCTCAATTACAAAACCACAGTTAGATCTAACTAATAAATCTTGAAGCATCCCCGCCCATCGGGCGGGTTATGAAGCTAGTATCAATATATTAAGATGAATTAATATTTTGTAGTCCGTCAAAAATTCTAATGAAAGTAAGTAAAGTAAGAAAGTACGATCAAACTAATGAGTTGGGGTGCTAAATCATTATTTTATCAAGTTCAGAGTATCATGTTATACCTTAAATAGTACTCCCTCCGTGACTCCGTCCTACAAAAAACTTCTCATTTGCCTTTTGCACAAGTTTTTAGGTGATAGTTAGTGGTGGGGTCATTGATAATACTTTTGATTAAAATATAAGATTGGGTTGGAGAGAGAAAGATAATTAGTGGATATTAGTGACGAGGTCTTTTTTATTGTGTGGAGCCCATCAAATATGAGAAATGAGAAGTTTTTTGTGGGACAAAAATTTAGAGTGAAATGATAAGTTTTTTGTAGGACGGAGGGAGTATAAGATAGTAAAACACTTAGTCAGCCAAGTTCATAATACTAAAATATTTTGCTCATTCATTTTATTCAATACACACAACATTTTGTAATCATAATATTGAAAATCCCATTTCACATTTTGTCTGAGTTCCATCCTACCAAAGACTTGTATTTGGTTGAAGTGATGTTAAACCACTATACAAAAGCAGATGCAATAAAACAAAAGGATTTGGTGGCACTAATTGTAAATCTGATTGGACTCTTAAATCTCAACCAAAAAAATAATGTAATTAGAAAGTTGAATGACTACAAAACTTTTGATATTATTGTAGGTTTCAATTTCCATATCATTTTCATCTTACTTTCTTTACATCAAGATAAGTTATTTTAATTCCATTGATTGGTTTACAAGATATAAAGTAAGATGTGATATTAATCTCGCCCTATTTTAAATGTTTTACGGTTTATAATCATGATTCTTAAAGTCTTTTTCTATGTTACATTAAAATGTCAGCTAATATTAGTGTGGATCTTCTGTCTAACTGATTTCTTTTTACCATGTATAAATTGTTGGAAATATAAGAAATATTGCAAGTTGGCAATTTACACTTTATCCCACATAGGTGGGAGGAAGAACATTGTGTGGGTTTATAAGGCAATTAATTCTTTAAGCTTCCAAAAGGCTTTAGTGGAGGATTAAGGGCTAGACCCACACGCGCGCCGAGCCGAGACCGATGACGCGAAATGGCGCGATTTAGGCGCACTTTGCACTTCGCACGACACATTGAGACACACCGAAAAACGCAAAAAGCACTCAGGCTCTCTGCTGCTCATACTGTTCGTTCTTCCTTTGATTTCCGAGTAATCACTTTGTGTTACACGGTGGTTCTTTTGCTGTCGGGACACACCGTTCATACTGCATCAAATCCTGGGGTGATACGTTGAAGGCTAACAGCATACGGCTCGTATAAACCTTAAAGGACAGGAATCTATATTCCGTGCGGTGCATTCTTCATCTTCGTCAATTTTCAGGTTAGTGCATTTCATTTGGTTATTTTGGTTAATTTGATATTATTACAGAATATAATACAACATAAATCTAGATCTTTCCTATGAATTTTTTGAGTGTAGTATAATAACCAACTATGGTGGTGACACGTCAATTAACGCTAATTTCAGGGAGAATCCTTAGAAATGGCCACCACGTCGAAGAAGACTACATATCAACAAATTGTTCAATCTAAATAATGTAAGATAGTGGCGATAAACAATAAATGTAAACTAAAAAATGATTCGTATGTTGATTTTATAGACCATTGTCACTTAGGTTTCTAACGACAAATATGATAAGTTGTTTCGTTATCAATGAATCCGAAAAATGACTAGACAAAGACATTTAATTTAATCTTATACTTCATAGAGTGCATTAAATAACATCAACTTTCCATTAAAATTCAAAAATGCATTTAATACATTACTTCAAAGTGTAACATTTGGACTTCATTAATGTTTAATAATAAATTATTAGGAAATTTTATGTTATTTAATGCACTCTAACATGTGCCTTGGGAACACATGTTAGAAAAACCCTAGATATATATTTCGTTGCATCTAACTAAATTTGTTTAAATAATAAAATGTAATCAAGATGATCGAACTTAAATCAAAATTTAATTAAAACCCATGTATGTTATTTGATTAACGACATTGAATAGGCCTCCATCGGTTTGTGGTGTGATAACTCTCTTAGGCTATCCGGTATAGGTAGCCACATCATCGCCACCTCAGCAACCACACCACCACCACACCACATCATCTCTAGGAAATACCCACCACACCACATCACACCATTTTATTCCACTAAATTATAAATAAAATAAAAAAGAAAATACCCATCATCCAATCAGAAGCAAACACCTGTCAAAAAGCAACCTCAACGCCCCGTTATGCCCCGTTGTGTGCTTGCTCCCTTGCCCATGCCCACCCCCACACCATGGGCCGTGGACCCATACCCATGAGCCTTACAAGTTACAACAGTTACATTATTATGCTATTTTTAAGCTTTGTTTTTAAGATAACCGAAAATTATAATGTATTAATAGAGGGAAAAATGACATGTTTGTGTTAGTTGCAAGCAAGAATGCGTCCAATAAGAGGTCGACAGAGAGAGAGGGGGTTGGTTGTGCTTATATAGAGATTTAGAAGGCTGAAAATGTAGAATTTTATTTGTTTTTTATTTTTATTTTTGAGTTTGTTGTATGTAACTTAGATAATACTAGCAACGTACCCATGTAATATGACGGCGGTTATCATTTAATTATATTTCGCGGTGGTAATGGTAATGGTGGTAAAAGAATAATATGAGTTTAATGATTAATAAAGATAATATGATATACAAATAATTACACTCAAATAATTAATAGATGTCATAATGGCTCAGTTGGTTAGAACCAGGGGAGGACCTAGTATGTGAACGTGGTTGCTCGTTCAACCTCTGAATTTTTTCCGAATAATATTAAAATTGTGTTAAATTCTTTTTGTTAATATAGGTGACACATCTAAGAAAAAAATGTGTAATTTGTGGCACCTTTAGTTTTTTCTGGGTCCGCCACTGGTTAGAACCCCTTACTAATAACATGAAAGTCGCAGGTTTAAGTCCTTAGTTATCGATTTTTTTCTAAACGCAAATATTTCTCGAATTAGTAAGTGTGATAACGGTTTATTAATTTCAAAAGAAAATTGAGAAGCCTTGCTAAACTGAGGAAGTAGTAAAGATTAGTTCATAATTGAGCACGTTTTTCATTTGATGTATAGACATATATAGGATGATTGTAGTAATGAATTCCATACATCACAATATGTACTTTCTTCTATAGATCACTTTGGTCGTTGTACTATTCAATATTCATGTGCACTACATTGATCATAGTGTCGAATGTGACATCAAATCCAAATTAATGGTACGTATAAGTTATCCATAGACAACTAACATGCATTACTAATCTCATTTTTACTAAATGACTAAAGCGTGACGAACTGAGAAATAAGAAAGACAACAAAATATTAATCTAACAAAAACGAGGAGTTTTATGGATCAAAATCATAGTCAATTAATAAAAACGCAAATTTAGATTGAAACCTTATTTTAGAAGCGAAAGTTTGTATTTAACTATACTATATTTTTTGGTAATTGAGTTTCCGACCAGCTTTGTCAATCGACTAGTCTCAGTGTGGTCACCTGCTTTACGGGTAGCTCAGAGTTGTTGCGGGTTAACCTCTATGGCCACAAATGTTTTATCTGTGTTACTCCTAGGGATTCTCGTTATAAGTGCTCTTGGGGTGGTAGTGAAGGATTTATGTGCACAGTTAGTTAACCTATGATGATACATCCATGCCTACGAAACACTTAAGGGTCACACCGGTGAGTGCATGTAATACGAGTAAGATATGTAATGATACTTGGAAGTTGATTGATTCATAATAAGTCATTTATGAATCAAGTTAAGTATTAAGTCAAGTTTGACTTATTACTAGATTAGTTTATCTAACTAATTAATACAAGTATTTGTACATTTACTAGTTGAGTAAATATACAATGTGTTAATTATAGATTATCCATAATATGATTTAAAGTAATTAAATCATATGGTAATTGGATAATATTATTGTATAAATTATATAAAGGTTATTATATAATTAATTATTAAAAGTATTAAAATACAAGTATATAATTCGTGTATATGGGTACCGAATTATAAGTGTATAAATACTAGATATTTAATAGTTAAGTGCAATAATAAAAAAATAATAAACTATAAGGGAAGGAAACGTAAAAGGGAAAGTTTAATTAAAGAATAGATATTAATTAAACTAGAGGGTCCTAAGCGCAACTTATTTATCTATAAATAAGAGGCTTAGGGTAACACAAGTCTTGTGTTCTTCGTTCTTCGTTCGTTCTTCGTGTTCTTCAAGTCTTTGAAGATCCAAGTTCATTGCATCAACCAACTAGAAGGTTTCTCGTTGTGTTCATCATCAGTGGACTAACTTAAGCAAGATTAAGGTATGTTTTGAGAAAACCTTTTCTCCCTTCTCCCCTCTTGTTCGACCGAAACCAACCAAGAACCCTAGGGTTCTTGGTAGTCGACGAACACACACAAGTGTGTGTGTGTGTGTTCGGGTTTTCGTACAAGGTTTCTTTCTTGTTAATCTAGTTTAGATTTCCAACATCCCCAATCCTTTAGGGTTTAAGGATTAAGTTTAATCTTAGTTCCGCTTTAGGGATTAAACTAGCTAGTTGGTTCAACCGGTAAGAACAAGTTCATGTTCTTATCAGTCTATGGTCGAATCAGTATGACTAGGGGGTTGACCCAAGTGGTCAATCAGTTACAATGAAACCCTTCAGTGGTATCAGAGCGGTGGTTTAGAGATCTAAACTAGATTAACAAAGTTTGTTTGTTTAATTTTTATTAAGTTTTTTTTGTTCCAACTTCTTCTTCTTCTTCTTCTTTAAGTTCGAATAGGGTAAAGAACCCTAGGACCAAGTATGTTAAACTAGTTAAGTTTAATTGGTCAAAAGGATTCTAAAAAAAACCCTAGAAATTTCGAACAAGAGGCAAAGAACCCTAGGATCAAGAACATTAAACTAGTTTACTTTAATTGATCAAAAGGCTTCTTTCCCTAACCCTAGCAATTTCCGAAAATTGTAGAACCCTAGGATCAAGATTGTCAAAAAATCTTGATCAAGAGGATTCTTTCCTTAATTGTTTGATCTTCCAAATCTATGATCAAGTATGTTAAACCAAGATTTGGTTTAATTGATCAAAAAGGATTCTTTCCTTTTTCTCAAGATTTTCGTGATCAAGGTGTTACTTGGACACCAAGTTTTGTTAAACTAGCCTAGTTTAATTGGTGGAAAAGTTTCCTACACTTTAAGGATTTTTCGGAAAAACCCTAGATGTAATCTAGAACCCTAGAACATAATTAAACTAGTTGAGTTTAATTGTTTAAAGGATTAATTAGGATGATAATCTAAAATCTAGATAATTAAACAAGTTTATGATTAATAGGTTTAATTATTATGTTAATAGATTTATTGAAACTAGTTCTTTAAACCTAGAAATCTAGACAAAGTTTATTGTCTAAAATGTTTGAATTAAAAAGTTTACATGAATTTATTAGGGTTATAATCTATCTTAGAATTTAAGCAAAGTTTATTGTTTAAAATAGGATTGATTATAATTAATCTTTTAATTAAATAATGTCTTTGATCAAGAAAGTCAAAACCCTAGTTTTGGTTGATCAAAAACAAGATTAGGGTTAGACTAATTAATGAGAATTAAAAGAAGTGTTAATTTCTAGTTTAAGAAATAAACAAGATGTATTTATTTATATTTATGTATTATGTTTCGAATTTTAAATATTTAAAAGATAAAATGAATTTTAATAAATAAAGTAGTTTATACGTATTTTAATTAGTTCAAGTTAAAATACATATAAATTAGATGTAATATTCTTTTTAGGATGTTACAAGAAATAATTATGTATATATATATTAAATACAAGATTAAATGGAACATTAAAAGATAATGTTATTTTGATCTTTAAAGGTTAATAATATAACTAGTAATTGTACAAGTTGATTATATAATTAAAACTAGAAAGTACAAAGTTA
Organism: Calendula officinalis; assembly: GCA_963853835.1. Lineage (NCBI taxonomy): Eukaryota > Viridiplantae > Streptophyta > Magnoliopsida > Asterales > Asteraceae > Calendula > Calendula officinalis. The sequence goes on along the minus strand of OY970830.1, from coordinate 26,168,380 downwards.
TGATTTCATTCTAACTAGAAATTGTACAAGTTGAGATTATATGATGAACTAGAAATATACAAAGTTATATATATTATAAGGTGTATAAAGTTATAAGCTATTATAACTAGTAATTATACAAGTATAATATAATTTTTTTACAAGTCATGTAATATACTAGATTAATGATCAAGTATAAATAACAAGAACCTATATTAACTAGTTCAAGTTAAATATAAGAAAGGTTTAAACAAACTAAGAATTATTATATATAGTCTTTATATAATAAGTTTATTAATTTCACCAAGTATAAACCGGTGATTGTGTTAGCTTGAGTTCCATCATGATTGTTGGAGCTAGTGGGAGCTACACAAGAAAATCACAACGTTTATAAGTGTGTCGTTAAGACATAAGTTTTGGTGAAATCTAGTAAGTCAAATGTTTGATTTCATTATTAAACATATGAAAAACTAGGTGTGTTAAACTAGATTTATGATTCAAGTCTATGAATCGTAAAAGGATTAAAAGTTTAACATAAGTTTTAAGTTTTTCAAGAAAGATAAAACAAGTAAGTTTTAATCTAGATAAGGTTTTCCACAAAACCTAGTAATACGTTTTGTACACCTCGTTTTAGGTATATATATAAGTCGCGCGATTCTTGAAACTATAAGTTTTAAGAAAAGTTATTAAGGTTTAAAAGGATGTCTTGTTGAATTCTTGAATTCACAAGTCACATATTTTAAACAAGGATTAAGATTGGAATAAGGTTTAAGTTTAGTTCAAGACTTAAACAAACCCAAGAAAATCTTAGATCTAAGTACTATCCACCTAATGGAACACCTCACTTGTTCAACGATATTCATATTGTAAGGAAAAAGAACCTTAGATATGGATTCAAATCATTGCGAGTGTTAGGGTACGTAAGGTTCTGTGATAATCGGGAGTCCCGGCGCAGAACATCGCACTGTCTTAGATGGTATGATCTACTTTGGTGATAATCGGGAGTCCCGGCCCAAAAAGTACTTGAGTAGAATAAACATACTAGACTTTATTGCAACTTAGAAATGTATGATTAAATTCGTACAAGGTTGTAATAAGTTATAAGTCTAAAGATTCTACGACCCCTAGGAATCGTGTCAAGTCTTGATACGATCGGTAAGGATGTTACCTACCAGAAACAGCATGTCTCGTCGGGAAGTGCCCAAACCTTGCGGCGAGAATGTGATATATGGATCCTAGGCCTAAAATATTAATTATGGGTTTATAATATATTTTAGAGATTGTTTGTTGATGATTACTAATTAAACTGGGTTTGATTTGTAGACGGCGCAACAACCAACACGACACGTACCAATCTCTCACTACGCTTGTTTCTAGAAAAGGATAAATTGACTAGGTCAAAGTTTCTCAATTGGAAGCGTGATCTTCGTATTATGCTTAGGCATGAGAGAAAAGGAAATGTCCTAGAAAGAGCAATGCTAAATGCCCCTGCCGCGAATGCTAGAAATGAACCAGAACAAGCATATTACGCTTGTAGAGTGTTCAACTCTTGCAAGATGGTTAAGGGATCATCAGTAAGTGCTCACGTCATGAAAATGAAAGAGCACATGGATTATGTTGAATGACTAGGACACCCAGTACCGTTGCAGTTAGCGACAGTAATGATACTCAACTCGTTGTTAGATGACTATAAGTCTTATGTAGTCAACTACAACATGCATAACATGGAGCAATCCATTGTTGAGCTACATTCCGTGCTCAAGACTAATGAGTTGAGTTTGGGGACCAAGTTTAAGTATGACCCCGTAGTAACTGATGATGGTAATGAAAAGAGAAAGAGGTGCAGTGGAAAGGGAAAGGGTAAAACCGATCTCAGCCAAGACGTGCCCAAGGGTAATAGAGTCAAACAAAAGGGTCAAGAAGGTGAAGCCAAACAAGGCAAGGACCGAGAAACGGTGTCTTGGTTGTGGCAATGGTCAAAGGGTAGGAGGCAATGCAAGCTCCTCAGTTGACTTGACCAACTTCTAGATATTCACTTTAAAATACTTGTAAAGTTTATTACGAGTAACTCAACTTTTGCAATCGTTTATTGCAAGAGATGAAAGAAAGTGAAGATGGCCATCGTGAGATAGTAATAATCCCACAAGCACCAAGTTTTTCTTTATGATTCAGTAGTTTATGGATTCAGTAAAACAATCTTATTTTTTGTTGGATATTTTTTATGTTAAAACAAGTTTTTTGGTTTTAATAAATTCGAATCCATGTTTGAATTATATTATGTGTGTGCATGTGTGATGATTACACTAGTCAAGGTTTTATGACTAGATTGTAAGTCAAGTTTTGATTTACTTTATATTTCATGTTTTATACTTGTTTGATTGTTGTATGAGTAATGTTTTAGAAGCTCAACACTTAGATACTAGAAATTAGAAGTTTTTCTTCTAAAGTATTTAAGAGATTTTATGAAAAGCATAAGGTTCAAAAGTTATTGAACCTAGTTGAAACATCTTAAGTAATGGTTAATTATGATAGTAAGTTTAAAAGTGTAAGTATTAATATAGTGTGATTATATTGGATATAATCAAGGTAGACTTTAAATAGTATTATTACAAGTCTTTCTTTTATACTTGTAATAAAGGAATTTAATGAAGTTATGATTCCCTAATAGGAATAATTGGATATTCGTATAATCCAAGTAAAGTGACTTAGACATTAAATGAACTCTTAAAAGGGTCAAACTATATTAAAGTATTTAAGAATTAAAAGGTATTGTTGCAAGTCTTTTATACTTGTAATAAATACAATATTTAATCAAGGCGTAATTCCCTAATAGGAATAATGGATATTTGAGAAATCCAAGAAATGACTTTGGCATTAAATAAGATTCTTAAAAGAATACTATTATAATTAAGAATTGGAAGTATCCTATCAAGTGTCTTATACTTGTTAGATACAATAATCAAAGAGAGTCATGATTCCCTTATCAGGAATGTTGGATATTCGCAAATCCAAAGGATGACTTTGATGATTGATTAATTCTTAAAGGGTTAAACTATAAGTTTTGACTAGGTCAAAAATAGTAGTTTAAGTGATGCTTAATTTCCATAAAATTTAGTGGGAGCTATGACTAACATATTCACTAGAGGTACTAATGAATATAGCAAGTTAGTTAGGACATTAACAACAAGGTTTTACCAAGTCGTTAGCCAAAGAGTTAAGAAAAATAAATGATCAGTAATTAGATTATTGCAAACCTAATAGCGTGATCACAAGTCTTGTGATTAATTATTGCATATCTAATAGGATGTTCACATTCCAGTGAACAAGTTAATCATTTAAGGAAATTTCTTTAACTAGTAAGAATATCTACAAATCAAGTAACTAAAAGAGATTTAGTTACAAGGCAAGTTTTATAGATTCAAGAAACTAAAGGAGTAATTTTTCCAATCCTCCCACGTTTACCGAATCATATAAAAAGGCAAGACTAGAATATGTTCTAAATGTTGCATGAACAATATCTAGCAAAGACAAAAGTAATAGTATTCTTAATACTCGTCCTATGTCTTTAGTTTAATAGAAATGACTAATTGTAATTAGTGATAAAAGTTACAATTAAGAGTTATTGAAGCAATCAACACAAACGCAAAGAATAAGTAATGATCCAGTAATAATTCAGTATCTATGTCCAGTGAGGAATAATACATGAGTTAGTATCATTATTATTCAGAATTTGTATGTTTTACAACATCCATGAATAAAAGTTTCTTTATTCAAAAAGATATAAATCCGTGACTACTCGTCTTGGTGGGAACCTCGATGGGACGTTAACGTCATCGCGGTATTTGGTGGTAGATTCGAAGTTCTGCGAAGATAGCTACACAAGTTTTGTGTAAACCAAATATCGGTGATATTCTGTTGGAGCTCGACAAATATTGGATTGACCACCGTGATAATACTTCGTGGTTGAAAAGTTCAAAAGTATTATTCACTAGGATTGTCCTTAAGCCTGAGGTATTTGGTTTGGGAGACATTGACTAATGTGCTTTGGTTCGTCTTAGACAATTCTGAAATATGGTTGTCATACGAGGCTTTACTGGGTACAAAGGAATTTGTATTTTGAATCGAAATATAACAAGATGGTAATTGCACCTCCTTTTTAGGAGAGATATTTATGGGTCCTTTGACATGATGATAACTGGAAAGTGCATGGCCATGCCCAAACGAACTGATTTGTTCTTTGTCGTTTATCACAACAGTTTCAATCAAGAAGTCATTAAATGATTTCGAATACATGAGTTGATATATTCTACCATGCTCGTATTCGTTATCACAAATATCGTGCTGCAAGAGATAAACCTAACATAGTTGCCCAAGAAGTAAAGACAGAGTGTTCTTTACTAGGAGACGCTATTAAAGAGTTTTTCAAGAAACTATACCTGGGTTACATAAGCTGTTTTTATAGGGTTGGTTACCTACATGCCCATCTAGAAGGCCACTGTAGCTCGTATCATTAAGATAAAGGTTACAAACTTGCACAAGTGGGAGTCTGAAGGATTTATGTGCACAGTTAGTTAACCTATGATGATACATATATGCCTACGAAACACTTAAGGGTCACACCGGTGAGTGCATGTAATACGAGTAAGATATGTAATGATACTTGGAAGTTGATTGATTCATAATAAGTCATTTATGAATCAAGTTAAGTACTAAGTCAAGTTTGACTTATTACTAGATTAGTTTATCTAACTAATTAATACAAGTATTTGTACATTTACTAGTTGAGTAAATATACAATGTGTTAATTATAGATTATCCATAATATGATTTAAAGTAATTAAATCATATGGTAATTGGATAATATTATTGTATAAATTATATAAAGGTTATTATATAATTAATTATTAAAAGTATTAAAATACAAGTATATAATTCGTGTATATGGGTACCGAATTATTAGTGTATAAATACTAGACATTTAATAGTTAAGTGCAATAATAAAAGAATAATAAACTATAAGGGAAGGAAACGTAAAAGGGAAAGTTTAATTAAAGAATATATATTAATTAAACTAGAGGGTCCTAAGCGCAACTTATTTATCTATAAATAAGAGGCTTAGGGTAACCTTAAAACCCCTTACGCATTACACGAATTCTTCCCCTTGTCTCTCCCTAGTTTCGGCCGAATAGAGGGAAGAACACAAGTCTTGTGTTCTTCGTTCGTTCTTCGTGTTCTTCAAGTCTTTGAAGATCCAAGTTCATTGCATCAACCAACTAGAAGGTTTCTCGTTGTGTTCATCATCAGTGGACTAACTTAAGCAAGATTAAGGTATGTTTTGAGAAAACCTTTTCTCCCTTCTCCCCTCTTGTTCGACCGAAACCAACCAAGAACCCTAGGGTTCTTGGTAATCAACGAACACACAAGTGTGTGTGTGTGTTCAGGTTTTCATACAAGGTTTCTTCCATTGTTAATCTAATCTAGATTTCCAAGATCCCAATCCTTTAGGGTTTAAGGAGTAAGTTTAATCTCAGTTCCGCATTAGGGATTAAATTAGCTAGTTGGTTTTAACCGGTCAAGAGCAAGTTCATGTTCTTGGTTAGTATGGTTCAAACCAAGTCACTAGAAGGTTGACCCAAGTGGTCAATCAGTATCTACTGAAACCCTTCAGGTAGGGCTTATGGTCATGATTTACCCAACCTAACTGTTTCTGTAATCATTTTTTAACTTTCCTATGATCATCTTATAAATATTTACATATGGAGGGCTTGAACTTTAGACCTCTAAAAAGTCATTCAAAAGTTTATTCCACTAGGCCACGATTAGATGGTTCATGTTACCCAATTGTCTTGAGTGAAAAAGTAATGTTTAATAGGTAGTGATTTATACACTACAACTGTTATTGTCTCTACCACAACTATTATTTCATATGGTGTACAATTAGTTGTAAAACTTATATTGTATAGTATATAAGATAAAAATTGTGGTGTATAAATGAATTATCATGTTTGATAAGGAACTACTTGACTGTAAGAGAGACAGACTGTAAGCATGATAAGAAACTACTTGAGTGGAAAGCAATGTTTGATGTTAATCTTGTACTTAACTTAATAATTAATTATCATTAGTCATTTTCATCTTTAATCAAATACTAGGATAAAACCCGCGCGATGCGGCGGGCTGCGAAGTAACTATTACTGGCGATTAAAACTTCATTCGTAACATATTTTTAGAATGAATACAATACATAATTGCAACGAACTGTATGTTTTTAATTTCGATTGGCAGCTTGTGCTTGCTTCTGTCTTCACTTGAAGAATTAAGGCTTTCAACGACGCAAATATCTCCGATTACATCTAAAAAAAAATTCATTAATTAGTAGGGGTATAGGGTTATATAACATATAAATCCTACATAGTAAAATGGAGTTAATTTTACCAATTGACTTCGAGGCTAGTAATGAGTTATTCAAAATGTTCTCGTATGCAGCAAACTCAAAACCATGTAATGGACCAGACCACTCAGTGCATTCTTTAATCGTTGTGCTGGATTGAAATGAAAGTTTTTCATTCATGCCAAGTAAACGTAAAACTTGACTTGGCCTGCCACAACTTACCTCCTCTGATATAATCTCATTTTTATTGTTGAAGTTCGTGTGGGGCCACATTCGTAAAACCCTGACCTTGAGGTGAATTTTGTCCTTGAAATCATGAATGTTTCTTATATAGTGCAATCCGATTGTTGCCATGTTAAGAATACCTTACATAAAACAGATTACGAAAATCATACACGGTAGGAATAACATATGTATCATTTGTTAAAGAATAGAATGAAAAAACAGACTTGCGGGTGATAACTCATACCGTTGGTTATGAAGGTTTTCTCGGTTTTGGATGAAAATAGTGACGGGTTTTCTCGGTTTATAATACCGTTATTTATATAGAGTGGAGGTAATACGTATTTTAATTTAACAAATTAAATTAATATTAATCCAAAGATTTAATGAGTAGTTATAGCATGAATAAAAAAACGTATATGTTAAAATTAAGTCTTTATATTGGTATCCGAAATATCCATTTGGTTACTATATATTCTCTCTCACAGTTCATAAGGATAAAAAAACGTAAGCTTGAAAAAAACGTATACATAATTAAGTCTTTATACCTAGTTATAGCATTGACTGACCGTGTATGTTTTAAGACCTGCTAAAAATGAAAAAAAACGTATATCGTATAATTAAGTCTTTATATTGGTATCCGAAATATCCATTGGTTACTATATATTATCTCTAACCGTTCTTAAGCATTGAAAAAACGCAAGTATGAAAAAAAAAACGTATACATAATTAAGTATTTATACCTAGTTATAGCATTGACTGACCGTTTCGGTTTTAAGACCTACTAAAAATGAATAAAAAATGCATAGGTTAAAATTAAGTCTTTATATTGGTATCCGAAATATCCATTGGTTACTATATATTCTCTCTCACAGTTCGTAAGCATGAAAAAAACGTAAGCATGAAAAGAACGTATACATAATTAAGTCTTTATACCTAGTTATAGCATTGACTGAACGTTTTTGTTTTAAGACCCGCTAAAAATGAAAAAAAATGTATATCGTATAATTAAGTCTTTTAATTGGTATCCGAAATATCCATTGGTTACTATATATTCTCTCTCACAGTTCATAAGGATGAAAAAAACGTAAGCTTGAAAAAAACGTATACATAATTAAGTCTTTATACCTAGTTATAGCATTGACTGACCGTTTATGTTTTAAGACCTGCTAAAAATGAAAAAAAAACCGTATATCGTATAATTAAGTCTTTGTATTGGTATCCGAAATATCCGTTGGTTACTATATATTCTCTCACACAGTTCATAAGGATAAAAAAAATGTAAGCTTGAAAAATACGTATACATAATTAAGTCTTTATACCTAGTTATAGCATTGACTGAACGTTTTTGTTTTAAGACCTGCTAAAAATGAAAAAAAACGTATATCATATAATTAAGTCTTTATATTGGTATCCGAAATATCCATTGGTTACTATATATTCTCTCTCACAGTTCATAAGGATGAAAAAAACGTAAGCTTGAAAAAAATGTATACATAATTAAGTCTTTAGTTTAAATTAATATTAATCCAAAGATTTAATGGGTAGTTATAGCATGAATAAAAAAACGTATAGGTTAAAATTAAGTCTTTATATTGGTATCCGAAATATCCATTTGGTTACTATATATTCTCTCTCACAGTTCATAAGGATGAAAAAAACGTAAGCTTGAAAAAAACGTATACATAATTAAGTCTTTATACCTAGTTATAGCATTGACTGAGCGTTTATGTTTTAAGACCTGCTAAAAATGAAAAAAAACCGTATATCGTATAATTAAGTCTTTATATTGGTATCCGAAATATCCATTGGTTACTATATATTATCTCTAACAGTTCTTAAGCATTGAAAAAATGCAAGTATGAAAAAAACGTATACATAATTAAGTCTTTATACATAGTTATAGCATTGACTGACCATTTCTGTTTTAAGACCTACTAAAAATGAATAAAAAACGTATAGGTTAAAATTAAGTCTTTATATTGGTATCCGAAATATCCATTGGTTACTATATATTCTCTCTCACAGTTCGTAAGCATGAAAAAAACGCAAGCATGAAAAGAACGTATACATAATTAAGTCTTTATACCTAGTTATAGCATTGACTGACCGTTTATGTTTTAAGACCTGCTAAAAATGAAAAAAAACGTATATCGTATAATTAAGTCTTTATATTGGTATCCGAAATATCCATTGGTTACTATATATTATCTCTAACAGTTCTTATGCATTGAAAAAACGTAAGTATGAAAAAAACGTATACATAATTAAGTCTTTATACCTAGTTATAGCATTGACTGAACGTTTTTGTTTTAAGACCTGTTAAAAATGAAAAAACAAACATATATCGTATAATTAAGTCTTTACAAGCATTTAATTTTCATTAAGTTGGATGGTTACTATCTTACTATTGAATACGTAAATTGGAACAAGAATTATTTTATGAAGTTAAAAATCATACAACTTCCTTATTCAGTATGACACTAAATTGAGTAGTTGTTTTCACGTTATATTATAGTTATATTTTAGTAGAACCGCTCAAAGTCAGGGATTTGATAGTTATACAATCATAATATAATATATTTATATGGTAATTTTAATTCCATTTGGTCGGCAATAAGTGAATCATTCTTTGAATGTAATCACAATTTAAGAACTAAAAAATGTATATATAATTGTGGGATGAATTACAATTAGTTCATATAATTAATTTGTCCTCTTTGCAATAAAAACGTATATATAAAACGTTGCTTTAAAAGGTATGTTTAGTAGGGGTATTAAAATTATATTTAATTTGAAAATATATAGGTTAATTTTGGACTAATAGCATTGATTCGGCGTTTTTATTACAATTTTGTATAAATTAGGAAATCTATAAGAGCATTAATTTTTTAACTGAAAAATATATAATTCACATTATGTCAAAATAAAATAACAGTCAATCTTCATCAAGTTGGAAGAAATATAATTTGTTATGTTTGTGGTCAAACCAAACATATTCAACTCAAACATATTTGCATTTGTACCAGTAATGTGGATGCCAGAGGTCTTCAAAGTTTTCAATCGGTTCATATCCATCAAATTCATTCGAAAGAGAAATAGAAAAATATTAGTTAACACCGAATTTATGATTTTAAAGTAAGAATTTTAAACTCTGAATTTAGTTAAATAGACGTTACCTCTACTTCTTCAACTGGTCGTGGCAGTGGCTGGAGCACTAAAGCACCATATTGGGTGATTAAAGCCATGTAGAAGATAATATGATTGTAAGTTTTCACGTCGGTTGTAGCTTGCACAACAACCCCATCGTAAGTTCGTGCACTATATATATATGGCTAAAAAAACGTAAAATTATTAAGGAATTCAATGAAAAACGTTCAGTCAAATGTTGAATGATTTAATTATGGCTAAAAAAACGTAAAATTAATGAGGAATTCAATGAAAAACGTTCAGTCAAATGTTGAATGATTTAATCCATAAAAAACGTATGGTTTTTATGGTGCTAAAATTAAAAACGCTTTATTCACCTTACCATTATGGATTCTTGTTTCTAACAATAAGAGTAGCATAAAAGTATTATTTGTAAGTCAATGCCGGTTTAAATGTATGAATCAAAAAAACGTATGAAGTAAATGATTGTTTCAATGTTTAAATGATTTCGATGTTAAAAAACGGATAGTAAAATTTTAAAGGATTTCAATGTTACAAAACATAAGTAATTTTAACGGCTTTTAATTAAGGTGTTAATATTAAAAACGCCTTAAATAGATAACATTATGGTTTATTGTTTCTAAAAATAAGAGTAGCAAAAAGTCTTATTTGTAACGGCTTTTAATTAGTTGTGTCCGGACATTTAAAGCATATCATATTAGTGTTTCGGTTTTGCTTCAAAAATGTGATGTTGTTAAGTGGTAAGGTGAATAAAAAGGAGTCTAGATACCCAAGTTCGAAACCTACGGATGGCATTATTTTTGCATTTAAGACGTGGGTTTAAGACCTTCCAGAAATAGCAGACCAATTTTAAGACCTGCTATAATTAGAAAGTCTTTCACTATTATAGATAGTAGAGAAGATAATAACTGTTTTGCTCAAGGGTATAGAATGAGCTTTTTGTTTAAGATAATAAATTAATAATAAAGTATTGTCGATGTCATTTTTATAAAGTTAAAGATCATTGATGTAATTTCGGGTAAAACTACAAAGATAATGTGTAAAATTTTCTCTAAATTAAATTGATAGATTATACGTTTCAGAAAGATTGTAATACAACTTAAGTAGTATTATTTTTAACCATGTGAAGTGTTACAAGTGTAATACAAAACTCGAACACTATTTTTAATATTATCAAAACCTAACTACTCTGAAATGTATATACATCATCAATTATTACCTCCAGTTTAAGATTGACGATAACAAATATCGTTTATATAATTTGGCAATTTTATTTTAAGTTTTACTAAAAACGACTATGATGTTAACTGATAAAGGAGAGTATAGATTCAACTCCTTGTATCTACGAATACCAGGACAATCTAACTAAAACCACGTTGATTCAAAAATATCGTGAATTTTAGGTCTTCAAAACATGTTTAACTCAAGAATACAATTCTGAGAGGAAAAAAAAAATCAAATTTCATAAAAATTTCATCTGATTTTTCCAGTCTCACAAATACACTTTAAATGTGGCCCAGAATTTCAAGTGGGCAAAAAAGACAAACATGTCATAAACTGGCTAAAAAGTCATTTGAAAACTTGGCACTAAAGCGTTTGTAGCTCAACGAGGATTGTGGTAACCGCGCGCTGCTGCGGGTTTTAAAATGTACACTTTTTACTTGAGATTAATATTCAATTTTTAGTGCTTTTAAAGTCTTTATCTTGTATGAATAAAAAAATGATATGTTCCATATATTATAATATTACGGGGGATATTTTTTTTAATTTCAAAATATAATATGAAATAAGTGAAATTGCATAGTCTATAAAACTTACACAAATGAAGCGATATAATTCACAATAATAATTGAATATGAAGCGATATAACCATTTGTGGCTTTGTGCATGTACTCAATTAATAATTTGGAAGCGATACTTATTTTCGACAAACTAAAATAGTAAGACGCACAGTTAACTGAATCAACTAATAAGTACTTACTGTTATATAAAAAAAGCTATTTTATTTTTTTATTAACAAAAAACATATAAAATATTTTAAATAAGGTAAAAAGTACATTATATAAAAGATAAGGGCTATAGGAATATTAATTATAAAAGTTTAAGTATTAAAAATATAAATTACAACAAAATTAGATGGAAATGTTTTAACAAATATAAATAAAATATTTTGACATAGCTAAAATTATACTCCATCCGTCCCACAAAAAACTTCTCATTTGGCTTTTGCACAAGTTTTTAGGTGATAGTTAATGGTGGGGTCATTGATAATACTTTTGATTAAAATATAGAGTAAATTACACGAATGGTCCCTGTGGTTTACACAATGTTTTGGATATGGTCCCTAAGTCTCAGTAATTACACCCGTGGTCACTGTGGTTTACACTTCGTATTGGTTTTGGTCCCTAATACTAACAGCCGTTAAAATTTGCTGTTAACTTTCTTTAAATGGCTAAAATACCCTTTTTAAAACTTCTCTTCTCTCTCTTCCTTCTTCCACAACCCCACACCATTGCCCTTGCCTTAACTTCTTCCCCAAAGTGAAGAGTTGTTTTAAGTTTCCAGTTTTTGTTTGCAAGACGGATTCGGTTCGGAGTCCCGCGCTCGAGACGCATTTCATTTTGCGGGGTTTTTTGGGTTTAGTTTCGGGTTTTGGGATTGTTATATGTTCGGGTGGTTTGTTTTGTACAGGTGATGGTGATTGTGTTTGTTGTTGTTCTTTAGGGGTGATTGGTGGTTCACCGGGTGATCGGGTTGTCCAAATTGCGGCTGAACCGATTGGATAAACCCGTTTTTTGAAATGTTTGGTCCAACACAAGTATTCCCCATGGTTCCCACACACATATCACTTGAATCAGTTTAACATATAGATTATAGATCCAATTTCACTTTCAATTGCTTGACGAAACAAACATCTATTCAACATCAAAACCCCTAAATTGAAAGGGTCAAACCCGTTACAGTTGACTGCAAAATTCATACAATTAGCAAACAATCAAAATTAAAACAAATAGCAGTGAACAAAACGTATATATGAACTACAACTCGCAACAATTTAATACAATATGCAACTGATTGCAGATTTTAAGTCAACGGATGCCTTCATAAAGTAAATTGAATAAATATATTAAACGATCTCAATAAGAGCAAATTATAGTAATACTAACCAGCAAGCAATGACGGAGATATAGTCTTAACCATGATGAATAGAGAATCAAGTCTTAACCATGATGAATTGCAGGAACAAGACGAATATGATGAAGATGATGCAGATTAGAAATGGTGTGGGGTTGTGGAAGAAGGAAGAGAGAGAAGAGAAGTTTTAAAAAGGGTATTTTAGCCATTTAAAGAAAGTTAACAGCAAATTTTAACGGCTGTTAGTATTAGTGACCAAAACCAATACGAATTGTAAACCACAGTGACCACGGGTGTAATTACTGAGACTTAGGGACCAAATCCAAAACATTGTGTAAACCATAGGGACCATTCGTATAATTTACTCTAAAATATAAGGTTGGGTTGGAGAGAGAAAGATAATTAGTGGATATTAGTGGTGAGGTCTTTAGTAATAATAGTTTTTTATTGTGTGGAACCCATCAAATATGAGAAATGAGAAGTTTTTTGTGGGACAAAAATTTAGAGTGAAATGAGAAGTTTTTTGTGGGACGGAGAGAGTGCATTATAAAAAAAGTAGCCTACACCAATACTTGAGTTTCAAAGGAAGAAGGGGTGCACTTTGCCAATAAAACACAACCACATATTAATCACAAAATCTAATTTTATATATTAATTACTCTATTTGTTAATAATTAACCAATCACATTACACCTTTAGTTAATAATTGACCAATCACACTTGAGTGAATAGTAACTTTGTATGGCATTTGTATATATAGTAATTAACCAATCACATTACACCATTAGTTAATAATTGACCAATCACACTTGAGTGAATAGTAACTTTGTATGGCATTTGTATATATATAGTAATATCAGATGTTGTAAGATGTTCCAATTGCAAGAAGTTAAAGAGACAATAAATAGAGTTTTAATTGATTTAAGGATAAAATAATAATTACATATTTTGTATTAAAAAAAAGGCTAAAATACTTCCAATTGTTGTCCTTATGTATCCAACAACCACCATAACAGCTTTACTCAATTTGGGTGACATATATGTTCATCCCCATATAAATCAAACAACAAAACCTTAACAACAAACACACATTCAGTATAAGCACATTAACAGAGTACTACTACTCAATCTTGTCTTCCTCCTATTTGTGTTGTAGAGTGTTGTACCTTTACTAAAATTGATTGTACCTACTTCATACGAGAAAAAAACATTCCATTATACTCCATTAACAACCAGAAGGTTTTGTAATCTGTTAGCTTGCAAATTCTGAACTAAAAAACAGAGGGTTTGACTTTTTAGTCAAAGAAACAAGTGTGTGTGCTAAAATTGCTCCAAAATGTTCCATCATTTTCAGAATTTCACACCTGTTGATCAACATTTTGATGATTTCTGCTTGGTAATTTTACTTTCGTTGTTTATCTTGTTTGAATCAATCTTTATGGGTTGATATTATCAGTGACCCGTTTTGACCCGTAACCCGTTTTCATTAGATGGATTGTGTGCTTACTTTCTTGATATGTTTCTATTAGATATCCGGTATATCAGATTACGAATTTGGGGATGAAGGCGGTTTTTTTAAACCACAACCTACGACAGAACAACCATTGATTACACTTGATGACTTGTCAATGATCTTGTGTGATGATGACGTCATTTTGCAAGAAAACAAGTTTACAAATATCGAGTCAAACGATCTTTATCATGAATATGAAGATATCTTGTTGGAAGAAACATCATCTCCCTCAAAGTTTGGACTTGTGGAATCAGAAAATGATAATTTGCATCATTTAGGAAAAATCACAAAAAGTATGAGCTTTGATAGTTTGAGTTCGGTGAATCGGGCTCAAATTAGCCCAAATTCCGTGAACTTTACTGAAACGGAATTGAAAAATGTTTATGGTATGCGAAGGGCGTTTAGTGAAGAATATATAAAGGTTAGATTTTTATTTAGTTTGCGCATGTTGTGTTTTCATGTCTTTTAATGCGTCGGCTGGGTTGACCCATAAACATTTTTTTTTCCGTCTTTACATTTTTAGAAAATGATTAATGCTAATAAGTTATGGTTAAAATCAATACTATTACAAGTATAATCTAAATCTTTAAATTTTTTGGCAAAATAGAACATGAATACACTCTTTTAGAAGTAAATGTGTCAAAAATGACACCTTTAGTATCATGCTATAGATCTTTGTTTATATGATGGCTAGAGCCCGTTTAATGGTTACACGAGCTTTGGGTATTCTTGTTTTGGGCAGCCACAACTTATGAGTGATCACGCCATGGAAACACGCATGCAAAAGCTCTCAAGATACCGGGATAAGAAGACGAAGAGGAATTTTAGTCGGAAAATTAAGGTAATTTTATGTCAAAATCTTTACTTTAGTGTTTAAATTGTCACAATATGCATGTTTGATTACCCTAAACATGGTAGTATATGAATTTAAGCTTATTAGATGGTTAAATTAGGGGTGGCAAATTCTGACCCGACCCGAAACCGACCCGAATATAAACAGGTTAGGGTTGAAGCAAAAAAGTTTTGGGTGAGTCTTGGGTCGACTCAACTAACCCGATTATTAAACGGGTTAGGTTCGGGTTTATGATAATTTGAATGGGTCGACCCGCCACCTGATTAATTATTAAAGTATGTTTAAAAATAGATATTTTATACTTTTGTATAATATATTTAAAAAATATATATTAAAAAATATATACTTTTAGTATGTTCTGCAAATGAATTTACAAAGTCGACATGTTTGACTCGTTTGACCACTAACATGTTTAACGCATTTAATTAAACGGGTTACATATGTCGTGTTCGGGTTGAAAGTAACCATGTTAAGGTTGAGGTATCTGATCTGTTTATATAAATCGTCCAGTTGAATGTTTCATTACTAAACTTATTACTCTTTTTTTCCTTCGTGTTAGTATGCTTGCAGGAAGGCATTAGCGGATGGTCAACCACGGATTAGAGGAAGATTTGCTAAGACGGAAGATACCTAAGTGTTAGAAAGTAATTAAAATGTCTTTAATAATCAACAATCGTCATATAGAAGATACCGAAAATCTTGTAAGCTTTAAAACTTGATAGAGCCATAGTCTAATTCTAGGCAAGGTATTGATAAGACATTAGCAAAACCTTTACGATATTAGATTTATATGCATTTTCGTTGATCCCATATGTTTATTTTTGTGTTTTTTCTTTGGTTTTTATGTAAATAATTTTCGTATGCCATTGTAATTATAATATTATACTTATAAAGTATGTGAAGAATAAAATAGGGATGAGATATAAAACCAGAAATACGAAACCGTACCCGTATGAAACCATTCAGATCGGTTAGGAAACTTATACCATCCCTGTAATAAAATGGAAGTACCATTTGTAATTGGTCACACCAAAATATTGCCAAAAGGGTAGTTGGTCAAATATCGGACGGTTAAGCGTTAACCAGCCTCATTTTGGTATTTGTGGGCTGGCCCATATTGGGTTTGTCCATATTATAAAGTTCAAAGTATTAACTAACAATACTTTTCTAATTAAAACATAATGAGTAAATATATGCCAGTCTTCACATCTCACTGATCCATTGTCATATTTTGTAAGTTGGTATGTATCATCATATCACTCTTTATTTTTTTTTCACTATTTGTACTTTTTTAACTTCTAGCTAGTATTCTATACTTCTATATCTATAATAGTATTGGCTTACTGAAAGTCGGGTGATGACTTTACCATAGCTCGACCTCAGCTTGTCTTTTGTTGTTGTTCGAAAAAATATACATATTTATGTATGCTTAACAAGGTCTTCAAGGTAAGGAGTATATGTCATATATTATTGCCCATTATCAAAGTTATTGCAAATATACACATGTGTGTGTGTTTTGTACAACCCAAATAGGTAAATACATCTTTGAAACAAATATTGGCCCTTTTTATTTTAAGTTTTGTTAATGACAGCCCTTAACATGCATAAAAAGCTTGTACATTGATTAAAAAGTAATATTCCTAAAATTCAGGGGGGTTGTTTTGTTATTTTGCCTTCTTAATGACAGCCCTAAGGGTTGTAATTATCATTTTCCTTTTATTTTTATTAAAAAAGAATTTTCAACACTTAAGTGGGTTCTGTAATGAAATTGAAATCGAACAGTTAATAGTCAGATTTCGTTAAAATCAAAACCATTAAGTTTGCAAATCCTAAACTGAAATTAGTGGTTTGGGTTCAGTAGTTGCCGAAAGTCATTTTAATACCCCGAACTTGGTTGGCCACGTCATCTACTACCCTGAATACACAAGGCTTGTAGTATACTAGTATTTGAATTTGATGTAAGATGTTGCACATGACCTATAGGTCATGGTTCAAGTCCCGCCGTGGACAATTGAAGTAGATTATGTGCCGTTCAAAAAAAAATCTACTAGCATGAATTATTAAGGGTACAACATGTTACATGGTGTCCTAGTACTTGAAAAATAGTCAATTTAATATCCTGACTCACTAATTTGGTCTTAAACTTTCATGTTATTTTCCCTTATAATTTTAATATATTGATATAGAAATATATTTTTTAATTCTTTAAAAATATAAGAAAAGTAAATCATCTAAGAAAACATATTATCTTAATCATTTTTACAAGTTCAAAATATCATGTTATATATTTAATTATTCGGGTAATAACACCTGAACTAAAATGTACAATATTTTTACTTCTAATTTCATATTTTTACTAGTTGATTTGTAGCTTCATCATTGTTCACAAAAATAAAAGTTATCGGCGATGCATCATTTTCATCATAATAAACAAGATTATTATTAAGGATCGAAACATCATAACGACACCGAAGAGCAAACACTTTTGATAGCTACCAAACTCAATTTGTATATGCTATTCTCAAAAACATGAAAAAAAAAAAAAAAAAAAAAAAACTCGATCTAGAAAGAACTCCGGCCACAATAAAGCAAACTTGAAAAACTCAGTAATATCATGTACTTTGCCTCACACTCATACACACACACGCACACATATACATACACTGATACACTTATATACATACATAATAAATAATAATATTTAATAATATATATGAATTCCAATGACCCATCTTGGCATCTAAAGAAAAAGCACACCCTATGATTCCACTTCACAACCCACATATAAACAGTCACTTTGGGTGTGTCTTTTTCGTAACCTTCTCACAAATGACCCAAGATCCAAAGCTCCGGCAAACTTCCGGCCAACCTGAGATGGTTGTTCCCACCGGAAAGATACAAAAAAGACAACAAAAAGGTTCATGAAAAAATGGTGTTGGACAATATCAATAATTGTACAACCATTTATAATCCACAGAATAGGAAAAAGACATGATTTTATGCAAAGACAAAATCAGAACTTTGCGTTTCATCGCAAAGACAACCCCGAAGAAGACATTTTCACAAGCTTTTCCGGTGACTGGTCACAAAAAGCATGGCCGATTATCCTCCAGCAGGCAAGAACCATGATCGTATCATAGTCTTCTGCTTCATTTCTTTTTATGATAAAGTTCCTCTAAAATACCGAATTTGCCCATCATTATATTTTTGGTTTTTTTTTAAATAGCTAAATAAATTCATAAATTTATATAAACTTTTTATAATGGGTATTTCAAATTAAAACAAGAAACACAACTGTAACAAAACTTGGCGGGACTATATGACCAAAGTTAAAGACTGCTTCTTGAAATTTCACAAAGTACACAAATTACGAATCTTTATAAACCAAAAATTGAAATCCTTGAAAACCCGTTACAGAATGTAACAAAAAATTCAATCTTTTTAATTTTATATAACACAAAAATTAAAATCTTTTTCATGTTTCTTGAAGGAACTCACAGAAATGAGTTCTTGGAGTTGAAAGTGGGCTTTCTTTGAAACCCAATTTGGCGTAAGTTAGCAACTTTCTCTCTCCTCTTTCAGAGTGTATCTATCTATACATACACAACATTGTATCTATATATCCAAAAGGAAATATTTCCAGTAAATAATAAGTCTTTCTTCCCTATTTTATAATCATCATCATCTCTCTCACACATCACATGAATTTGGGGGTTTTTTATTAACGATTGTTTAACGAAATTAAAGATTTTATATCTGTCGTAATGTTAATTTAAACGATTTATCAGTTGCTTCGAGAAACAGAGAGAGAAATAGAGAGAAAGAGAGAGATCCCCTTATTTACACAAACTCGATACTTTTTGCAATTTCTATCAAATTCATCAAATTTCCCTCCGAATTTTCTTGAATTTGTCGAGTACTCTGTTGTTACGATGGATTAATCGGACGTCCATTTCGTCAATTCGTCAAACAAAGTGTTGAATTTCTTCAAATTGAAGAATTAGGTTTGGTGAATTTAGGGTTTCGGAGGATGATAATCAAGCGGAAGTTGAAATCGGCAATGCCGAGTTTGAAACGATGTCGTGTTAGTGAGTCCGGCGGTGGTGGAGACGACGAAGACTGGTCGTCGATGAAATCTCGGAAGAAACGAAAGAGTAACTCCGGCAGCAGTAGCCGTGGGTGTTATCCTCTGCATCTGCTCGGAGAAGTTGCCGCCGGGATCATTACGTTGAGTGAATTGGGGTTTCACTTCGCCGCCGGCGTTATTCCGAGCTTCTGCACTGACACCGGTGTGGTTGTGATCGTTGACTCGAAACCAAACGTGCCGAAAACGGAGGTTGAAGATAATAATAATACTAATAATAATGCAATTAATAATGGGGATTCCGGCCAACCACCACCACGACGGCCGCCGTTGGTGAGGACTTCCAGGGGACGTGTTCAGGTACTTCCATCTAGATTTAACGATTCAATTCTTGATAACTGGAAAAAAGACAAAAATAATATCGATATTGGTCAAGATTCAAGCTTTGACCCCGCGTTCGCCCCTAAAAATAATAAAGACAAACAAACCCCCAAAATCCCAAAACCCAGAGATCAAATTCAACCGAAAAAGCATAATGTGGATAATGGTAGTTATAAATACCGTAAATCATTACCAAAGCTTGAAGCTTTCCAAGATGATGACAGTTCAAGATTCATTGAGCAAGATTATGACAATGATGATGATGATGATGATGTCAGCAGAATCTTGATTGGTGGGAAAAGTAATGGTTTTTCTAAGAAAAATGAGATTTTTAAAGTACCCGATGAATTTTCACCTGGTGATATCGTGTGGGCCAAATCCGGAAAGCATTATCCAGCTTGGCCCGCCATCGTTCTTGACCCGGTAATCCATGCTCCCCAACAAGTTCTTGGCTTTCGGGTCGATGGTGCTTTTTGTGTCATGTTTTTCGGGTATTCAGGAAATGGCACACAACGGGTAAGATTATTTTAAAATATTAGGCTTTTATGATTATTTAAAAGAATTTTAATTATAATATTATGATTTTGATAAACAGGATTATGCATGGATTAGAAGTGGAATGATATTTTCATTTGTGGAAAACGTTGACAGGTTTGTTGTCAAGATTCAGTTTCTTTCCTGCATTATAACTTTCAGTCAAAACTTGAAACTGTAATCAATAATAACAATAATTTGAATAAAATTTGTTGACTTCAGGTTTCAGGGTCAAACCGATTTAAATGATAATGAACCGAGTGTTCTTCGTTCAGCTATAGAAGAAGCATTTTTAGCAGAACACGGTTTTACCGAAATGTTAATGGTTGAAATAAATGCAGCAGCTGGTAATTTAGATTATCTCGGTTCTATCCCTAGAGGATATCATGAGCCCAAAAGATCAAATCAGGTAAATTTGTATTTATAAATTTATTTAATGTTTTGAATTTGGAAAATTGCATTTTGGGGTAACATACTATTTTTTTAAATCTAATTATAGGATTATACTACCTTGAACTATTCAATTAAAATTTATCAAGAAAATTTTATAATTATCGGTTTTGAAGTGGCTAGAGTTTCATTATAGTCCATGTCATCTGTCCATGTGGTTGTTCTGTGCTTACTCATCTTCCACATGAAAATTTTATTAATTTTTAATAAATAATGGAAACTCTAGCTGGTTCAAATCGATAATTATAAATTTTTCCTGATGAATATTATTTTAATTGAATAGTTTAAGGTAGTATAATCCTGAAATTAGAGAGAGAGAGAAAAAATAGTATGTTACCCAAATTGGAGGTTTATTTAATATTTTTAAACATTAATTGTGTTTTTTTTTAATTTTCAGGAAATTATTAAAAGACAGCATACACAGTCATGTGAAGGATGTGGTTCGGCTATTTCACTTAGAATGTTAAGGAAAATGAATGATACGACTCCAAATAGTCGGCTTCTTTGTAATACATGTGCTAGGGTTACTGTAAAATGCTTGTTTTCATGCTTTTTAAATTTATAATTTATTATAATTAAATAAATTAATGATTTTTTATTGCAGTTGACAAAATTAAAACATTATTGTGGCATTTGTAAAAAAATATGGAATCGTTCTGATACTGTTAGCTGGGTAAGAAACTTATTCATATTATTTAAATTTTGAAATTTGAATTATTTCTTGTTTAAGAAATAAGAACTAAATTTGGACGGTTGTGATTACATTAGGTACGTTGTGACGGATGTAAAGTTTGGGTGCATGCAGAATGTGATAAAATTTCTCGTCATCATTTTAAGGTTTTCTCATAAATCTTGATTTTATGATGGTTTTTTTTGTTATTTATGACATTTTTTTGGAGATCTATAATTTAAAATTGTTTTTATAGGATCTTGGGACGAGTGATTATTACTGCCCGGATTGTAAAGCAAAGTTTAATTTTGAGTTATCGGATTCAGAAACTTGCCAGCCTAAAAACAGGTCAATTTGTGATATAAATTCATACTTGTATATTGTTTTTTATTTTTAAATAAAATTATTATTTGGGTCCTATTAATAATGACAAAATATGTATTTCAGATATAAGAAAAAGCAAGAGGAAATGGTGACTGTTGTTTGCACAGGGGTGGAAGGCATATACTATCCGAGCCTGCATTTGTAAGCATTTATTTGTTATATTATTTTATGTTTAATTAGTCCAAAAAAATGTATGATTTAAAAGTTTTATGGTCAATTTTTTTACATATATATATATATTTTTATTTTTATTTTTATTTTTATGAAATCATTCTTAAAACGTTGGTGTAATTATGTAAAATCTTTATATGGATGGCTCTTAAATGGTTCTCTATCTGATATTAAATTATTAATGTTAAATTCTATTTCATTAAAAGTTAACTTAGCTTATTTTTTAATGTAATTTTGATAGTTTAAACTGTCTATATACCAGATAAAAAGGACTAAAATATTAAATTTTTTGTAATTATTTTTTTCAAATTTGCATGAATTCCACGTTCTAGTATTATTATTTTTTTGTTTTTTGTTTTTTTTGTATTTTGAAGGGTTGTGTGCAAATGTGGATCTTGTGGGACCCAAAAACTAGCACTTAGTGAATGGGAAAGACATACAGGGTCAAAAGTGAAAAATTGGAAAACAAGCATTAAAGTGAAGGGTTCCTTATTGCCACTAGAACAATGGGTCTGTTACTCTGTACACTGAACTGGTTATTTCCTTTTTCTGTTTTTTTAATATAATAGTAATAAATTAATAATATATTTATTTCATTTCGCACATCATTTACGATTCTGTTTCATTAAAGTAGGATTTTTATTTATTTTGAAATTTTAATAAATATTTCCCAAAAAATTGTTTTTTGCAGATGTTGCAGGTAGCCGAGTATCATGCACGTACTGATGTTTCTGTTAATTCTCAAAAACGCCCTTCTTTAAAAGCAAGAACACAGAAATTGCTCAGCTTTTTACAAGGTATGCCATGGTTTAAATTTGATCCGTCGATTCGGGTTTTTTTTTTTTTTGTGTCTAACGGGGTTGTTAGTCGCCCAAAATGTATTTTTATTACATAAAACCTCCTAGTATCTTTTTCTTGAAATAATATAATATTTGCACCAAAATTAATACACTAATTACTTACATCAAAAGCTCAAACATTTGGATAAAAGGTCAACTCAACCAAACCGACCCGACCCATATCAAAAAGTATACGTTTTGACCCATCACACATTTTTACCACCTCTAATATTTCTGCATATTTAGTAATTTGTTTTATTATTTTCTTTAGAAAAATATGAGCCCGTATATGCCAACTGGACGACTGAACGATGTGCTGTATGTCGTTGGATTGAAGATTGGGACTACAACAAAATCATTATATGCATCAGGTTTTAGCCAAAAATTTATCCTTTTTGGTTTTTTTAACATTTTCTACTTTGAGGGTCCCATTTATATAGTATAAAAAATCCATCTTGCTGATCTTTATTGTTCATGACAGGTGTCAAATAGCTGTACATCAAGAATGTTATGGTGCAAGAAATGTTCAAGATTTCACTTCTTGGGTTTGCAGGTCGTGTGAGACACCAGAAATTGAAAGAGAGTGTTGTCTTTGTCCTGTAAAAGGCATGGACTTTATATTTACAATTGAGATTTTTTTTAATGTATAATTAGTTAAATTTAGAGGTCGCAAAATGGGCCCCATGATGGTTGGGTAACGGGTCAAATACCAAATTTCAAGTATGGTGGAAACGGGCCAGGAACACTTTTTGTCAATAGTTTTTAAATTTATTTTGTACATCAGTCAAATTTGTTTATGTAAATCATATGTTTTCAATAAAAATCTAATTTTCTAAATGCAATAACATAAGAGGTTCTATCTTCTATGCATTAAAACTACACTTTGGGAAACTTTTGACCCATCTCTTTTTAACTACTTTTATTTGGCCCGTTAGGGATAAAAAAATAGCCCGAATTGTCCCGTTCTCAAGTTAATGGGTCAAAATACGGTAAATTGATTATTTTAGTAAATTTCTTCCCATTTTATGGACCTTTTTTAATTTAATTTAATTTATTATTTTTTAATTATTTCAGGGGGTGCTTTGAAGCCTACTGATATAGAGCCACTGTGGGTCCATGTAACATGTGCTTGGTTTCGACCCGAAGTTTGTTTTGCAAGTGATGAAAAGATGGAGCCCGCACTTGGAATTTTAAGTATTCCCTCTAACTCCTTTGTAAAGGTATAAAAATAATAATACTTTTTTATTTTATTTTTTGTTAAATATAAAAAGAATAATTGACTTGAGTTTGACTTTGTGTTTTGTTTCAGATTTGTGTTGTTTGTAAACAAATTCATGGATCTTGTACACAATGCTCCAAGTGTTCCACTTATTACCATGCCACGTGTGCATCAAGAGCTGGTTATCGCATGGAGGTGAAATTATTGTTTTTATATTTTATTTATTATCTCAGGGTGCCAATTTTATTGCTAAAATTGAAGGATAACGATTATAACTTTATTTTTATTTATAATGACAGTTGCACTCCCTGCAAAAGAATGGGAAGCAGATCACAAGAATGGTTTCATATTGTGCTTATCACAGGTAACCGAACCGAATCGGTTGACAGTTTGACCCATTTACTTATGAATGGGTTAATTCGGGTTATGTTTTTATCTCTAACGGGTCAACCCGATAAAAAAGTTAGCTAAAAAGGAAACTAGTCAGATCGGTCCAAAGTAGCCCGCTCAAGCTGTAATTTTTAATGCAAAATTGCAAATCATTTTATTTGAAAAAATATATTATTTTTAAAATAATATAACATTTGTAACCATATTTGACACACTGATTTTTTATCAAAAAAAAAAACTTAAAATGGTCTGACGTTGGTGTATAACTTTGATTTTTTTCTAATCTTTTGTGTTTTTTTTCCAGGGCTCCAAATCCTGATACGGTGCTAATAATACAAACACCAGGTGGGGTGATTTCTGCTAGAAGTCTAGTTCTAAACAATAATAACAAAAGTGGTTCAAGATTAATCACATCTTCTAGAAGATTACAAATTCAAGAAGCCCCAATCTCTGAAACTTCCACAGAAACCGAGCCATTTTCTGCAGCAAGGTGCAGAGTGC
Organism: Calendula officinalis; assembly: GCA_963853835.1. Taxonomy (NCBI): domain Eukaryota; kingdom Viridiplantae; phylum Streptophyta; class Magnoliopsida; order Asterales; family Asteraceae; genus Calendula; species Calendula officinalis. Next base: position 26,143,493 of record OY970830.1, on the reverse strand, counting down.
ACCAGAGATCACATAATAAGGTATAGTATAAGTAACACACGTGTACACGTGGCATAATGGGCGTGTTGAAATGGGTAATTTTTCATGTGGGTTGACCCGAAAACCATTTTTTTGTTATGATTACAGAAACTATATTTTTATAACATTCTTCTAGGTTCTGAATGAATTTCAACCCATTTGACCCGTTCCTTTTTTAGCTATTTTTTCTATTTGACCCGATTGAGTTGAAATAACCCAAATCGACCCGTTTTGAGGTTTACATTATTTTTAACCATGAGATGAAGCTACAAATGCATTGACTCATGCCGTTTTTGTTTTGTAGAAAGTAGACGGGCTAATTATGCACCGAGTCACGAGACCATGTCATCACTCATTAACCACAATACAACGTTTGAACAGCCTCAGGGTATTCTCGTCATTTCATAAATTTATTTATTTATCTATTTTTATTATTTTTGCAAAAGCCTCATTTGTCACACTTTGATACCTTCTATCTACAGGAAATGCAAGAACCTCGAAGTTTTTCTACTTTCAGAGAAAGATTGCGTCATTTACAGGCAAAGTTTAAACCTTTTTAAACACACCAACGTTTTTTATATAATTTTTTTTTTAATAAAATGAGTTTGTAAAGTTTTGGCTATTTGTTGTAAATGCAGAGAACCGAAAATTATCGGGTTTGCTTTGGTAAATCGGGAATTCATGGATGGGGTCTTTTTGCACGTCGAAATATCATGGAGGGCGAAATGGTAAATTTGAATACTTATTGATTATGTTTCAGTCCTCAAATTTTCACTAATATAGCATTTTAACCCTTAAACTTTCATCGACTTGTGAAAAAAGCCATTTCGACCTGCTATCACACGTAAGTACTTTAAAAAATGCTAAATTAAGGATTAAACCTTATTTAACCGTATAAAGGTTTGAGGGTTAAACCACCAAATAGGTGAAAGTATTGGGATCAAACCATATTTAACCCTACGAATAGTTACACCTCAAACACTAAATGGCCGGTAACAAGTCAAACCGGTCAACCAAAGTTATGGATAGAACCATGGCCAAAAAAAGTTCAAGGGTTGAAACGCTATATCAGTGAAAGTTTGAGGATTGAAACATTAATAACCCTAGTAGTAACTCAATAAAAAAGATTCTTCTATTCTATCCTTCATTGAAGGGTATTTTAGACATTTACTTTCATTAAAATTTCATCTCATTTGTTTTTTCTGCAGGTTTTGGAGTATCGTGGTGAACAAGTGAGAGGTAGTGTTGCTGATCTAAGGGAAGCACAATATCGAAGAGAAGGCAAAGATTGCTACGTGAGTTTTTTTAAACTTATTTTACTCTTTTTATCAATATATAAAATATAAAAATATAAAATATAAATCTCGTATAAAACCGAGTTGACTTGGTCAGTTGGTCAACATATTTTTTTTATTTTTTATTTTTGCAGTTGTTTAAAATCAGCGAAGAAGTAGTAGTAGACGCAACAGATAAAGGAAATGTAGCACGCCTAATTAATCACTCTGTATGTCTCCTAAATACCATAATATTACCAATATTTTTGTGTTTTATCCGTTTGTGGGTAAACCCGACCCGTTTCAACCCATTACCCGACCCGCTCACTATCCATCCTGTTTTTTTTGTCTTTAGTGTAATCCAAACTGCTATGCAAGAATCATGAGTGTTGGTGGTGAAGAAAGCCGAATTGTACTGATCGCAAGGACTAATGTTTCAACGGGTGATGAGTTAACGTAAGTGATTTATTTATTTCCAAATAAAATAATAATATATAAATTATCCGCTCTTGATATTTATTTGTGTTTTGTGGTTTTGTAGGTATGATTACTTGTTTGATACAGATGAAAGTGACGACTGTAAGGTCCCGTGTTTATGTAACGCCCCAAATTGCAGGAAATTTATGAATTAGAATGAAATGATAGAGATAGTGGAAACGAGTATAGAGATACAAAGACGGAGGTCTTCGACTAACTTGTAATTTTTTTTTGGTAGGTTTTTAGGAAAGATCATACATTCATAGGCATTTCATTTATCTGTTAATCATAATTTTGGTGTTTTGTTCAGTTTTTATTTAATTTTAGAAACTACAACTTACTTGTGACATATATTTATCGACAATATCACGACTAAACCAACATGTATGGAGAAATAAGGGTCAAACGACGCACAAATACGGCATTTAGATTCAGAAAAATAGATGTTTATTTTTTAGAACACGGAAGATAATAAAAGGTTTTCTTGGAAAAAACTTGGACCTTATCTTCTTGGAGAAGACATTTTATTAAACCTAAAAAAAATTTATTCACCATCCACCAACTGCCCACCATGACCACCACTATCTACTTGAAATTACATCAGGCTACAAACATTAAAAAACGGTTATTTTCTGTTTGGTTCTACAGATTGCAGACGACACCTTAATTGAGTAGGGTTTAATTTTTCAACATATTAACTGAGTCGAGTTAGGATTGTGATATATGAACCCACTGAATCCAAACACCAATCATGATGAATTATAATTCTGATCTTGATAGCATTTCAAGTGTTTGTCCGTAGTTTAAGTTGCATAAATCGGCTATAATATAAAGAAATTTAGTTAAATTTAATACTCAAAAAGATTACAAAAATACTACAACCAAACCGTCGTACAATAACCATAAACAGATTAACCATCTTTCCCCAAAAATTACTCTTTCCGCTTGTAATCACAGTCTCACTTTCTGACAATGATGACATCAGCAAATAAACTTACTTGCAGTACAAGAAAAGATCCATTATATCAATCCTTGACGTTGAAGATCAGAGTAAGTCTTTTTGTTGTAAATATTCCCTTCACGATCTTCATATTCTTCCTCCAGTTCTGGTCGCCACTTGTTCACCCCTTGTTTCTCTTTTATTCTTTCCCATAGTTTTTGTGCTTCCTGTGTGTAATAATAATATTATAATAACAAATTAATAATTAATATATTTTATTATTTATTAAAAAAATGTACGTACCTCAATTGAAGTGATTTCGTTGAAATTTTTGGTATTTGGAATACCAAGTCTACGCATACCATATTGATGTCTGAATTCCTTAAAATGTCGCTCGTATGCTCTTCGGCCCCAATAACTATAATTTCCACATATCTCACATTTAAACTCCTGAAAAAATAATTAAATACATAACATATTTATATATATTATAATAATCTTATAATAAATTTAAATAGATATATTAATATATGCTATACCTGCCCAAGGCCATGAAGCTTATAAAGCCAATATGGAATAGGTTTTCCATCCCAGCCCATTGGCAATTTCAATGGATTATATATTTGTTGGTCTTCATCATCACTTTCAACTTCAGGTACTTCTTCCTGAAAATTATGTTTAAAAAAAGTGAATTATATTTATAAATAAAGATTACATAAATAAATAAATCAGAAAAACTGAAACTTACATCCTCCCTTTCCATTTCCTCGTATGTTTGAGCCTCTTTCTTCACAATATTGCCTTTTGTTCGCATTATTGTCTACACCAAGAAACAAAAAGGTCACTTTCATCGTGTATGATTTAGCAAATTACTTAAATCGTCCCTGTAGTTTGTATGAGATTATTGATTTCGTCCATAGACTATTTTTATCACACGAATAGTCCCTATTTTTGAAACTTGTAAAACATAACGGTCCCTAAAAACGTTATAACCTTTTTTTTACTTTAGGGACTATCGGTGTAATAAAAGGAAGTCGAGGGGATCAAATCCATAATTTCAAAGAGCAACTTATGTGATTAGTCATTATAATTCTAAATAAATAAATTTACCTCAGACAATAGCTCGCATAGTTTCAACATTTTGGATTCCATGAGAGCAATTTCTTTCGATTCATCATCTCGATTTAAAGTTGAAACTGAACGATTTTGTAGGGTCCTTTTTGCAATTTTTGCAAAATGTTTTTTATCTAGCTTTTCAAGCGGTGTGTGCTGCAATATTAAATAAAAAATAAATGGGAAATATGATGAGATTCTATTCAAATACAAAAAAAGAATACGAGAATATAAGTGAATAATAAATGTAACATAATGCAAAAATACCTTTGTAAGAAAAAGCCGTTCTGCACGCTGTTGAACAGTGCCTCCTGTCTTTAATCCCAATGCAGCCAGTGCCTGACATGAAAAAAAGTAGTAAATTTACAATAATATATAGATTCAAAAGAAAAGAAAAAAAGGAGATATTAAGATTAGAAGAAAAGTAAATTAATTTGCTAAATTAACAAAAAAATATAGTACTTTAGTAACAGTATAGATTAGGAAAAAAAATATAGCAAATAAATAAAAAAAATAGAAAATTAAAAGCGATTAGATTAGAGAGAAAAACAGTAAATTAACAAAAAAAAAATCATAGACTAGAAAAAAATAGTAATTAACAACAAATTAGATTAGAAAAAATAAGTAAATTAACGCCAATATAGATTAGAAATAATTAATAGAAAAGTAACAATATAAATAAATAAATAAATAATTAACAGCAATTAGATTAGAAAAAAATAAAAAAAAAGTAAATTAGCAAAAAAAATCATAGATTAGAAGAAAAAAATATAGTAATTTCATAATTTTTAGAAAAAATTAGTAAATTCGTAAGTTAACATAAATATAGATTAGAAAAAGAATAGCAAGTTAACAATAAAAATAAAAAAAAAATAAAAAAAGAAAATCAACAACAATTAGATTAGAAAGAAAAGAAAAAAGGTAAATTAACAAAAACAATCATAGATAAGAAAAATTAGTAATTTAACAGTATTTAGAAAAAAAATAGTAAATTGACAACAATATACATTGGAAAAAGTCAGTAAATTAAAAGAACCCACCCACTAAATAGATCATCATCATCATTTTATCAGACTTTTTATGACCCATTAACACGCAAATTCAGCAAATAAATTGTTTAATATGTGATTTACCTCTTTCAATTTCTCAGGACCAAGTTCAACAAGTTCTTCAACTGTACTATAATAGTCCAGATCAATTGATGTATGTTCTTCAGAAACATGCCTGTTTTCATTAACATCATCTTTCCAACCGTCTAGTTTTCCATTACCCCATTCTTCTTCAAAATCTGTTGCCACCTGTTTTAAAACAAGTAATTATTCATTAAAATTAAGTGTTCAAAGATTAACTTTTATACTTATTTGTTATAAGAACATAAATTAACAACAATTATCCAAAAAACAAATTTACAAGTGAGTACCTTTGAGAATAATCTATCAAGATCTTTCAGGGGCTCTGTGCGCTCAAGGAAATATACAAGATATTCCACCATTTTGCTCAAATAATCTCTGTACTGCCTGAAGAAACAAAATTAAATCAGTTACAAAATTAAATAAAAAATCTGCAAACAAATCATGAAATCAACAAGAAACAAGACCTAACAAGATAATCAGAGCAAAAACAAGGATTTTATAGGGGCCCACAGATTACATGTAACATATACAAGGTCGGGATGAGATTAAAACATGAAATAATCATTAAATTCAATATTACCTGGTCATTTTAAGTTTTCTGGGAATGAGATGTGGTTGTGAAAACACTTCAAGGTAAGAAGAATAATCAATTTGTTTGCCAAACTTAGAATTAATGTAATCATTGTACAATTCATGCAAATCTAAATAGCGTCCATATCCTTCCTACAAAAAAATCAGCAAATTAATAATAAAAATGTCTACTTATTTTATCATCAGATGAATAATGTAAACATGGAGAATGACTAACTAACCTCTCCACTAAACTCAATTTGTGGTTCATCTTCAAGTAATTGCTCGTATTCATCAGTGGTGTCAATAACTCGTGCTGATGGATGACGCCTGTGATACTCCCGGATCTGTATAAAATTTAATTATAATAAATAAATTTTTATAAGATCAAATTATCCAATCTGCATATTTAGACTCCAGAAGCTTATGAGATCCTAATACATGTGTGCAACAATTAGCTGAAATACTCACCTCTTTCAATCGATCATAAAATGCACTGAAAACATTAGTTCCTGATGCTGTTTGTCCACCAAGGGCTGCAATTTCATCCTTCCTTGAATTGTCTTTATCTTCATATATTTCAACCTAATTGTAACCAAAACAACTACTTATCAAACGCAATTATGCAATATTGGCTACATCATCATACATATTAACGTGCATTATATCAGTCAAACTACTAACCCTAAAATTACTTCCCAATTAATGCCAATTCTATTCAAACCAATTAAGTATAGCTGAAATAACATGAAATTTGAAGGAAAATTTACAAGTCTGTGAGTAGTAGAGGTGATTTGATCGATCAAATGGCGAACACGGTGGCTCTGTGCGAGGCGGTCCTTGTTGGAAGCCGGTTCATTCTGCATATCCTTAACTATCAGTCTCTCGAACCGCTCGGTGTCCTCGTGAGCCGCTCGGGTCAGCTCTAACAACGTCGATGACATCTTTCTCTTTCACTATCCACTCTGGTTCAATCTAGGGTTCTTACGAAGACGAGGGTTTTAGAAAAAAGGGGGGCAAATCGAATAGATTTCATTTCGGAATCGATTTTTATTTGTTGTTATTTCGAGTTGTAATTGACATAAATGCTAAAAACATCCTCCTATTATAAAATTTGCTCTTTTTAACCTCACATTGTTTTGAAAAAGAGTAATTGTATATAGTCATACAATTTAGTTATATTGATAGTCCTACTCATTAGATGAAGACATGTATTAAAATCAAGAGATAATATTAAAAAAGAGAATTACATGTCATCCTATCATATGGACAGGACTATAAATAGGATCAAATATTAAGACTAAATATCATTTCTCTTTGGAAAAATGTAAAAGACACTATATATTAAAGTTAAACAATATACAGTCCTAATCGATATGATCAAGTCAATTTTATAGTTGAGCGTATAAACCAGACTCCAATGCTAATAAGAGAATGTTTGTTGAGGAAGAATAATCTTTCAGGTGAAGTCGTCGAAACAAAAAGGTGTTAATCTCTTTTAGCTATTGATCCCATCATAATAACTCCCTTTAGTAATACATGTGCCATCGATATTCAAGCATCAGTTTTCCTTTGGAATGCATATAAAGACTTGTCAAATCGGGTCTTTTTTATGCCACCGGGTTTCTAACCAATGTGCTTAAAATCTAGCTGGCTTATTTAGGAAAATCCGTATACTAAAAATCAAAAAAAAAATTTATATGACAAATATGCATTGTATGATTTCGTTAAAAAAAGAATATGAAGTTTTGATTTTCATAAAAACAATACGTTCATACCTCTACTTTTCCTCTCACGTTTCAAAAGCTCTGACCGATGGATGAACGATTCTAGGGTTTGAAAAATGTGGAAGAGTACTGTTCACAGAAGAAGTTGAAGACGACGAAGAATTACAACAAAATCTGTTGGACGAAACCGATGGTATCTGTTCCTTATATCCCACACAGGTATTAAACCATTCAATTCAGTTCAATTGTTCGTAATTTCTCAAAAAACTTAAGATCTCGTGTCATTAACACTAGAAAAAATTAATAACGCCACTGTTAATTTTGTTATTCGCTGCGTGTTCGTTAGCTGGACTCGTTTGTATGTTCCTGCTACACCTACTTACATTTTTCTGTATTCAATTTCATTAAGTTCTATTACTATCCACGCTGAAAAACGAACAAAATGATCAACTATGGTGGTTTGACTTTCATGATGGAAATCCTAATTTTTCTAAAGTGCAAATTATTGGATGTATTTGATTAATAGTTACTATGATATGTTAGGAATTACAATATATTTATAGCTCAAAGTACGATCTTGTAATTTATTGAAATCAATGTCTTTGTTGTTTGATTGCATATTAGTACAATTAAATCACTACTAACATCATTAGGAATCAAATTAAAAGCTGTCATTGGCGTAAAAATTGGCACTTATTTTTCACTTTGATCATCAATGTGCAAGAACATGTGTTGTTTTTGAAGTGCTAACATCAATTGTTTTATTTTTGCAGTCAACAATTGTGTTTGCCTTACCGATTAAGTTTTCTCTGTTGTTTACCTTTGGCAACATATTGGCTGTTGGAAAGTTGGTTATTATAGTTTTGTGATGATGCAAATTGCTATAATTTAGGCATCAAAAAATGGAAATTTTGTTAATTTTCGTTGGATAAAATGATATATTTTTCTCTAGTTAAGTTTTTAAGTCAAGCATTTTAATCAATTTGCTGTTTTTCTGAACTTTTTTTTCTTCATTTCACAGCACAGCTTTCCTTATGGGAGCTACACGACAACTGCAAATGATGTTTGATCCTGTTCGTTTTTATGCAACGGTTGATTATATTGGGTTTGTTGTTCTAGCTATCATTTGTGCACTTTCGGTAAGAAACTAAACTTGAACAAAAAGATTTAAAAAAAAAGTAAATTACACAAACGGTCCTTGTGGTTTGTCAAAAGTTTCATGAATGGTCCTTAACTTTGAATACTCGTAACAGAAATGGTCCTTAAGGTGGATGTCCGTTCAAATCACCTTAAATACTTGTAACTACTAATTCTTTCAAACATAAGGACCATTCGTGAAACTTTCGGCAGACCGCAAGAACCATTTGTGCAATTTACTCGTAAAAAATAATTAAATATTCCTTTCTACAATACAAAATGAACATTTCTAACTGTAGTTAAGTTTAAAATTTTTTAAATTTTTTTTTGGCGTTCGTTTGCAGATTCACAGCAAGTTGTTAACCATAATTGCCATATTATGTAAGACTAGCAGGGTATCCGCGCAATGCGGCGGCGGGTACCCAGAAACCATATTTCGTGGCGAGCAAGTGTTGTTCGTTTACACGGTAATAATTGTTGCTAGAAATAAATAATTAAACGGAAATGTGGATTTTGGTAAGAGTTGATGATTTACAACGTCGTATATCTTTAATGTTATTGGGTAAAATGGTTTTCGAGTAACAGACTTTTGTTATTAAGTGTGGGTGGTGTTACCAAAGTGTAATGTATAGCAAGTGGTTAACACATAGTGATAAGTTAAGAGAGGTCTTGGGTTCGAATCTTATTAGCCGCGATTTATATATTTTTAAGGTAGATAACTAACTAACAAAAGTGGAAAGGTCCTTAAAATTAAGTTTAAGGAGCTCCTTAAACTTGCTAAATAGGGTAAGCCTTAAATGCTTTATATAGTAGTAAGATATTTGCACTTTTCTGGTGAGTTTTTGTCTTACATGCAAATTCTTAAAATCAATGTCATAAATGTGGACTTAAAAGTTGTAAATATTGAACCATTTACTTATGAATGGATTGGTATTATGGGCCACGTTTTACGGGTCAATTGGTAAATAAAAGACGGGTAAACTGTAAGAAAATGCAATTTTTTATTTTTTATTTATCGGTAATTTCAGGTACAGTTTAAGCTACATACCTTTAGCTCGTGGAGTTGTCTCGAGAGTGACAGTTGTGTCTTTGATACTGAAATTTAATAGTCAAATGTTGTTAATACTATTATTTTGTTTTATTTTTAGGGAAATGCTAACAAGTGCCCTAAGGGCAATGGTTAAGAAATTTTTGTGGCTTAAATTAATTGTAAACTACCTAATAAAAAACCACCCCCATGTATTTTATTAATCAACTTTAATTAATTATGCTTTTTTTGTTGTACATTAATCACTTTAATCATTCTTAACCATTGCCCGGGGCAATGGTTAGCAAATCCCTTATTTTTAAATTGATTGCGGGGCCATGATTCTGATCGTTAACTACCTTTCTTGGATGTTGATTTCGTTAATCGTCCATATTAGTGTTTTAATGTATGCTTGTCATTTGATTTCTTGTAATTTTATTGAATTTCACGTGTCATTGTAATAACATAATCAACTTAATGTTGTCTTAACCTATTCAAATATTATAAGGTTTTAAATAATGACAGCTCTTAGGGCTGTTAATAACATGCATTAAATACTTGTAGTTTCATTAGTGGATAAGTCATGTCTAAAATGCAAGATGTGGGTTTTTGATTAATATATAGATTTTAATACTCTTATTAACAGCTCTTAAACTGTCATTATTAAAACCTTTAATTAAATTAAAGTTTGGCAACATGGATGGGTTAGGTAAACGGTCTAAATGGGTTAGGCTAGTGGGTATGGGCACCACATGTGGTGGTGCCCTTTTCCGCCACATCATCGCCACCTCACACCCCCACACCACCACCACACCACATCATTTGGTGGAAATACCCACCACACCACACCATTTTATTTTCCATCTCATCATTTCTTTTCCATTTATTTTTCACACAAATAATATTTTATATAATTTAAAATTACATTACATTAAATAAAATTAAAATGACAATACTTTAAATTAAAATGAAAATACTAGAAATTAAACATTAAAATACTAGAAATTAAAAATTACAATAATTAAAATAAATTATTACTCTTCATCGTCTTCATCGTCGACGTCTTCATCGTCGGCATCTTCATCGTCGGCATGTGCGTTGTTGTAGAGATGGTCCGCCAAGTCCTGTCGAAGTCGTTCGTGTGTTGTTCCGTCTCGAATGTCGACAACCCTGTGCAAATATTCTGCACTTCCCGGTACATACAAAGCATGTCGGGGACCGTCCGGCACATATGGAGAAATCATCCGACCAGTATCTTCGACAACCATATTATGCATTATAACACATGCATACAAAATATATCTTAATCTTTCAAGGTCATATGAACGGGCCGCGTTTTTGACAATGTGCCACTTCGCCTTTAAAACTCCAAAAGCCCGTTCCACATCCTATATGGATTGCCATTCACCGTGAAAGGCGCATCGGGTGCCTTTCCTGATAACAAGTCGTTGAATATTGGTGACTGATCAAGCACGTTAATATCATTATTAGAACCCGCAACCCCAAAGTAAGCATGCCAAATCCATAAATCTTGGGAAGCAACATCTTCTAATATCAACGACGGTACTCCATGATGTCCACCGGTGTACTCACCTCTCCACGATTGTGGACAGTTCCTCCAATCCCAGTGCATACAATCAATGCTACCAAGCATTCCAGGAAAACCATGTCTCTCTTCGTGTGCCTCATATAATTTTTGCACATCGGTCACTGTTGGTTTTCGCAAATAAATAGGTCCGAATATTTCCAAAACCCCTTGTGAAAATCTATACATACTTTCCCTAGCATTTCTTTCAGACATGCGTAGGTACTCGTCAAGAGAATCAGGGGATGACCCGTAAGCCATAGATCGAATTGCTGCAGTACATTTTTGCAAAGCAGTGAATCCCCGCCTACCTCTAGCATCGTATCTCAATTGAAAAAAAGGATACCTGTTTTCTAATGCGGTACATATGCGCATAAATAAATGTCTGGACAGACGAAACCTTCGTTGGAAATTGTTGTCGTCATAAACAGGATCATCCGCAAAATAATCTCGGTATAGCATGTCGTGTCCAGCTTCTCGATTTCTATTTAGCTTCGCGGTTCTAGTGTCAAACACTTCTTCATTTTCATCGGAGGATATATCATCGAGGAGTTCTGAGTATATTGTTAGCATAAACAAGTCATCGTCGTCAGATGATGAACCAAGATAATCCATTATTTGTGAGTTGGGGTATTTTGGTAGAGTTGTGGTGTGTTTTGGTAGTGTTTTGGTAGAGTTGTGTGTATAAAATGAGTGAAAGTGTGTAATATATATAGGTAAATAATTTAATAAAAAAAAACTTTTTTTTTTTTTAATTACAACGGCTATATAGCCGTTGTCAAACGGCTAGTTTTCGACCAAAAAAGCAATCCCACGCCCGTTGCCAAACCTCGGCCATCACCCTCCTCCACCCACGCCGACCCCCCACGCCGTTGTGGGGGGCGGTGTTCCTCGAACTAGCCACGCCGTGGCTGCTGACTCATAGCCCCACGCCGTTTGGGGCGTTGGCCCATTCCGGGCAGACTTAGTGTTTGAAATGTGTAGGTCTCGTTGACCAATATAAGTTTGAGAATCAATACTTCATGTAGAATTTAATAATAATGTGCTAATTATGATTGTAAAAACAATATTCTCACAACAATATAATTTTAGCCATTTTGTGATGGCCTAGTGTTAGTTGTTGCTGAAATGATCTCATAAATGTTATAAATTTGATCCTTTCCTTAGGTAAATATTACCAGTTGATCATGGAAAGGTTCGGAAAATGTCATAACGGTTAGACCGTGTACATAATGAGCATACTCGGTCACCTTGAGTGTCGGTCTTTTATAAATAGGAATACTTTTTACAAAGTTTACGTGACTTTCAAAGTTTCATAGGAACATGTTATACTACTATTTTTAGTTTCTTTTTTCTTTTTCTTTTTTTTCACTATTGAATGTCAAAAAGATTAATAAAAACAGCCCAAATCTATTCACTTACAAGTAAATTAGTCAAAGTTTACACCTAATGTTAATATACTATGGATCATGTCAGGCCCATTAAGAAAGCAAGGAAGTATTAGAATTTAGTATCTTTTAAAAGAGAAATTAAGGTGATAGTGAAGTTGAATCTTTACTTTGAGAATGGAAGGTGTGTTGAGTTGGTAGGATGTAGACTACATTGGTACAAGTTCATGTCGGAACAAAAATTAGGTGAATATAGAAATTACATGGAAAATTTAGTAGTTGAACATGTCAATCGAGCGATTGTGATTAAATCGTCGTTAACCGAGCAACCTAAAGTTATATAATTACTACTCCCTCCGTCCTACAAAAATTTTTCTTATTTGGGTTTTGCACAAGTTTTTAAGTGATAGTTAGTGGTGGGGTTATTGATAATACTTTTGATTAAAATTTAAGGTTGAATTAGAGAGAGAAAGATAGTTAGTGGATATTAGTGGTTGGTCTTTAGTAATAATAGTTTTTTTATTGTGTGGAGCCCATCAAATATGAAAAATAGAAAGTTTTTTTGGGACAAAAATTTAAAATGAAATGAGAAGTTTTTTGTAGGACGGAGGGGGTATATATTAATAAGAATACATCGTATAGTAATTAATGAGAAACTATTTACGAAGAATTATAAAATTTTAATAGAATGAAACACCAATATTGAGTTGATTAAACACAAAATTATCCATTTGTTAATGAAATAATTATTAAAATAGACCGTGCGACTGATTCAAGTCAAATCTAAGACTGATACACTTTAATCTTCTCAAAATAGATCGTGCGCCTATTCGACTCCATAGATCAGCACTAACTTGAGTAGCACTAAGTGGTGAGCAGCACTAAGTTAAGCAGTAGTAAGTTGTGCTAACAGTACTAATTAATGAACAGTAGTAACAAGGTTGATCAGTACTAACGAGCAGTATTAACATGAGTGAGCAGTACTAACTTGGACATGTGGCGGCGTTCTAGTGGAGTGGCGCAAGGATCTTAGTCGCACGATATATTTTGGGAAAAAATTGAGAACACCAGACCTTTTTAAAAGATTTTTAATTTCATTTGATCTATATTAAGAAATCAGCCTATGTTAATTATCAAGATAGTAATATAATGCATTAGAGAATCCAAATTGATTTCGTGGACTTAATATTTAATCCGAAGTTCATCTTTTCTCCTTTTTGCCGTTCAAAAAATATATTTAATCTATTTTTTAATTTTTTTAATTAGGTCTTTTGGATTTTGACTGGCCAGAAATGTAAAAAGCACCATTTAATCATTATCATTTAATATAAAAATTTAATTAATTAATTGTGGTGGTTGGTGGCTATTTTATAAACCCACACCTACTCTCATTTTGACCACTTGGGATTTTCTATACACACCTACCACCATGTTTTATAATAAAATCTCAAAACTATATACTCCGTATATTATTTTTGTTTATTAAAATGTGTTTTTGGAAACTAAATACAGACTTTCAAGTCATCATTAAAATCAAGATTACTTTGACAACCCAGATGACCACCAACAATCATGTAACATCTACCACCCACGTTGTACTATGGCACATACATACCTTTTTTTTAAAATATTTCTGTTTATAACTAGCTCTCGTTAATGGTCGAGTTTTGTTTATAATATATGTGATCTTCTACTGTCCATCTGATAAATATTTATTTAAAGTATGGATAGAAACAGAGGCAGAACTACAAACTTCCATCAGTAGTAGTGTAACACACCAATTTTTCAAAACAATTTAAACTTTTAAGTAAATAAGTTCAATCATCCAAAATCCATAAAATCCGAAAACATAGTTTGTTAAAAACATTTGGAAGGATTACAAGTATCAAAAATCGGTGTTACAATCATATCAAAACCAAAGTCTAGGGAATTAAATAAGTACACCGAGCTAATCTCATCCAATGCTAACTACGTGCCGTCTAATCCTTAGCTCCCGAACCTGAGTACATAGTCAAAAGAAATGTAGTACGTGCGACAAAATTGTCTCGTGAGAAACATGGGTTTTAGACCCGGTTAGAAAATATTTGTAATAAAATAATAATTAAATAATTATCACATTGCACATAGTCAATCATACTCTAAGGCTTGCCATAAGCCCAACACATACGTAACGGGCCTCCCCGAAACAAACTCCCCCGATATGGGTTATCTAGGTAAACTCCCCCGTTTCCGGGTTATCTATTTGCTCCCCCGATTTCCGGGTTATCTCAAACTCCCCCGCTTTCCGGGTTATCTATTTCTCGACATACTATTCTTGCGCATGGTGGTACCGCCCCAAGTAGTAGCCACCAACTCCCCCAACTTGTGTGGGTTATCTAGGATCCAATTGATTAGCTACCACATAACAAATCATCAACTTGGGTCAAAACCCCATATCATAACTCAGGTCTACTAGTGGTAACTAAACACATAATGAACAATTCAACTCAATTCAACTCAATTCAATTCAAGTCAATTCAATTCAATATCTTCTTTATTAATAACAATTAACTAATTAAGACTCTAAGTAATCATTTCAAACTATGAAACATGGTTTACTATGTACTCAGAAAAGATCACATGTACTCACCTTAGCAAAGCTATCCAACACTTGTGTTAATCAACACAAATCCTTACTTCTTAGTCAAAGAAGTACTCCCAATCACAAGGTCTTCTTGACCAAATATCAATATCATCATAAATACTAGTTATTATCCATCACTAGCACTAATTAATCCATATTAATCTCCCCAATCACCAAGTTCATACAACTTGGTGATATCCCAAACCCTAGTTCAAGATTTCTATCCAAAGATCCCAAATCTAGCTTGTACACATTGATCACAAGCATACAAGGAGTGATTTACACTCATATTTGGTCATCTTCCCCAAGATGACATGGTTGGTTCCCAAAACCACCATTAATGCCCAAGAAAAGCTTGAAATATCAAAGAGATGCATAAACTAACAAGGATTCTTACCTTAGATCAACAATCTCCAAGAAATGTGAAGATTTGAGCTCAAGAACAGCAAAAACCGTGCACTCTTCTCAAAAAAACGGTGGTAGGGTATAGGGGGTGTAGGTGTCCAAACCCTAGCCCCAAAACTCGTTTTTATAGCAGCTGTATAGTTCGCATTCGCGAACCAGAGTTCGCGCCGCGAACTTCCCCCGCCGTGAACTCCTCGCGATCGGGAACAAGCCGCGAACTCCATGCCTCAAAAACCTTGAACTCACTGTTCCATACTCGCGATCGCGAACTTCTAGTTCACGCCGCGAACTCTTCCAGGCAGCTAGGCTGCAACTTTTTGTTGTCCAATTTATCCCGGTTTCGACCTTAACCATATCAAAAGGTGTCCAAATGACACGAAACCAATTCCTACGTCTTTTAAATGATTTATCCTTATTTATCATATTTTTTGTACAATTTATTTATTTACCAAATTCGGGTCGTTACAACTACCTACCCCTCAAGAGGATTCCGTCTTCGGAATCGCCTCATAATCCATAAAACTTGGGTAGCGTTTCTTCATCTCATCTTTGACTTCCCAAGTCAAATTTGGTCCAAGGGAATGCTTCCACTTGACCAATACCAATTCAATCTCTTTGTTTCTCAACTTCTTTGTTTGGGCCTCCAATATGGCCTCGGGTTCTTCAATCAGTCGGTTGGGTGCATCCACCCGAAAATCTTGAAGTGGGATCACATTCTCCACTTCACCCAAAAACTTCTTCAAATTACACACATGAAATGTGTCATGGACACCTTGCAACTCGGGTGGGAGTTCTAACTTAAATGCTTGTAGACCGACCCGTTTCAGGATCTTAAATGGGCCAATATACCTTGGGCACAATTTCCCCTTCTTTCCAAATCTCATCACACCTTTCCAAGGTGACACTTTCAACATGACCATATCACCAACATCCAAGTCATAGGATCGCTTTTTCAAGCCCGAATAACTTCTTTGACGATCTTGTGCGGCTTTCATATTTGCTTGAATTATTCCAATTTTCTCATTTGTTATTTTCACGATCTCGGGACCCGTGAGTTTTGTCTCACCCGCCTCTAACCAACAAGAAGGTGTCCTACACTTTCTCCCATACAATGCCTCAAACGGTGGCATTTGGATACTTGCATGATAACTATTGTTATACGAACATTCGACCAACGGTAAATGTTCATCCCATTTACCACCAAAATCCATCACACACGATCTCAACATATCTTCGACCGTTTGGATCGTCCTTTCACTTTGACCATCGGTTTGCAGATGGTAAGCCGTACTCAACCTTAACTTTGTTCCCAACTCTTCTTGGAGTGACCTCCAAAATCTCGAGGTAAACCTTGCATCCCGATCGGACACAATCGACATCGGCACCCCATGCAAACGAACAACCTCATCAACATACAGTTTAGCCAACTTCTCGAGTGGCATAGTTTCCCGAATAGCTAGGAATAACGCACTTTTCGTTAACCTATCAACAATCACCCAAATGGCATCATGATTTCTACTTGTCTTCGGGAGACCAACAACGAAATCCATAGTGATGTCTTCCCATTTCCCGGCTGGCACTTGCAACGATTGTGCAACACCATAAGGCACTTGGTGCTCGGCTTTCACTTGTGCACACGTGGCACACTTTGAAATGTACTTTGCTACTCTCGACTTCATCCCCGGCCACCAATACACCCTCTTCAAGTCTTGATAAGTCTTTGTACTTCCGGGATGAATCGAATACTTGGACTTGTGAGCATCATTTAACAATATTTTTCGGTTCCCACCAAATTTTGGAACCCAAATCCGACCATTCACGGTTTTCAACCCTTGAGAATTTTCTTCAAATACTTGGTTCTTCCCCAATCTCTCTTGTCTATACTCGTCTTTTCCCACCACTTCGGTTTGTGCGGTTTTTATGCTTTCAATAAAGCTAGATATCACTTCAATACGCATCAACTTAGCCTTGACCGGCTTTTCATAAACTTTTCTACTTAAGGCGTTGGCTACCACATTAGCTTTTCCTTCATGATAAACGATTTCACAATCATAATCATTAATCAACTCAATCCACCTTCTTTGCCTCATATTCAAATCCTTTTGTATAAACACATACTTAAGACTTTTATGATCCGTGTACAATGTACACCTTGTTCCATACAAGTAATGCCTCCAAATCTTTAAGGCAAAAACGATCGCCGCCAATTCCAAATCATGAGTAGTATATCTCGTTTCCGCGTCCTTCAATTGTCTTGAAGCATAAGCTATCACCTTCCCTCTTTGTATCAAAACACATCCAAGACCCTTATTCGAGGCGTCACTATACACCACAAAATCTTCCATCCCGTCGGGTAGGGTAAGGATCGGTGCATTGCACAATTTCTCCTTTAACAAGGCAAATGCATCTTCTTGCTTTTTCCCCCAATCAAACTTCACATCCTTTCTTGTTAGCATAGTGAGTGGTACCGCCACTCGGGAGAAATCTTCAATGAATCTTCGATAATTACCGGCTAACCCAAGGAAACTTTTTACTTCAGTTGGGGTCTTTGGTGCTTCCCAATTCTTTACCGCTTCAATTTTAGATGGGTCAACCTTTATCCCGTTTCTAGATACCACATGACCAAGGAATTGGACTTCCCGCAACCAAAACTCACACTTCGAGAATTTTGCATATAATTTCTCTCGTTTTAACACTTCTAAGGTTTGCTTCAAATGTTCTTCATGCTCTTCTTCGGTTTTGGAGTAGATAAGAATATCATCAATAAATACTATGAGAACTTTGTCGAGAAAAGGTTTACAAACCCTATTCATGAGATCCATGAATATAGCCGGGGCATTCGTCAAACCGAATGGCATTACCAAAAATTCATAATGCCCATAACGTGTTCTAAAGGCCGTCTTCTCGGTATCACCTTCTTTAACTCGAACTTGATGGTAACCCGATCTCAAATCAATTTTGGAGAAATAATCGGCTCCCTGAAGTTGATCAAACAAATCATCAATCCTTGGCAAAGGATATCGGTTCTTAATCGTCATCTTGTTAAGCTCTCGGTAATCAATACACATCCTCATCGAACCGTCTTTCTTCTTCACAAATAAAACCGGTGCACCCCACGGTGACGAACTAGGACGGATAAAACCTTTATCAAGCAACTCTTGTAATTGAGACATTAGCTCACGCATTTCGGTTGGGGCTAGACGATACGGGGCTCGGGCCCCGGAACTAAATCAATACGAAACTCGACTTGTCTCTCCGGTGGCAAACCGGGCAAGTCATCGGGAAATACTTCGGGAAAATCCCTAATAATCTTCACATTCTCAATCGCTTTCTTCTCTTTTCTCCCATCTAGGACATAGGCTATAAATGATGAATATCCCGTTGATAGACACTTTCTTGCTTTAATGGCGGTAATGAGGTTTGGCATATGATGCCTCTTCTCTCCATAAACATACACCTTCTTGTTATCGGGCGACTTGATCGACACCAACTTCTTTCCACATAAAATATTGGCTTGGTGGGGTCCCAACCAATCCATCCCAATAATCACATCGAATGCCTTAATCCCCATGGGCATCAAGTCGACCTTGAACTTCTTATTATCGAACTCTAGCTCACAATTTCTATACATATGTTGAACCATAGAAGTCTCCCCATTAGCAACCTCAATCTCATATAAATCACCAAGTAATTCCATTGGAACATTCAACTTAGTACCGAACTCATGAGACATGAATGAATAAGTAGAACCCGAATCAAATAATATATGGGTGGGTATGGAGTTTATAAATAATGTACCTGACACGACATCGTGTGCCTCTTTTGCTTCCTCTCGGGTAAGTTGGAAGGCTCTCCCTTTGACTTTTGTCGGCTCTGGTTTCTTGTGAGCGGTTGACACCAACGTTTCGGTTCCTTTCTTTGGGCAAACATTACTATAGTGCCCCTTCTCATGGCATGAGAAACACTCCACCTCATCAAGGTTCCTCACCTTGCAATCCTTTGCTTTGTGGCGAAAATGCCCACACTTGAAGCAACCACCCGAATCCGCCTTACATTCACCTTTGTGGTCCCTACCACACTTTCTACACCCTCCAACACTACCTTGCTTTGACCCGCTCGGGGTGAACTTGCTTTTCTTTGATGGTCCCAAAAAGCTTTCAAACTTTCTCTTTTCGTTACCCATTGACCTCTCTTGAACTCTTCTCTTTCCCACTTTCTCAACACTTCGGGCAACATTAATGGCCTCATCAAGAGTGGCCGCCCTCTTCACCTCAAGTTCATACTCCCATGGCAACCCATTAGCAAACCGAACCACACGACTACGTTCGGTTGGGTAGGCATTCATCACAAACGGGAGGTATCCCGTGAACTTCTTGGTATACTCATCCAAGGTCAAATTACCTTTCTTGAAATGCAAGAACTCCTCCAACAACTCTTCCAACTCCCTTTCGGGACAAAACTTCTCCTTGAGTCTCCTAGTGAACTCCTCCCATGACATCTTGTAGACGGCTTTCTTTCCCAATGGTTCATACACGGTGACCCACCAAGTCAATGCATCATCCTTAAGCAAACGTGAGGCATAGGTCACCATGTCTTCTTCTTTACACGTGCTACTCTCAAGCACGTGTTCCGTCTCCCGGATCCAACGCATAGTATCCTTTGGTTACATACTCCTGTAATAGTTGTCGGGTCGGCATGCCAAGAATGTCTTGTAAGAACATCCTTCACGTTCAATCTTGTCAACACTTCTATCCTCATTGGAGGATTTCTCGGTCGGGACACTATCTCCCGTTGTTCGGGTCTTTGTGAGAGGAGGAGTATCCTCCCTCTCTTCCCTTTCTTCTTCATCACGATCTTCCTCTTGGTCCCTTTCCTCATCATCATTCCAATTCAACCGATCTTTAATGATCCGGTTCACATCTTGTTGCATCACCTCCCTCATATGGGTGAGCATGGATTGGATAGCTTCAATTGTTACCGGTACATTGTTATTACCAACACCGGATGCGGCCCCACCATTTCCATTACGAGGCGCGTTGGGAATCACATTTGAATCCCCTTCTCCATCCGGTACAACTCGACCACTTCTTGTTCTAGCCATCTTACTAACATAAGATGTCAACCAATTAGAATCCAATTATTTGACTAAATAGTCACATAGAATATAAGAAAAGCTCGATCTAAAACAATTCTCTTAATGGTCAACCCTAATTCCCGAAGGTCAACCTAACTTCCTATAGAACATAATGTCCCAAAAGCAAAGTCTAAGTCTAGGGTGGGTAACCAACCTAATTCACTCAGACTAAAGCTCTGATACCAAGTTGTAACACACCAATTTTTCAAAACAATTTAAACTTTGAAGTAAATAAGTTCAATCATCCAAAATCCACAAAATCCGAAAACATAGTTTGTTAAAAACATTTGGAAGGATTACAAGTATCAAAAATCGGTGTTACAATCATATCAAAACCAAATTCTAGGGAATTAAATAAGTACACCGAGCTAATCCCATCCAATGCTAACTACGGGCCGCCTAATCCTTAGCTCCCGAACCTGATTACATAGTCAAAAGAAATGTAGTAC
Organism: Calendula officinalis; assembly: GCA_963853835.1. Taxonomy (NCBI): domain Eukaryota; kingdom Viridiplantae; phylum Streptophyta; class Magnoliopsida; order Asterales; family Asteraceae; genus Calendula; species Calendula officinalis. The sequence continues at coordinate 26,122,493 of OY970830.1, read as the reverse complement.
GTGAGACAAAATTGTCTCGTGAGAAACATGGGTTTTAGACCCGGTTAGAAAATATTCGCAATAAAATAATAATTAAATAATTATCACATTGCACATAGTCAATCATACTCTAAGGCTTGCCATAAGCCCAACACATACGTAACGGGACTCCCCAAAACAAACTCCCCCGATATGGGTTATCTAGGTAAACTCCCCCGTTTCCGGGTTATCTATTTGCTCCCCCGATTTCCAGGTTATCTCAAACTCCCCCGCTTTCCGGGTTATCTATTTCTCGACATACTACTCTTGCGCAGGGTGGTACCGCCCCAAGTAGTAGCCACTAACTCCCCCAACTTGTGTGGGTTAAAAAGGATCCAATTGATTAGCCACCACATAACAAATCATCAACTTGGGTCAAAACCCCATATCATAACTCAAGTCTACTAGTGGTAACTAAACACATAATGAACAATTCAACTCAATTCAACTCAATTCAATTCAAGTCAATTCAATTCAATATCTTCTTTATTAATAACAATTAACTAATTAAGACTCTAAGTAATCATTTCAAACTATGAAACATGGTTTAATATGTACTCAGAAAAGATCACATGTACTCACCTTAGCAAAGCTATCCAACACTTGTGTTAATCAACACAAATCCTTACTTCTTAGTCAAAGAAGTACTCCCAATCACAAGGTCTTCTTGACCTAATATCAATATCATCATAAATACTAGTTATTATCCATCACTAGCACTAATTAATCCATATTAATCTCCCCAATCACCAAGTTCATACAACTTGGTGAAATCCTAAACCCTAGTTCATATTTCTATCCAAAGATCCCAAATCTAGCTTGTACACATTGATCACAAGCATACAAGGAGTGATTTACACTCATATTTGGTCATCTTCCCCAAGATGACATGGTTGGTTCCCAAAACCACCATTAATGCCCAAGAAAAGCTTGAAATATCAAAGAGATGCATAAACTAACAAGGATTCTTATCTTAGATCAACAATCTCCAAGAAATGTGAAAATTTGAGCTCAAGAATAGCAAAAACCGTGCACTCTTCTCAAAACAACGGCTGGTAGGGTATAGGGGGTTTAGGTGTCCAAACCCTAGCCCCAAAACTCGTTTTTATAGCAGCTGTATAGTTCGCGTTCGTGAACCAGAGTTCGCGCCGCGAACTTCCCCCGGCGTGAACTCCTCGCGATCGGGAACAAGCCGCGAACTCCATGCCTCAAAAACCTTGAACTCACTGTTCCATACTCGCGATCGCGAACTCCTAGTTCGCGCCGCGAACTCTTCCAGGCAGCTAGGCTGCAACTTTTTTGTTGTCCAATTTATCCCGATTTCGACCTTAACCATATCAAACGGTGTCCAAATGACACGAAACCAATTCCTACGTCTTTTAAATGATTTATCCTTATTTATCATATTTTTTGTACAATTTATTTATTTACCAAATTCGGGTCATTACAAGTAGCACCTTTACAGAGATAAAAAAAAAGGTGGAGGTCATTGGGGTTACACGTCTTGTGGTCTCTTACGTGGTTCTAGGAGCAACGCCCCTAGTGGCGTCCAAATGCATCGAAACAAAAATGAATTTTACATAAATGATTGTTATACAAAAACCAAATCTTCAATAACTAATTATTAATTTCATAAATTTACAAGACAATTACTAATTTTATAGACCTAAAACTAAAAAACTACAAGACATACACTTTCAGTTCTCTTTTATTTTGTTTTGATTATTGTCTATGATTTGAGTTTGGACTATTGGTTAATAGTTTAGTTTGAATAGCTCACATGAGCAAAGACAAAAAAAAAAAAAGAAAAAAAGAAAGAGACCAATGTGTTGTAAGCTATTGTTGATATTTGGTTAAGAGACTTTGATACAATTGAAAATGAAGTGGTATGATCGCTAAATTTCATAGTGGATGAGATGCTGATAACATGACACTTTAGAGCTTAGACTCTAAAAGCGAAAAAAGTCATTTTGGTTTAATGACTATGGCTAATTATGACAAGGAAAAATTCAAAAAAGTCACTCTCATCCAAATTATGGGACAAAGACACTCCAAGAAAGGTACGTAAATTTATGAATCGGTCATTTGATGATAACAAGCTTGAAATTTTCAATACACTTACATGCAATCTAAGCCGTTTTTTTTATATTTGGTTCGATTTCTTGTAGCCTTTCTTCTATGCTGGCTTTTAGATTGGTTACGCCTTGTAGTCTTTTTATAAATTTCCAGCTTATAAAAAATGAACGAATAAAACTTATGTACATATTCGCTCATTTATTACATGGACATAAAATATTTGTTCATGTTCGTTGGTTTACCAAACAAACACATGAACAAATTTCCCGCTAAACAATAAACAAATATTTTGTTAGACATTTGATTCGTTTACATGTCTAAATTTTATAATAAAAAAATCAAGAAACATTTAGCAATAAAATATAGTTGCCTGTTGGTGACCCTGCAGACTGATTTGGGGCAGTAACGCACTAAACAGTGTCAACTCCTCAGTCAAGCCAACGGCCAACTAACTTTTTTCATTTACATTTATAAATTTGCATCTTTGACTTCCAAATTTGTTACTAATACTTAAATACTAAATTAAAATTAGTATCAATCATGTAGTATAAATTCAATCGATAATTGACAGAATTCATCTTTCTGTTTATTCCAATTATTATATTATATCATAAAAAAATCGTCGCCGTGAATTCTTTTAATAATTCAATCTTGAATATTAAAAAGACAAAATTTATATTTTAAAATTTTATATAATCCATCAGTATTTTAGCAAAAATTGTAGAATATGATAACTCTTATTTAGTTATTTTGAAACCTACATCACTGAGTTAAAATAAAGCAACAATTATATTTGGATTATGTCAAAGTATAAAGAAGTCATATTTACATCATAAAAATTACTTCTATGATCATATTATATAATTTTTAAAGCATATTAAACAAGTATACAAAACATAGGTTGTTTTATGTGAGTAAATTTTATTTTTATTTTTTGTTAAAATTATTCCTTCCCTAAAAGATATGGGAGATTTATTTTTAACACTAAAAAATTTTAATTGACCAATATAAGGATTCAATATAGCAAAAATTTGTCAGTATTTCCCCTATTCATTTGATTGATAAGCATTGGTTTTTTACAAGGTTCTAAAAAACGCGTCATGGCGACGCCAAGGCGTGAGGCGCGGCGTCGCCGTTACGAAACAGACCATGACGGCTAGGCTAGGTGTGGTGTGAGATAAGGCGTAATAAGGCATGATAAGGCGCGCCTTATGACGAGTTTTTTGTAAGTTAGCTGGAAATATTGAATTTTTTTTATTAAAATGAGGAGATATATAATTATAAATTTGGATGTAACACTTTTTTATGAACTTTATATATGAATTGTTATATAAATCAATAGATTTATAATTTTTTTAATTTAATATACACATATATATAAATTATATAAAAAATTGTCACGTTAATCACACCTTGAAAAACGTCATGGCTCGCCATGGTGCCGCCAGTCCGCCACGTCACGCCTTACGCTTTCTAAAACCTTGGTTTTTTAGTATCTCGGGACATCAGTCGGGGCTTTTAGTTACGTTTTCTAACATTTTCTCTAAAAAGTGAATACCTTTAGTTTGATAATACAAGGCGAAAATATTTTAAAGCCTCTTGGAAAATAGAATTCTTCATATTTAATCAAAAATGTAGTTAAATCTTATTATAAAATAAAAATCATTATATTCATTGAAAAAACATATTTTTATATAAGGAAAATGATAACGATATTAAGATATTAAGACATCTATCATGGACTAGTACATCAACAATAATCAATCTCTGCATTTTAGAATTCACCCCTTCATTATTGAAAGTGCATATTTTTTATGCATGTCTTAACATCTTAATAATAACTTTTAGGATTGCCATTAATAAAACCTTTTAGGATTGACATAAGTACAATTCAAGGACTGGACCATTTATTGGGTTGGAGGGATCGGGCAAATATCACAAAAGATAAGTCACAACAATTCGTGGTTGTTTTTGTTTCGGTTTTATGGCTTATTTGGAGGCATAAAAATGACTTTGTGTTCAACAACAAGCAAGGTAATCACCAGTTAATTATCATGGAATCACAAGCACAAGCATACTATTGGATCAAACATAGATCGAGGCTCAGTTGGGTAGTAACAAATGGGGCGTTTTGTGTTAGGATCCGATATCCATATAAGCTGAATTATGGTCTACTGGAGTTTTTTTTGGTGTTTGTTTTTTGTATTTATATTTTTGGTGGCGTTTGTACTAGAGCCGATAATGGCACAGGTGTGGTGTAGGTTTTTGCCTTGTATTTCTATTATGTACATATGCTACTTGCTAGATTTATAAAGTAATATAAGTTGGTGGGTTCTCGAAGTAGGTGATGGCATTACCGAACCTGTCTTTGTTTCCCTTTTATTGTTCAAAAAAAAAAAAAAAAGAAATATACGGCAACAAAAGATGGTTGACATGTCCCCATATAGCATCATGCACGTCCGACGGCCCCAAGAGAAAATTACTTTAATAAATTATTAAATATACTATTAATATATTTTTCAACAATTGAATGACAATTCTTTATTAACAATTCTAAGAGATGTCATTATCGTAGTATTATCCTTCAATCTGTAGTTTGTCGATTATGTGAAAAGGATATTGAAGATGAAGATCACTTGTTTTGGGGCTGTCGGGTCTCTCGCTCGGTATGGGGGAGTTTTGTAGGTGGTGAAAAATTGATTTCTCAGATATTCAAAGTATTGATCATATCCTTAATTGGGATCAGATTTTAATGCTAAAGAACCAGAAAGCATTGGTGTTCCTTTCGAGTGTTTTTACGATTTTATGGTGACTATGGAAATGAAGGAATAATTCAACATTTAATCGAGAAAACCACCCGTCAAATTCGATCATTATGGAAGCCTAAACTCAATCATTTTTTCTGGATTAAGAATAGATCAAAACTTCAATTGAATAGTTCTGATTGGATTTTTTTTTTGTGTTGTAATCCTATGAATGGTTGTTAGCTTTGTTTTTTCTGTTTTCTTTATATTTCTAGCTCCTTGCTAGTTTGTGTTTGTTTTTAATGCATCTTTGTGGTTCTCTCACACACACACAAAAAAGGTGTGTCATTATCATTCACCTAAATTTAATAAGTTATACTCAGTAGTTATGTTTTTTCTTTCATAAACTTAGATAAACGTTCAAGGAGGTCCATCATTGTTACGAAGTCTCGAGGAACAAATCTCAATCATTGATCAATAAGATCTAATGGTCAAGATTAATCACATATTTTATACATGAAGGGGTATTTTGGTCATTCGGCACTTAAAAAAAAATTTGATTTTTTATCTTTTTTATTTATTTTATTTTTTATTTATTTTTTATTTTTCGTTAAAAAAGAATATTCATTTGATAATTACGTGTATTACTTAATCACGTGTGACTTTAGTGTAAAATCACATGTGATTGTATATTGAATCACATTTGATATTTTAGTTCAATCATATGTGATTCAGTACACAATCACATGTGATTCAGTATGCAAACACATTATATGTTATTAATGAAAAATAATACATTTAAAAAAAATAAAAAATAATAAAAAATTTCTAAAATAATAAAAAATAATAAAAAATTTTAAAATAAAAAAAAATAATAAAATATTTTTATTTTTAAAATGACCAAAATACCCCTCAATATATAAAATATGTGATTAATCTTAACCATTAGATCTTATAAATCAATGGTTAAGATTTGTTCCCAGAAACTTCATAAAAATAATGGAAAACGCAAGTTTATAAACTTAATTAATACTCCGTATTCATGACATCACTAAAAATATAAAACGACAACCTAAATTTTATAGAATCAAAAGATACTCTATTAATAAAAGAAACATTTATATTATATATTATAAAACCTTTGAATTAGAATATTTAAAGATAGATTAGGTAGCATCACGAAAAGTTATCAAAGAAAGTGGAGAGCGTGTCAAAAAAGCAAAAACAAAAAAACAAACTATTGTGTATAAGTTTTTTTTAATTAACTATTAAGTGCCTTCAAAATATTTTATAATATTCTATGAGACACATTTGTTGATTTAATATTTTTATGGACTACCCGATACATGAAAAGTTGATGATAATTGAATATTGGCTTTTGAGAAACAATTTTCATATCAGCAAGAGATGCTATCATGAAATTTAAAACTATTCGGTTATTTATATACCAAAATAGAAAGGTGGATAATAAAATTGATATTCAGGGAGTATTGTATAACATTTATATATATATTAATCTATTACTAAATAATTATTTATAATGAGATTTGAATCGCGAACTACAACGATAAAAGGTATACAATATACTCTTAAGTTAAACATTTTTTGGTATTATTGTATAATAAAATACTCTCATTTTTGTGGAGAAAAAAAGTAAAAATTAATTGATATCCTATAGTTTTGATAGATAAAAACAAACCGAAATAGATTACTTTAATTTCCTCTTTTGGCTCATTTAGCTATGAAAAGTATAACAAAACCATTGAAACAATAATTTATAGAATAATACAAATTTGTACGTATCATATATGTCAATGACATAAAACAAAAATAGATAGCAATTTCCCCCTTCCCCCTTCTTACCCGTCTTAACTATTTTCGACAAATAATTGACGTCAGATCTTAGGTATAACACATGATCAAATTATCAAAATCTAAACATTGGTTTGACGAATTAATGATGCACGCACTAATTGTATAGTCCAATTGATTATTTGTATGTTTTGATAATAAAGATTTTTGTTAGTATTTTTATATGTAAAAGTATTAAATGCATAATATAAAAAGGAATTCAGATTGGGAAGTAATTAATTATCTGGTAATGACCTACTGATAAGAGGTCTCAAATGACTTCCTATATTGCGAGTAGGTTTCCGTTGTTTCATTTGGTGTTTTAAAAAAAATGACTTTCTGTACGTTACGGGTTCAAACTTCCATTTAATAAATTATTTATTAGATTGTCTATTAAAAATAGGTCAATAGTAAACATTGTAAAATACCTACAACCCATCAAGTGAAAAAAAATATAAATGAAGTGAAGCAGCTTTTGAAGTTGACATAGAGCCCAGCCAGCCACTTAGCCAAATATTGGTCACATGCACATAGTAATCGACCAGGGATGGCTTTATTTTGTTTTGGCCGTGTAGTCCTTTTCACCCGACAAAGACGATACCGTTTATTGCATCCCCACTTCACTACAAACACTTCTATTTTATATTATATTTATTATTATTATTTATTATAATTATTATTAAATGGCTTTAAAACAATAGTATCATATGTTAAGGTGTCGCACATGATTGTGAGTTCAAAACCTATTGTGAATAAAAATGTTGTAAAAATAGAGGGTGTGCTAGCCATTTAAAAAATAATTATATTATTATATATTATTATTTTAACTAAATCATAAAATATATTTATCTTTACTATAAATAATGTATTTGGTATCTTTTTAAATTAAAGACTTACTGTTCAATTAATATATTTGCTATTTTGGGATAAATTTATATTATTTCAGAACAAATTTATGTTTATCAAAAAACAGGTTGATCCAGGACTCGAACCTAAGATCTCCATGTTATTAATAAAGAGCTCTAATCAACCGAGCTATTATTATAGATGTTAATTGCTTGAGTGCAATTACTTATGTATCTTATTATCTTTATTAATCTTTAACGCATATTATATTATTGACCACCAGTCACCCACTACCACTATCATTACTCACCACTTTTACAAACCATCATCATCCACCATCACAATCACTATCGCTGCCATTAACCAGCACCACTAACCATCATCACTACTGTTGTCACCCACCATCACTATGTACCATCATCACTACCCACCACGACCCACAACCACCACCACTGCTTGTACTCACCATCACTTTGCACCACCATAAGTACTGTCATCGCCACCATCACTACCGTCTACCTCCGCAACAAATTATAGTTACAGGGTAACCCACCACATTATACGGGTGCTCTGCTAATATTTATAAGAGTATTTTGATCATTTTAGGTTAAGAATGGAAGTAAAAGGTGAAATTTGAAAACCATGAAGACAAAAATCTAGAATTCAAAAACTACCTAGACGAAACGAAAATCCTAAGGACTTAATTTAAATGTATAATAACTATACATTAAATTATATACAGATAATTCCTAAAATTTAGTGATTGATTGTAAATTAATGTACAAGTTTCTGATTTAAATCTTTAACATATTAATGACAAACTTTATGGTAGTTATCATTTTTAATTTTTTAATACAATTTCGTGATTTAGTTCTCATTTTCTCGTTTTCTTTAGATAGTTAATAGTTTGATAACGACAACAAAAGTATTATACGAGACAAAAAAAGATATAGATTACCTTTATTCTTATTTCTAAAAAGAGAATTGATATTTGTATATATATCCATAAGCCTACTCACTTCTAACTTTGACATGTGTCATTTATTAGTTCTCTCTCTTTATATCATCGTTTGATTTTGATACTTATCATGATCAAATTAATAGATAAAAATATCATTATACTTCTGAAAATGAATAAACTAATTAAAATAGGATACGAAGTGATTGGGAAATTGGAGTACAATACGAATGCGATTACGCCACGCCTCATCTCATCTCATGCAACTAAAACGACATAAAACAGCATTTAATATATAAACAAAAAAACTGTTGGCCGCATAAACTGTCCAGCCGCCCCCCGCATCTGGTTGATTTGGATTCGTTCAATGAATGAAGAAATATTTACATCTTAATTTAATTTGAAAAATTATATTAATTTCCGCTCAATTTTTATCTACTTAATTATTTTGCACATAAAATGATTAGTATGTGAAGTTCATTAGTTGTTTTCTATAATCTTATTAAGTATGTATAAATCAAATAAGTATGAAGTTTTGATAGAAATTAGTACCATTTGTCTAGACCTTGTTATTTAAGATTTACCGTAACGCATGACCGACCGAATGGTCGTGACCTGCCACATCCCCACCAAACGACGCGTCCCCCCCTTACGCCCACACCAACCCGACGCGTCGTAGTGCTTATCGATCGTCTAGACGACCGATAAATTTTCAAAGGGGAAGGTTTTTTCAAAGGGGAATGATTTGGTCGCCTAGTTACGTGTGTTTGGTCGGGATTTTTTATGTATTTGGTCGGATTGATGTGGCGCAGAGGTGACAGGGGTGACCGATATCGTATCGGTCATCCATTACGCATAGTCCAACGTCTAAGAAATCATATAAACAACTAATTATTAATAACATAAATCGGGATACGCTCACACTCCATAAGTAACTAAACAGACTAGAGTTTTAATATGATTATTTCTAAAATTAGTATAAAAGATTTAAAAAAAGAATTAAATTATTTATAAATTTTTTGGCGTTACAACTTGTATATTTTTTTGACAACTAAAGCTCTAACAATTAAGTGTTGTTCAGTGACCCATGGCCCTTCAGTGACTCATGAGTATTGAGAGACCCATGAACCTTCAGCGATACGTGGTTTTTCAGCGATTGGGCTTACTTCAGTGACCTTCATTAAGATTTCTACTTAGTCTTGACATTTGTCTTCAAGACTCAGTGTGTCATTGTCAATAGACACTGAACCTACTACAACCATCTGAACTGTTGATCACACTTTGATTCTGTACGAGAGTAATAATAGTTAATTCTTTGTATGTTCATATAGTGTAGTGGAGTGACCAAGCTCTGAACATATGAACATCATAGTCGTAATCACTCACAATCTGAAACTCTCCTTTCAGATTGATTTCTAACTCTTCATGGTGGCGCCAAGGCGCTTAAAGCCCACGTTACGAAATAGTACATGACGGGGGTTGTGTAAGGCGTGGTGTAATATAAGGCAGGTATGGTGCACATTATGACGATATGACGTACATTATGACAAATGTAAGGTGGTGGTGGCTGATAGTGGCAGTGGGCGGTGGGTAGCGATAGTGGGGTGGTGGTGGTGGTTGTGGTGGTTGTGGTGGTGGCGGTGGTGGTTGCGGTGGTGGTGTTGATATATTAAATTATATGTGATGGTGATGGTGGTGATACTTTGAAGGTTGATCTTGACCATTTGATCCAAAATCAAGACTTAAAAAAAATAAATTACTTTAAACGTTTCTCAACCTCTAATATATATACTGTTTTTTTAAACTTAATTCCCAAAACCTTAAAGCGTGACATGACATTGTCTACATTGAAAAAGGAAAAACATGAAACATGAGTAAAGAGTAGGCGGCGGTCTACATAGACTACATTAACCATGACTTTTCACCCGAACTCATGGTAGGGCCTAACATGGGAGGTTGTTTTTTTTTGAACGGTAAATTCTAATCTACTTCTAAATACCACATATGTCTACTATGGGACTCGAACCCCTAACCTCATAGATAATGGGCAAACACATTACTGCTAGGCCAATGACCATTTGGTAACATGAGAGGTTGTTAAATGCTGCATTAACCGACGTGGCATCAAACGATAATTTACCAAACCCCTACTAAGGGGGTGTTTGGGGTTGCTTATTTAAAACAGATTATCTATTTTGAAAACGGGTAATCAAATAATCAGCTGTTACAAAATATGATTCTGAAATATAGTGTTTGGATTTGATTATGTGGTTTAATATCGCAATAATCAGATAATAAGTTTTTTGGGTGTTTGGCAATTAAGATTATCTAATGCGTTAATATGTAAAATGACCAAAAGGTCCAAATAGACATAATGGTAACGGCCACATGCTATCTCTTAAAAAAAAAAAAACTAAGGATAGTTTGGTAAATTATAAATAAGGCATAATCACGTTTTCAAAAAGCATGTACTCACATGCTTTTTCAAACTGGCGTTTTCATACCCCAAATAAGCAGATAAGTGATTATCATTATGTATTGCCAAACACTAAAAATTGCTTTTCTGCGTTTTGAAAACGTGCTAATCAAATAAGTTGCTTGAAAATGCAACTCCAAACACCCACTAAGTACGGAGTATGTACCCAAGGCTTGTAGCCTAGTGGTAAAAGTGGAAAAATTAAGGTGTTGCCCATGACCAATATGTCTTGGGTTCAAGTCCCGTCGTGGACAATATGATGTAGATTAGGTGCCATTCAAAAACAAATACGGAGTATGTGATATGACATTTTGCATTTATAAATTATCATAATATTTAGGATAAACCACTCATAATTACTAAGATTAAAAATTATAGTTTACGTCGAATATTTGTTTCTATTTTTGTAGTTGTCCGCTTCTTCTTCTTTTTCTTCTTCTTCTTGGTGTTCCGAACTCGAACTCAAACCTGAACAAAACAACGGCTTTAGATCTGGCGAAAATACATTTTATTCCTTTTCCCAAACATCATCTAGTAAAAGGTCATATAAAAGCTCAATCTGATTAGAATAGTGACCAGACTTTAAATCACACCAATCAAATAAACATCTCCAAACCTTTTTAATTTCAAATCTTTTAATTTGACAATGTTAATTGGTGTGATGGTTGCATACTTGCAGGTGTAATGAAAATTAAAATTGGGGATATTAGGGTTTATTCAAGGAAGAAGAAATAATAAGGGAAATGACCAAAATGCTATCACGTGCTTTGCACATGAAGTGAGTTAATGGAGTTGGATGAAAGAATATAAATCTAGAATGTCGAAAAATACGAGGATAAAAATCTTACTCCTAATGCATTTAAGACTACTAAACATAGTAACTCCTTAAACTTAAAATTAAGGACATTTCCACTTTTAGTAACATCTTCAACACCACAATAATAAAAAAGTGTTGCTTACAGGATTCGAACACAAGACCTATTGTAAGTACTTACTGTGTGTTAACCAGTTGCTCTAAATGACACTTTGTTTTATCCCAAAAAACATACTACATAACACTGCAAACCCTCGAATTTGTCCTCTCTTACTCCTTTATAATGTGTTTAAGACTTCTAAATATAGAAGACCTTAAACTTAAACTTATTTCTACTTTTAGTAACATCTTAAACACCACAAATTAAAAAAATGTTGCTTACAGTATTCGAACACAAGACCTTTTCTGAGTACAAACTGTGTGTTAACCGATTGATCTAAATGACACTTTGTTTAATCCCAAATAAACAAACATTTTAATCCCAATACCTTTTGCAAGTACAGACTGTGTGTTAACCAATTTATCTACTGGATATTTTGCTTTATTCAAGCAACTAATATATATAACATTTAACTTCAACATAGCTAAAACGGTCAATCTTTAAAAAAACGTCAATTTCGGATTTAAGGAAACTTATGAAATACTCCCTCCGTCCCACAAAAAAGTTCCCATTTCTACCTAAAGTTTTGTCCCACAAAAAAGTTCCCATTTCAATAAAATAATAATATTATCATGGACCCCACCACTAACTATCTTACTACTTACTAATACATTTAGGCCTACCTCTTTTAGTAAGTTTAAGGAGCTCCTTAATTTTAAGTTTAAGGAAATTTCCACTTTTAGTAAGTTTTTTAACTAAAAAAATAAAGTGTTACTTACAGGATTCGAACACAAGACCTCTCCTAAGTAGTCACTGTGTGTTAACCACTTCAACTACTTGATTATTTTGATTTATTCCAGATACTAATATATATAAGCTTTAACGTCACCATAACTCAACCATCATTTCTCTATTTAAAAGGCCCATATTTACTTTCACACAAAAAGCCAATTTCGGATCTAATCCTACCATCACTAATGTCAGCACCTACCATCACTACGCACCAACACTCATCACCATCACTATTGTCACCACCACCGGTACTGTAGTCACTTCGAAATATAGTTACGGGTACCCGCCGCCGCATTGCGCGGGTACCCTGCTAGTCTCTTGAAAACACTTTCTCTCTCCAAATAACTTTATATTTTAATAAAAAATAACACCAAAGACCCCACTACTAACTATCTCCTAAATACTTGTGCCCAACACAAATGGGAACTTTTTTGTGGGACGGAGGGAGTATGTTTATTAATCTTTTCAAAATTAAAATTAACATCACCCACCATCCGCACCACCACAACCAGCAGCCACTAACACTACCGTCGTCACCACCCACTACTTGATCGCCGTCAAATTTAGTCACAGGTACCCGCCGCCACATTACGCGAGCAACCTGCTAGTCACGTAAAAGAAGTTTTAGGTAGAATTTCTGTAATTACTATAGAATAAATGGTGCTGGGTCAAATCACCGAAATTGCCAAAAGAGCATAGCAAAGAAGGAATCGGAATTCCATTAGAAGCAAGATTATATATACTTCCTCCGTTTTAAAATAAGTGATACATTTTTCATTTTGGGTATTTCAAAATAAGTGATACATTTTGAAAACTTGCCACATTTGGTAAAAGGTAGTGGAGTCCACACCCACTAACTACCTCCTTTAGTATAGTGAAATAACACATTTACCCTTACTTTTACTTTTAAACATCATTTTATTCACTTTAATTACTATATATGGGATCTATCCTCAGCTAACTATCCAATTTAATATAATTAACATTCGTTATCTTATTTTTCCTCAAAAATCGTGAACTGCAAAGTATATTACTTATTTTGAAACGGAGGTAGTAGTAGAGATAATTTCAAATAAAACAATTGATTAACGAGGAATTCAACTATTTTTAGTAGGAATTCTTTTCATTAGTAGGAAATCTTTGTAGATTTAGAGTCACCCTCTTTTATGATGTCTACTTATATGACTTTAAAATCATGTATATAGTTTGTTATTTTTAAATTTGTAAGCTAATCATAAGACTACTTCTAACACTGATATAAACTGACACCATCAGTTTTTGTCAAATCAACATCACGTCAGCTCAACTCCAACTGACATTAAAGTGACATACGCATGCCAACAATACCTATTCCTTTTGGTTTTTTGGGACCCACAATTTACAAAATATACACACACATTAATACCCCTTTGGACCCCACCACACCAACTGATCCCTCCTCTCTTCCCGTCCTCACCCTCACAGCTCCCAACCGAAGACAAAATGAGATCCCTCCGAAGACAAAATGAGATCCCAAACTCACGCCACCCCACTAACGTGGGCGTTGGCAATGGTCTAATAAATACTTTATGCGTCAAGAGGTTAATATGCATACATAACATTTATGTTACTTTTAGTAAAAATATATTTTTATATAATTACCGATTGCAAGTGAAATTTGTATTCGTTAGTAGTTTTTCAGAGTTACTCAATGTAACATTAATACCCTAACACATGTGATTTAGGACATGTTTGGGAAAAATCTTTAATTATTTTAAGTTTCCTAGCTCAAATAATTTTAGTTTTTAAACTTATTAAATTACTAAGTTTAAAAAATTCTTAAATAAGTTTTACCAAACATGCTCTTACAAATGTATTGTATCATTTTCTTTTGGATGACAAAAAGGAACCGATAAGAAGAGTTTTGGCATTTCCATCATTCTTTCGAAAGAACCTACGAAAGTAATTATATATATAGAACTAGCCAGAAACTAGCAAAAATGTACAAATATACATAACCTATGATACATCCCCATCTAAGACCAAACAGATTACACCAAATTAGAACCAACATCCAATTCACGAATAAAACAAAACCACACCTAGTAGAGACGAAATAAAACAGTAGGCCCCATATACATCCCTGGAGTTAAGAGCTACTCCTAAGAGGATGCGGTATGGTGGCGAGAAGGGGTGGGCGCCGGACGCCACATAGGCGCGCCGGACGCGCCACGACACCGGGCGTTACGCCAGCGAGGCGGTGCGCCGGCCCGTCGACGGAAGCAGCGGACGAATGGTGGTGGGACACGTGGACTAGCCGTTGGCAACGGCTAGTTTCCAGATTTTTAAATTTTTTTTTTTTTTAAATAAACCATTAACCCTTATAAATACCAACCCTTTTACCCAATATTTCCACACACCATTTCTCACCATTTCTCAAACTAAACCCTTTCACACAATATTTTCTACATAATCTTTGATCAAAATGCGTCGAAATTTGATGGATCCCGGAAGTTATTCGTCCGATGTCGACGATGAGACGGATATTTTTTTTATGACTCAAGCGCATCAATACATGCAACGTCAACAAGCTCAACCAACCCGGACTCGCGTGCCAGTCTATCGAGATCGTGAAGCTGCCGAGCAACGTTTATTGGACGACTACTTTGGTGATAATCCAAAGTACCCTGAGACAGTTTTCCGGCGTCGCTTTCGTATGAGCAGGCGATTATTCTTAGAAATAGTCGAAGGTATTTCTAACTATACTGCTGAACCTCTTCCTAACCATTTTGAATTTTTTAAAGTACGACCGGATGCCACCGGTTTAATGGGTTTTAGTGTTATAATGAAATGCACGTCTGCCATTCGCCAATTGGAGTGTCAACAAGCTACGTAGAACCATGTACGCATGCATCATATTGCATAACATGATTGTAAAAGATCAAAACTTTGCCATAAGCGATATGAACGAGTTGTATGTGACTCCACAACTTAATTTAGAACGTACTTGGGTCGAGAGAGCCGAAATACAACGACTGAGATCACGGGAATTACGTGATAAACGTACACACGAATCGCTCCAACGAAATATTATGGACCATATTTGGCAACAATATCAAGAAAATACTGTGTAATTTTTTTCCTAATTTTCGGTCTTTTTTTTTATTTTTCGGTAATTTTTTTTTATTTTCGGTAAATTTTTTTATTTTTTAGGTATTTTTATTTTGTATTGTGTAATATTTATTTTAATGAAGTATAATGTTTTTAAAAAAAGAAAAAAGAAAAAAAGGGTGGTGGGGCCCAAATGGCTTAAGTGATGGTAGAGGGGGTATTTGGGGGTTTTGAATGTGAAATGTGAAATGGTGATGTGGCGCATAGGTGGCGCAGAGGTGGCGAAGTGGCTTAAGCCACCACACCCCTTGCTCTAAGTTCTAACAATGATCTTGGATCCGAATACCACAAACCCCAACCAGTACTCCCCCAACCCAAATTCAATATGTACTTGATCTATAAAACTGCTTTGTGATTGAGCGATTTGGATTATCGATTTTGGACACGTAAATATTTTATTAAAAATTCCATCGTTTCTAAATTTCTAAATGTGCCATATCACCGAGTAGTAAGATGTGTTAAATTGCATCACCTTCTATTTCGGGATGGAGATCCGAGTGTCTTCACCAAGAAAATGCTCAAGACACCTAAAATTATCAATATCAAGACTCCACCACTTGCAAAAATGAACCAAAAAATCACACACTACCTGACAACTCCAAAAGAGATATTCTTCACACTCGATCTCCCTTAACAATGTTACTCCAAACACCCGAGAACTTACAAATCGGTAAACACTTGGTTGAAAATTGGTGAATGAAGGTTTATTACATCATTCCAAAGCGAACTATTTTTAGAATTAAGCCTCCACCACCATTTGTGTTTGTTATTATACATTATACTAGGTTAAAACCCGCGTGATGCGGCGGGCTGCGAACTATAGGCGATTAAATACATTGGTTATATATTTTTATAACGAATACAGTACATAAGCATGAAAACAGTGTATAAATTAGAGGTAACACGATAAACCTAATTAAGTATAAAATACAGGGAAGAAATATCAGTTTCGGAAATACTTAATCATATTATAATTGATTCAAAAGTACCCTTCCAATTGTCTATCTTGGCAAATTGAAGTATTATAACGACACAATTGGTTGGTGTATGGATTCTAGGTAATCATGCAAACTATGAGCATTTCCCCCCACAAGGTTATAAAGATTTTTGAACCCCTGAAATTAAGCAAATTGTATTATAAGATAATAATTACACGAAATAGGTTTTTATATATATAGATAATAATTGCAACGAACTCTATATTTTTTATTTCGATTGGCAGCTTGTGCTTGCTCCTGTCTTCATTTGCTGAATTAAGACTTTCAACAACGCAAATTTCTTCGATTACATCTAGAAAAAGTTTAATCAATCAGTAGTGGTATGTGTTAATTTAACATAGAATCCCTACATACTAAAATGGATTAAATTTTACCAATTGACTTTGAGGCTGGTAATGAGTTATTCAAAATGTTCTCGTATGTAGCAAACTCAAAACCATGTAATGGACCAGACTAATCAGCGCATTCTTTAACCGTTGTGCTTGATTGAAATGAAAGCTTTATATCCAGGCCAATAAATGTAAAACTTGACTTGGCCTCCCACAACTTACCTCCTTTGATATAGTAAACACCATCTTCCTTCAATATTTTTTTGAAATCTACTCATCAATTTAACGTAAATAGAAGCTTGAATCTTGCCTCCCTACAAAAATGGAGATTGCAATGATGTTAATTAATAGTTAAATTAGTAAAAATAATATCTATATGTATTGATCATTTATCGAATGTTATTAAGTGTAATACCTCATCGTCAATTAACAGCATCTTAAGTGATATTATCTCATTTTTATTGTCGAAGTTCGTGTGGGGCCACATTCGTAGAACCCTGACCTTGAGGTGAATTTTGTCCTTGAAATCCTGAATGTTTCTTATAAAGTGCAATCCGATTGTTGACATGTTAATAATACCTTACATAAAAAGATTATAATTTACGAAAGTCATACACAATTGCAATAATATTTTTATCAAAAGTTTAAGAATTGAAAAAAAAAAAACAGAGCAGTGGGTGATAACTAATCCCGTTGTTTATAATTGTTTGTAGAGTTTTGATGAAAACGGTGACGGGTGATGGTAGCTGGTATGTGTTTCGTTTGGTGAATGCAAAAATTAAATGGTTGAGTCGTCTATTTTATATCGAATGGAGGTAATAACTATTCCAAATTAACACATTAAATGAATATTAATGTCAACATTTAATGGTCAGTTATAAAATGAATTAAAAAAACGTATATATAATTGTGGTTTGAATTACAATTAATCCATATAATTAATTTGTCCTCTTTCATAAAAAAAACGTATATATAAAACGTATATATATTTTATACTCAGCACATCAACAAAAACAATTCAATGGCTTCAAAATCAGAACGGACCAACGTTTTAATGATCACTTAGTAAAATAAAACAATTAAAACGTATATTTAATAGGGGTATTAAAAGTATATTTAATTTGAAAAGATACTCCTTTAGTTTTGGACTAATATCATTGACCGGTCGTTTTTCTGAAAATTTTGTATAAATTAGGGATGGAATAAAAGCATTAATTTAGGACGTCATATTAATGATTTATTACTGCTTATATATATTACTTGAAATGACTCATTGTTGATAAAATGATAATGAATTGAAGTTAACAAACAAAATTTAAAAACATTACGTACATTATGATTTATTACTGCTTATATATATACCATCTTTTTATGTTTTAAATGCAACAATGTAAATTTACACATCTTAACATTGCTAATAGATTTTGCATACAAATACAAAAAACAGATACTTTATACAAATTTTATAATGTTTACTGATGTATGCTACGTAAATGAGGAGAATATCCGCCCCAAATATTGTCTGTCGCCAAAAGATTTTTGAATTAATCCTCCCCCCCACTTGAAAGCATAGGGATAAGGTGTTTCAGTTATGTTACCCAATATTGGATGTGGTGTAGTGGTAAGGTTTATATATGTCTTGGTGGAGGTGCCAAGTTCGAAACTTGTTCACAACTTTTTTTTTTCAATTTTGTTGTGGGTTTAAGACCTTCCACAAATGAAAAACCTAGTTTAAGACATGCTATTATTAGGAATTATTCCCTCATTATATATAGTAGAGATAGAGATAACTATTTAATAATCAATTGGCTTTTAAATTGTACGGTTTAATAAATTGTGGGTATATATTTTTTTTTTAGGTTTTGCTAATATGTGCCACATAGGCATACGACAACGAACGTTTAATAAATCAAAATTTCCTTAATTATAGTAAAATGGTATTTATGAGTCGTTAATATTTTTGTGTTATACCGATTTTACGATTATCATAACTGAAAAGAGATGTTTTTTGTTGAATTAAATGCAAGGGCATTAAAGACATTTAATATTACTATGATTTATTGATTTGTCACTGAGGGACATATTAGATAATCCCTTTTATTTATTAAAAATTTATTTGTTTTTGAATTATTTAAAATGCAAATGATAATGATAGCCTTAAGGGGCTGTCAATAAGAGACTAAAACGTGCAATAAAAACTTCAAAATTATTGTAACTGTCCCAGAATTTTAGGAATGTCATTCTTCATCAATGAAAGTATAAACGTTTTATACATAGCCCTAAAAACGTTCATTAACAAAACCCTATTTAAAATTACATTTGTCTTTAGATTATTAAAACAAAATCAATTAAACGCGCCAATTGAAATAGTTTCTAAGAAAACTTAGCATACATTTTAGGTATTTAATTTAGCATACATTTTTGGAATTTAATAACCGTTACGGAAATGTTTTTGTAACCATGTAAAATATCAAGTGATCCATTCTTATGCATTTGTTTGTAACCATCGATATGTTTGCATTTGGATGGCTTAGATTAGTCAAGATTGCATGATTACTTATATTTAAACTCTTGAAAACTGAAACTGAAATCATATTATTAAATAGTAGTATGATTTAATATGATCATTTTCTTTAAAAAAAAAATCAGACTAAAAATATGGCATAGAACCACTGTTTTAAAAATCAATTTTTGTATTGAATCAGTCAACTCCTTAAAAACATTTAAATCGTTCAAATTGGATGAGTCAGAGACAGTTGAACTGGATGACAATGTTGTTAGTATTTATAATAAAATAATTACTATTCATGTTTCCATTTTATTTACATGACATTTTAAAAATAATTTTTTTTTTTCCGGGTTGACCGTCCGATTCAAATGAATTTTTATATCCAACTGGCTGTTTCCAACCGATTTACAACAACGAATCTAATCGGCTCATTCTGACATGTTACCTTCCTGTTTTCCGGTTCAATCAAGTTTTTAAAACACTGGATATAACCGTATTAAATTCATTACCATAAACAAAACATAAGTTATATTACTTCATACTAAATCTTTCTACTTCATTATTATAACTTAAAATAATTAACATGCGGAATCTACTATTTCCTTTTACTAATCTCATCATTTGATTTAGATACATGTATTGATTAAATGAGTAAGAATACCAGTAGAAAGATTTACTAGAGAACAATACAAATTATCTATAAAAAGTTTGATCAAAAGTTATCATAAACAAATGTATTAATTATTTTTTGAACAACCAGAAAATAAATTAGTAATTTGAGTTATGCAGTGATAATAAAAAATATGTCTTCCTTAAGTTTACCTCATTTATTTTTGGATAAACACATCTTTTTTTTTTATCTCCTAACAAATACAATAAACAAATATCAAATGTAAGATTTTTTGAAAAAAATTGTCAAGCAATTTTTGATATTCAATTAATCTAGACTAATACGTTAAAAAAATGTATTGCAGTATTTTTTTTTTTTTGAACAGCAAAGACATAGGATAATCGGAAATGAGCTTCGGCATTGCCATCACCCACCCCGACCACCCCACTATTTCATTAAAAAATTCCCCGGTAAAAAGTACCAAGAATGCCACCATTACACCAGTTGTTTCATCACTAATTACAACATAAAAAAAAACTAAATCAAAACTACCGAAAAACGAAAACCAAATACCAAAACACAAATAAATGATATTTCTCCTAGTTCAAATCATACTCATGAGCACCTCTCCACTGACTTCCGATTCCAGAATCTTTATTTTAGATGGCAAGTGGTTCTGAGCACCAAATCCCCCACTCAAGGCTACTCCACTTTAATTTCGACCGATGTTTTATCCAAAAAAATGCTTGAGTTTGTGCTTGCATATTAATTGAATGGAAGGCCCCATGCTTATTATTAAAAACTAATTCATTCCTAGCTTTCCAGATATGCCAATGTGTGGCAAATAGGGCGGTTAAGAATTGTTGTGATTTCACCTTTGTATAATTTTCCCTGACATGCCAATTTAATAAGAGATCAATATTTTGAATGCATCCTATGTCAATTGACCACCATTTGCAAAAGTTTAGCCATATTTCCCTTGTTTTTCCACAATTCCAAAATAAATGCTCCTCGTCTTCGATCTCTCTCTCACAAAAGACACAAACCGCTGATGGAAGAATAATACCCCTTTTTAGAAGATTAAAACATGTAGGCAAGCGATTATTATATAGTCTCCATATAAAAATGTTAACACTAATTGGGACCGTTTTTACCCACGACGATTTGAACATCTCATTCGGGCCGGAAAGAACGCCTTCAAAAGCACCTCTTGCCGAGGCCACAGTGTATTCACCATCGGGTTCAAAGGCCCATTTAGGTGTCCATAAACCGTTTCCCGGGTGTACACTATATTGGAACCATGCGTCTAGTGGGATGTTCAATTTATCACATTGAGCGCGAATTTTTACAATATTGTTCCAAACACCCGGAAATTTACTAGATGGAAAGAAAGGAAAAGAGATATTGTGAATACCTCCTATCACCTTCTTCCATAATGACCCATCCTCTTTCTTCAACCTCCACCACCATTTTGCCAAAAGAGCAAGATTTTGGGCCTTTAGGCTAGGCACATTCAAACCGCCAATTTCAATTGGATCGTGCATTTTCTTCCAACTTACCCAATGGATTTTTCTTTCTCCATTTTTCGAGCCCCAAAAAAACTTAGCACGAATTGACTCTAATTTTTTAAGGACACTTTCCGGAACTTTAAATAATGAGAAATAGTAAATCCCAAGAGCTCCAAGAACGGCTTTGACTAATGTCAATCTCCCTCCATAAGACAAAGAGGAAGCTTTCCATGAAGATAACCTTTTTTGGAACTTGTTGATTATAACATCCCAATGTGACAATCGGTGCATGGGAGCCCCAATTACTAGACCCAAATACTTGAAAGGAGTTGAACCGATTCCACAATTTAGCCGATTTGATACCCTAGCCACCTCTTGAGTTGCAACCCCGAAACCAAATATGTGACTTTTTGTCATGTTTACTTTTAAGCCGGATGCTAAATAAAAACAATTTAATATGCGGGAGATATTCCTTGCGTTTGATTCAGACCATTCTCCTATAAAAATAGTATCGTCGGCATATTGTAAATGCGATATCTGATGATCTACGCCAGGTATTTGAATACCATGAAATACTCCTTTTTCTGATGCTTCAGTCATGGCAATATGTATACATTCAACCGCAATGATGAATAAAAAAGGAGCCATTGGATCGCCTTGCCTTAAACCTCTGCAGATCTTGAATTCGTCTGTAGGTGACCCATTTAAAAGTACTGACGCTCTTGCAGAAGAAAGGCATGATTGGATCCATCCTCTCCATTTTACCCCAAAACCCATGTGTTCCATAATTGAATCAAGGAATCCCCAACTCAAGGTGTCATACGCCTTTTCGAAGTCTACTTTGAAAACTAGGAGTTGTTTTTTAATCTTTTTATACCATGAAATAATTTCGCTTAAGATGATTGGACCATCCAGAATGTTCCGGCCTTCAATAAAAGCCGATTGTTCGATGCTGACAATATCTCCCATAACCGGCTTGAGCCGGTTAGCTAAACACTTAGCTATTATCTTGTAAAAACTTCCGATTAGGCTAATGGGGCGGTAATCAGAGACCTCTAGTGGAATCTCGCATTTTGGAATAAGTGTGAAAAAAGATGAATTGCTACCAAAGTTTAACTCGCCCCCGTTTTCGAATTGCTCAATCGCTTTCATTAAATCATTTTCTATAATGCCCCAGTATTTTTTGTAAAACGCGAATGTGAAACCATCCGGTCCCGGGGCTTTTTCCACACCACAATCCCAAACTGCTTTTTTAACCTCATTTTTTGTTAGCTTAGATTCAAGCTGAACTTGTTGAAATGCTGATAGAGTTTTGAATTTATGGCTAACAAAACGAGGCCTTGATTGAATTGGTTCTGAGAATATTTTTTTGAAATGATTATGCAAACCTCTTTTCATTGCTTTTGGGTTTTCGGTCCATATTCCATTGAGTGACAACCCGTGAATGAAGTTTTTCCTGTTATTGTGTTTTAGGGTATTGTGAAAAAAACTGGAATTCTCATCACCATCAATACACCAATTTACCCTAGATTTTTGCTTTATGTCTCGGATTTTAGCAGTCTCCATCTCTCGGATCTGATTGTCAACGTTTATTCTCAATGTTTTTTCTTCTTCTGAAAGTCCTGTCAACTCCGCTTTCCCGTCTAAGTCCGCTGCCTTATTTTTCAGAATAATCAAGCTGTTGTCTTTAATCGCAACTCTCCAACTCTTTATTCCTATCTTCACCTGTTTTAATTTCCTGCAAAACAATTGAATATCCGAAGCGCTACCAGGGTTTGATGAGGACCAAGCCGTGGTAACAACCTTTTCTAATTCTGAGCACGAGGCCCAAGAGTTAAAAAATTTAAAGTAGGTGGGACCAAAATCAAAATTAACTGAATTAAGAAACAA
Source organism: Calendula officinalis (assembly GCA_963853835.1). NCBI lineage: Eukaryota > Viridiplantae > Streptophyta > Magnoliopsida > Asterales > Asteraceae > Calendula > Calendula officinalis. The sequence continues at coordinate 26,098,824 of OY970830.1, read as the reverse complement.
AGGGCAGTGATCGCTGTGACCTCTAGGCATAATATTGACGCTGGGATTATGCCAACTATCAAAGAAATTTCGAGACACAAGGATTCTGTCAATTAAGCTTAATTTCCCACTATCTAATGTGCTTCTCGAATACCTTCTACCTCCTGTCTTTACCTCTTGTAGTCCCGAATCACTGATAAATTTATTAAACGCCCTAGCACCTGTACGTGAGAATGATGTGCCAGCTCTTTCCGATTCTTTACGAACCTCGTTAAAATCTCCAAACACAACCCAAACACGGTCAGATTCGGACTCAACAATTGATTGAATTTCAGTCCATAGGAGTTTTTTAGCCCTTAGATCCTGTGGAGAATACACATTTATAAACCCGCACTCTACATTGGAACCTATTATTACCCCTTTAATTATTAGAAAACCATCCCCTTTCAACGAATCAACTTTTGAGAACCATGATGGATCCCAGATTGACGCCAAACCCCCTGATTTACCATTTGGGTTAGCGATTTCGTACTCCATTCTATTTTTACCCCAATATGCTCTAATTAAATTAAAATCTAGATTTGCAACCATTGTTTCCTGTAACCCAAGGAATTGGATTTTATTTGTTGATCTGATTCCTTGAATCCACCTCTTTTTTAGGGTGCAGTTAACACCTCTTATATTTATTGAGAGTAACTTCATTGATAACCTGTTTTGTAACCTACACCTTTAATTACAGCATTGATGTCTTTCAGCCTTTCAGGTACAATAAAAAATGTTTACCCTAAAAAGTGGCAAATTGGTAAGTGGGTCCCACAACAAACTATGGCACCTTGTTGTGTTGATGAGCTGGCACGCTGCCCCCTTTCCTCTATAAAATCACCCACCTCGTCGATGACGAGAAAATCTGAAACCCCCCTCTCTCTCTCTACTTTCTCTCTCTAGTGACCCGATACGTCGGTTTTCAGGTTTTTGTTTATTTCGTTTTTATCTTCACAAGATTCACGCTCCAAAAACACATACCAAACATCAAATCCATCTCTCAATCCATCCAGATCTGATAATAAACCTGTACGATCTGTACACCAGGTTACTACTCAGTCAATAATGTCGGTGGCTTTAAATCACGTTATTCATTCTCGACCCGACCCGGATTTGTTAAAACCCTCCGGTACCCGTCCGATAAACACCTGTTCAGCCCGGATTGGGGTAGGGAGAACGAAAACCCGGACGTATGCTAGCCGTGGCTCGGTTGTGAAACAGTCTAGCTTATTAGGGAAGAAATTTCTCGGAACCAGGGTGTTAATCGGGTCGGTTACGGATGGGCCGGGTCGTGACTTGACCCGGAAAGTGGTGGTTCGGGCTGGGTTGTCGTTAGTACCTGAAAAACCATTAGGGCTTTATGATCCATCGTTTGATAAGGATGCATGTGGGGTTGGTTTTGTTGCTGAATTATCCGGCAAAGGTAACAGAAAAACGGTATGTATCACTTTCTGTTTATATTTGATTTTTTTTTTGTATTTTTATAATTTTTTTTTGGTGGAATTATAAAAGGTGACTGATGCGATTGAGATGTTGGTGCGTATGTCACATAGAGGTGCTTGTGGATGTGATCCTAACACCGGTGACGGTGCCGGAATTCTCGTCGGACTTCCACATGACTTCTACATGGAGGTATATATATTTGTGAAAATTTATAGTTTTTACTATATATTTAGCTAATTTGATATGTAATTAGGGCTCTGTGTATTTTACAAGTTGGAATAGTTGCAAATTTTTGAAGGGGTAATGTTGAATTTGAGGTTTTAAATTGTGATTAATTAGTGAACTAGAAACAGATAATTAGTCTTTATTTTTTCTTAATAATTTTATGTTTGATTCTAAAAATAAAATTAAAAATCATTTTTCATAATTCATAGGAAAAAAAGGTAATTAATTGATATAGCTAGGATGTATTTTACATTAATTATAATTAATTTCCTGCTAAATTTAATTACTTTCGTCCTAAAAATTAAATTAGAGTCTGATTTTTTATTTAAATAATCTGAAAAAGTTAAAAAGGTAATTAATTGATTTAGTTTAGGGCATTTCACATTAATTAATCTTCAATTTTCTGCCAAATTTGGTTACTTTTGACTACATATTAAATTAATCAGAATACTTTTACCAAATTTGATTGCTTTTATTGGTTTTAATTTATTGATATATTAATATTGATATTACTCGCTTATTTTACGTCGCCAGGTGGCAAAAGATGAGGGATTTGAGCTACCGCCACCCGGGAAATATGCGGTTGGTATGTTCTTCTTGCCTACTTCTGATACTAGAAGAGAGCAAAGCAAGATTGTATTCACAAAGGTACATTTATATTAACTTTAAAATCATTAATAACTCATGTTTAATAAAATTCACAGAAAATAAATTTATAAATTTACAATTTTATTTTCAGGTTGCTGAGTCACTGGGCCACACGGTTCTAGGCTGGCGTACTGTACCAACTGATAATTCTGGTTTGGGCAAAGCTGCTTTACAAACCGAACCAATAATCGAACAAGTGTTTCTCACACCTACTGCACGATCAAAAGCTGATTTTGAGCAGCAGGTATACAAGATTTTAGACAAAATTTAAGGTTTATATATATATAAAGATTTGGTGAGGACTGATTACGATCCAAAATTTCTTGATTATGATTCAAAATTTCCTTATAATGGTCCATATTTCCTGATAATGATCCAATTTCTCCTGATAAAGAAAAATAAAGATCCAATCTTTCGTAAACGATTGGTTGCGAATTGTCCTCGCAGTGCTCACCGATTTTTGAGTCCTCACCGGATCCTACCGGACCTACCCCTATATATATAGTATATTGTATGTATATATTTATTATTATTTTTTTGTATAATTTGAGTTTTGATTATCTTATTTTATTTATTAATTGGTATTTTGCAGATGTACATATTAAGAAGGGTTTCAATGGTTGCAATTCGGGCTGCATTGAACCTTCAACATGGTGCTGTTAAAGACTTCTATATATGTTCTTTATCATCTAGGTTTGTTAAATTTCAATTATATTCTGTCGTAAAACGGGTCAATTTATTTATTTTTATTATTTTTTCAGGACGGTTGTGTATAAAGGACAGTTAAAACCGAACCAACTGAAGGAATATTACTATGCAGATCTTGGGAATGAAAGGTTTACGAGCTACATGGCCCTGGTAAATATTTTTAAATATACCTAATTATTTGTCTGCTGACATCATCATACTTAACAAACAGCATTGGATCAACCGATTTTAACAAACGGGAGAGAAAGATGCGATGTTGAGGAATGATTGATTAAATTTATGAAATTTCGATTGTGGATGCTCGGTTTCGATTCGATTCTGTTGTGGTGAGTTGGTAAATAACAGAAATAACAGAAAGATGATGAAAACTAGTGTTCGACAGTTGTATCGGGTTCATTGACATCAAAGTGCAGTTTTGATGTAAATTATTATAAGTTTCTTTTTGAATATTGTTGGTTGAAAATATTGTTTTCTTTTTTTTTTTGCAGATTCATTCTCGGTTTTCAACCAATACATTTCCTAGTTGGGATCGGGCCCAACCGATGCGTGTTCTTGGACATAATGGTGAAATTAATACACTTAGAGGGAATGTTAACTGGTAATTTTGCAATTTTTTAATCTATAAATAAATAAATATACTTCGTATAATTTTTTATTTAATTTTATGTTTTTTTTTTTAAAAATTTAGGATGAAGGCACGGGAAGGTCTTTTAAAATGCAAGGAGCTAGGGCTATCAAAGAACGAGATGAAGAAACTTCTTCCTATTGTGGATGCCAGCTCATCAGATTCAGGTTTGTGAACATATTTTTAAATAAATTATGGATATTTTTAGAAAATTTTATATTGATTATTATTTTTTTGTTATGTAGGTGCTTTTGATGGTGTTTTGGAGCTTTTAGTACGTGCTGGTAGAAGTCTTCCGGAAGCAGTTATGATGATGATTCCGGAAGCTTGGCAAAATGACAAAAATATGGATCCTCAACGAAAGGCGTTGTATGAATATAATTCTGCTTTAATGGAACCATGGGACGGGCCCGCTTTAGTTTCATGTATGATTTTTTCTTCACTTTATGTTTCGGGTTGGGCCAGTTTGGTAACGGGTCAAAACGGGTCAATTAGTGCTTACCGGGTCAATATCTTGTGCAGTTACTGATGGGCGGTATCTCGGGGCGACCCTAGACAGAAACGGGCTCAGACCGGGTCGGTTTTACGTGACCCACAGCGGGCGGGTCGTGATGGCAAGTGAAGTTGGAGTGGTTGATATTCCACCAGAAGATGTTTCTAGAAAAGGAAGACTGAACCCTGGAATGATGCTTCTTGTTGACTTTGAGAAACATACGGTTGTAGATGATGAAGCTTTGAAACAACAGTATTCACGGGCCAAACCATATGGGGCGTGGTTAGAAAAGCAAAAGATTGAGCTCAAAAATATTGTTGAATCGGTTACTAAATCTTCGCGGGTCAACCCACCCATTGCTGGAGTGTCAAAGGTAGTTATCAAAATTTGATTATTTGTCAGTTCTTTTTGTTGACCAAATATGTTGACTTTTCAAAGTTGTAGTTTTTAGGCTTCTAACGAGGATGATAACGTGGAAAACATCAAAAAACTGATTATTTATCAATTCTTTTTGTTGACGACTTTTAAAAGTTTTAATATTTAGGCTTCTATCGAGGATGAAAACATGAAAAACTGATTATATATCAATTCTTTTTGTTGACCAAATATGTTGACTTTTAAAAGTTTCAATTTTTAGGCTTCCAACGAGGATGATAACATGGAAAACATGGGAATTCGAGGCCTCTTAGCTCCATTAAAAGCTTTTGGGTATGAATATTTCATAATTCAAACATTATTTATTGAATTCGTTTTTTATTACTAATAAATACTAAAATAGAAACATTTAATTTCGACAGTTACACAGTTGAATCCCTAGAAATGCTGTTACTCCCAATGGCAAAAGACGGTGTTGAAGCCCTAGGTTCAATGGGAAACGATGCACCATTAGCCGTAATGTCAAACCGAGAAAAACTAACATTTGAATATTTCAAACAAATGTTTGCTCAAGTAACCAACCCGCCAATCGACCCGATTCGTGAAAAGATTGTTACTTCAATGGAATGTATGGTGGGACCCGAGAGTGATTTAACAGAAACAACAGAGGAACAGTGTCATAGGTTGTCATTAAAGGGCCCGCTTTTGTCCATTGAAGAAATGGAATCGATTAAAAATATGAATTTTAGAGGGTGGAGAAGCAAAGTTCTTGATATAACTTACCCGAAAGAAATGGGCCAAAAGGGGTTGGAGCAAACCCTAGATAGGATCTGTTCTGAGGCCCGTGATGCAATTAAAGAGGGGTATACTACATTGGTGCTTTCTGATAGAGGTATTTATTTCGTCCTGTCAAATGGGTTTTGGGTCCAAACGGGTAATTCTTTTAGTGAGGGTTATACTTATAATAAATACTATTTTACCCATTAAAAAAACATTTTTTATAGATAAGTAATCTGTGTAGACATTGGGTCACATGGTTTTGGGTCAAAACTGGTAATTTTTTAGTAAGGGTCACTATTTTGCCCATTTAAAGACATTTCTTCCTAAATAATTAATTCATTTAAAGAATGGGTCACATGGGTTTGGGTCAAACGGGCAATTTTTTAAGTCAGGGTCAAAATGACCTCTATTCTGCTCATTTTAAGTCGTTTATACAAAAAAATAATACCTTAACTATGATTACCAAGACTATATTGTTACTGTTTAACCCGAATATATTTTAATAAAGCGATATATAGGAGGTTGTATGCATTTGAAAAATATATACTTTGGGCAACTTCCAACCCGTTTAACACTCCCTTTTTCTTTTACATTTTTCTAATATAACATTTAATTTTATTTGAATTGCAGCCTTTTCATCAAAACGTGTGGCGGTAAGCTCCTTACTAGCCGTAGGTGCAGTACACCATCATTTGGTCAAAAAACTCGAACGAACCCGAGTTGCATTAATGGTGGAATCTGCCGAACCCCGTGAAGTCCACCATTTCTGCACATTAGTTGGTTTCGGTGTCGATGCAATTTGTCCATATTTAGCAGTTGAAGCCATCTGGCGGTTACAAGTTGATGGTAAAATCCCACCAAAATCAAATGGCGATTTCCACACAAAACAAGAATTAGTCAAAAAATACTACAAAGCAAGCCATTACGGTATGCAAAAAGTTTTAGCAAAAATGGGAATCTCAACATTAGCTTCGTATAAAGGTGCACAAATATTTGAAGCAGTTGGTTTATCAACCGAAGTAATGGAAAGATGCTTTAAAGGTACTCCAAGTAGAGTAGAAGGAGCTACATTTGAAGCCCTAGCAAACGATGCTTTAAATCTACACAAATTAGGGTTTCCAATTCGCGAATTTCCCCCAAATTCGGCTGAATCGGTTGCGTTACCGAATAATGGTGATTATCATTGGAGAAAAGGTGGTGAAATTCATTTGAATGACCCATTTGCAATTGCAAAACTGCAAGAAGCTGCTAGAGGGAATAGTGTTGAAGCTTATAAAGAGTATTCTAAACGTATTCATGAGTTGAATAAAGAGTGTAATTTGAGGGGTTTGTTGAAGTTTAAGGAAGGTGTTAAGGTTGTTAGTTTGGATGAGGTGGAGCCCGCCAGTGAGATTGTGAAACGGTTTTGTACGGGTGCCATGAGTTACGGGTCGATTTCGTTGGAAGCCCATACTACTCTTGCTATTGCTATGAATAAAATTGGGGGAAAATCTAACACTGGTATGTGTTTGACCCGTTTGATACTAAACAAAACCTGAACCGACCCGTTTGACCTGTTTTATTAAATTTTTAATATTTTGTGTAGGTGAGGGAGGTGAAAACCCGTCACGTTTGGTACCGCTTCCGGATGGTTCGATGAACCCGAAACGAAGTGCAATCAAACAAGTTGCAAGTGGACGGTTTGGTGTTTCAAGTTATTATCTCACAAATGCAGATGAACTGCAAATAAAGATGGCTCAGGTAATATTTTTAATTTATTTTTTAATTATTTTATTAATACTTTTATAAAGCGATGATTGTTTAATTATTATTATTTGTATTTTTATTACAAATTTCACAGGGAGCAAAACCAGGTGAAGGTGGTGAACTACCGGGACATAAAGTTATTGGTGATATTGCTGTCACTAGAAATTCGACAGCTGGTGTTGGTTTAATTAGCCCGCCACCTCATCATGATATTTATTCAATCGAAGATCTTGCCCAATTGATTCATGATTTAAAGGTAATAACTTAACTTGCTTTTTGAGTAATGACTTTTTTCAACAAGTTAACCAAAGTTGGAAGGGTTAAACCGTCAAACTGGTGAAAGTTTGAGGATTAAAACATAATTGAACGCTTGTTTTTTCATTTGGTGACTACAGAATGCAAATCCATCAGCCCGTGTAAGTGTAAAGTTAGTTTCTGAAGCTGGTGTGGGAGTAATTGCAAGCGGGGTGGTCAAGGGCCACGCAGACCATGTCTTGATTTCGGGCCACGATGGTGGGACCGGTGCATCCAGGTGGACCGGGATCAAAAGTGCCGGGCTCCCATGGGAACTCGGGCTAGCCGAAACCCACCAAACCCTAGTTGCAAACGATCTCCGTGGTCGAACCGTTTTACAAACCGACGGTCAACTAAAAACGGGCCGAGATGTAGCCATTGCTGCACTTTTAGGAGCCGAAGAGTTCGGGTTCAGCACCGCCCCGTTAATCACACTCGGGTGCATCATGATGAGAAAGTGTCACAAAAACACGTGCCCTGTCGGTATAGCTACCCAAGACCCGGTTCTCCGTGAGAAATTCGCGGGCCAGCCTGAACACGTGATCAACTTCTTCTTCATGTTAGCAGAAGAAATGCGGGAAATCATGGCCCAAATGGGCTTCCGGACCGTGAACGAAATGGTGGGTCGGGCTGATATGCTTGAAGTTGATAAAGAAGTAACCAAAAACAATGAGAAATTGAAAAACATCGATCTGTCGCTATTGCTCCGGCCCGCAGCCGATATCCGGCCCGATGCAGCCCAAACTTGTGTCCAGAAGCAAGACCATGGGCTTGATATGGCTCTCGATCAACGGCTGATAACGCTCGCGAAACCCGCTTTGGAAAAGGGTTTGCCCGTTTACATCGAGTCGCCCGTTTGTAATGTTAACCGGGCTGTCGGGACCATGCTGAGTCACGAAGTGACTAAACGGTACCATTTAGCGGGCCTACCAACAGACACGATCCATATAAAACTTAACGGGAGTGCGGGCCAGAGTATTGGTGCGTTTTTATGCCCGGGAATTCTTCTAGAGCTTGAAGGCGACAGTAATGATTATGTCGGGAAAGGTTTATCGGGCGGGAAAATCATCGTCTACCCGCCAAAAGGAAGCGGGTTTGACCCGAAAGAAAATATTGTGATTGGTAATGTGGCGTTATATGGTGCAACGAGCGGGGAAGCTTATTTTAACGGGATGGCGGCTGAACGGTTTTGTGTTCGGAATTCGGGGGCGAAAACGGTTGTTGAAGGTGTCGGGGACCACGGGTGTGAGTACATGACCGGGGGTATTGTGGTAATTTTGGGGAAAACCGGGAGGAATTTTGCAGCTGGGATGAGTGGTGGGATTGCTTACGTTCTTGATGTTGACTCGAAGTTTCGGTCAAGGTGTAATTCTGAGCTTGTGGATCTTGATAAGGTTGAGGAAGAAGATGATGTTATGACACTTAGGATGCTGATTCAGCAACATCAACGACACACAAACAGCCAGCTGGCGAAAGAAGTGCTCGCTGATTTCGATAATCTGTTACCGAAATTTGTTAAAGTTTTCCCGAGAGATTATAAGCGGATTCTGGCGACAATGAAAGAAACCGAGAACGCGAAACGGGCTGCGGAAAAAGCTGCTGAAGAAGCTGATATTCGTGAGGAAGACGAGTTGAAGGAGAAAGATGCTTTTGAAGAGCTTAAGAAGTTGGCGGCTAAGATGGTCAACCCGGTCAAAGAGGTTGAGCCCGTTGACATGGTTGACCCAGTTGAGCCCATGACCCGCCCGTCTCGGGTCGAAGATGCGGTTAAACACCGTGGATTTGTCGCGTATGAACGCGAGGGTGTATCGTATAGGGACCCGACTGTTCGTATGAATGATTGGAATGAAGTTATGGAAGAAACAAAAGCGGGCCCGCTTTTGAAAACGCAATCGGCCCGGTGTATGGATTGTGGTACACCTTTCTGTCATCAGGTAAATAACAAAAAAAAAAAATTCAATTTTTTTTTAATATATTAATTATATTGGAAATAATTTCAGGAGCACTCGGGTTGTCCACTTGGCAACAAAATACCCGAATTCAACGAGCTGGTTTACCAGAACAGATGGCGTGAGGCATTGGACCGGCTTCTAGAAACAAATAATTTCCCCGAGTTCACGGGTCGGGTCTGCCCGGCTCCATGTGAAGGGTCATGTGTGCTTGGTATAATCGAAAACCCGGTCTCGATTAAAAGCATCGAGTGTTCGATCATCGATAAAGCATTTGAAGAAGGGTGGATGGTACCTAGACCCCCCCTCAAAAGAACAGGGTATGTTTGACTTTGACTTTTTCTTTGTTGACTATAATTCTGACTTTTGACTTTTGATTTTTTTGACAGGAAAAAAGTGGCTATTGTTGGGAGTGGGCCTGCGGGGCTAGCTGCAGCTGACCAACTGAATCGGGTGGGCCATACGGTTACGGTTTTTGAACGGGCTGACCGAATTGGCGGGCTGATGATGTACGGGGTTCCTAACATGAAGACAGACAAAATCGATGTGGTTCAGAGACGGGTTGACCTTATGGCTGAAGAAGGTGTGAATTTTGTGGTGAATGCAAATGTAGGGGCAGATCCGTCATTTTCCATTGAACGCCTTTGTGAAGACAACGATGCTGTTATTTTAGCTGTGGGGTCCACAAAACCACGGTACCCTATAAAATTAAAAATCATAAATTTAAGAAAATAGTATAAAATTAATAAGTAATAATAATAAAAACGTAAATTTTACAGGGACCTTCCTGTTCCGGGACGTGAGTTATCGGGAGTACATTTTGCCATGGAATTTCTGCATGCAAATACTAAAAGTTTATTAGACAGCAATCATGAGGATAATAATTATATCTCTGCAAAGGGCAAAAAGGTAATTGTGATTGGTGGTGGTGATACCGGTACAGATTGTATCGGGACTTCAATAAGACACGGTTGCACGAGTATAGTAAATCTCGAGCTTCTTCCCGAACCACCACGAACACGAGCTCCCGGAAACCCGTGGCCTCAGGTTCGTCTTTTTCCTCCAAATCACTATATTACCCTCAAACTTTCATAACTAACCCTAAAAACATCTAATTGTTTTATTTTTGTGTGTGTGTATGCAGTGGCCTCGTGTATTCCGTGTAGATTATGGGCACCAAGAAGCTGCTACAAAATTTGGGAAAGACCCGAGATCGTATGAGGTGTTGACCAAACGGTTTATTAGCGACGAAAACGGGTCAGTGAAAGGTGTGGAGGTGGTTAGTGTTCGTTGGGAGAAAGATGAAACGGGCCGGTTCCAGTTTAAGGAAGTTGAGGGCTCAGAGGAGATTCTTGAGGCTGACCTGGTTTTGCTAGCCATGGGCTTCCTTGGTCCTGAATCGGTTAGTTTTCTATTTTTTTTATTGTTATTTCAGTATATTTATTGGCGCTCTTTTTTGAAATTTAAAGAGAGAAAAATTTGAGATAAAAATTTAAAGAAAAGTTTCTGCAACTAGGCGCACGCTTATATTTTTATAAATATTAGTGTCAAATATGGTTATTATAGAAATTGTATTATTTCAGTAATAATGCAACTTTTTGAATAAAAGCATTTACAAGGTTTTATGCATTAAAAATCGGCCAAGATACATTTTACAACCCTTAACTTGTCTCACTAGGTTTTCTATTTTACTACCCTGAACTATTAAAGGTGCAACTTGATATTGACAAAATTATCGATTTAGTACCCTGACTCATTAATTTGATCACGTTTTCTTACCTGACTTAATTTCTTTGGAGTTTTTGACGGACTAAAAAATGTACATTCATTTCAATATATTGATATTAAAAGCAAATCACATGAGAAAACAAAACCAAACTAGTGAGTTAGTACCAATTCGACCATTTTGTCAAGATCGGGATACCATGTTACACCTTTAATAGTTCAGGGTAGTAGAGAATTAGTCGACCAAATTCAGTGTACTAAAATGCATTTTGGCCTAATAGTTTTTATACATAAATGGTTAAAAATTGTGAATTCTAGTCTAGTATATTTACTAAATCATTTGTTGACAGACGATAGCGGATAAACTGGGGTTGGAGAAAGACGGGAGGTCAAACGTGAAGGCGGAATATGGGAGATTTGGTACGAATGTGGAGGGTGTGTTTGCAGCGGGTGATTGCCGGAGAGGGCAGTCATTGGTGGTGTGGGCCATCTCAGAGGGGCGGCAGGCGGCGGCACAGGTGGACAAGTTCATAATGAAGGAGGATGTTGAAGAAAGGTTGCAACAAGAAAAGGGACAAAAGGAGGCAGTTTGGACATTATAGATACATAATATAAGATATTGAAGAAGGTGGTTATGGAGAGAGTGGTGGTTATGTTTGGGTTTTGTATGGTGCCTGCTGCTGTTTATATAGCCTTTTTATTGGTTGGTTGGTTGTTTGTTTGAACTTTGGAAAGAATAATATGTACAGATTAGTCTGGTTTTTGTTATTTATCAAAGTTGGTTTTCAATGTTATTTTATATTTAATGGTTAGCTTCATTTTTCTCCCTCCAAGTTTGGGAGATTATGAATTTGGAAGTCATTAGATCGACCCTAGTCAGGTTTGAGGTAAAAAGGAAAATTAAAAAAAAAAATTAAACTGAAACCTGTAACTTATAGGGAATCGGAATCGTGTTGGTTGGGTTCAGAGTCGATCTTGTTGGTTGGGCTATAAATTGAAACTTTCTCGGTGTTTTGTCAGTAGTTTTGTTAATGTGTCTTTGACATAAATCAATCTGAGAGTTGGGTGGGCTATGAAACTTGTCATAATAATAATACTTCGTTTCAAAATTTGAATAAATTAGATTAGTTAGTGGGGGATGCGTTTCAAATTTTTTTTTATTAAAGTAAAGTTAATAATGTTTAAAATGAAAGTAAGGGGTAAATGAGTTAATTCACTATATTAAATGATACTCCCTCCGTCCCAAAAATTATGTCTTTACCACTTAACTCTTTTTTAATTGGTGGAAGTTTTAATTTGATAATAATTTTGGGACAAACCAAAAAGGTTTTATGGACAATAAAATTAGGACGCATAGAATATAATTAATAGTTGTGGGATCTACTACTTATTAGTATCAAATAAAGTAAGTTTTCAAAGTGATCACTTCTTTTGAAATACTCTAATATGAAAAGTGTATTTATTTTGAAACATTTTAATATAGAAAGTAATTCACTTATTTTGAAACGGTAGAAAGTAATAATAACTGAAAAGTTGGCAAACTTTATTTTAAGTTATTTGTACATGATACATCTACAATTCTTAACTGTAAGAAAAGTGACATAAAGGGGACAGTGTAATTGTATAAATAATCCATTAAGCACTAGCAAACTATGACTTCTTTTTAATGTAAAAGCATAAGGAGTGGGAGTAAACTAATGTGTCTATTTTATTTTATTATTATGGTACTATTTCTCGTTGCTTTGACGTCCATAATGATTGGTGATGTTAATTGATTAAATACATAAAGTAAAAAGAGCGATCAAAAGGTTAAAAGTTAATAATTAATACTTCCTCCGATTTAAAATAAGTGATACACTTTCTATATTTGGGTGTATCAAAATAAATGATACACTTTGAAAATTACCTTATTTGATAAAAAGTAATGTGCCCCACATCCACTAACTACCTACTTTAATAAAGTGAAATGACCCATTTACCCTTACTTTTACTTTTAAACATCATTAACCTTACTTTTTTCAAAGATTGTGGGACCCAATCCACACTAACCATCCAATTAATCTAAGTTAACCCTCATTATAATATTTTGCCTCAAAAAACGTGAAATCAACAATGTATCACTTATTTTAAATCGGAGGAAGTATAGAGATTTTTTAACTCATACCTTAAGGGCATGAGAAGACATGAGATAACCTTCATTTAGTACACTAAAAACTTCCTAAAATTTTAGAAAGTACATTTGTTGAACCTCTATTTTCCTTATAAAAACGCACAATTACACTTCATTAGTTACATTTTCTGAAATTTTAAGAAGTTTTTAGTGTATTAAATAAAAATTATCTTATACCCTTAAGGCATGAATTAGCCAATCCTATTAATATATTAGGTCCGGATGAATAATAATTAATTATTTCATTAGTAAAAATTCTCTAATTTTCTCCTATTCCAAAGAATTTTGAGTTTTGACACCTGCAGAACCGTTTTTTAATAAAAAAGAATCATGTACAATCATGAAACTTGGATATGTTTGAAAACGTGGGCAGATTGTATCCACAACATGAAAAGCAAAGAGCAGTGGCGCATAAGTATCGTACTCATTCATATTCGTGGGTCCGATTGCTGGCACCGACGCACGTTTCTTGGGCTCTTTGTATCCATCTCAATTATTTTATGAAAAATAATATTTAATTTTACCATTTGTTCATACTTATATTCTTACTTATATATAGAATGACATGTGTAATTTATTAATTCTCTCTCTTAATATTATCCTTTGATTTTGACACATGTCTTCATCTAATGAGTAGGATTATAAGTAGGAATAAATGATATGAATCAATACCATTACTCTTATTTTATTATAAGAACCAACTAAAAATGCCCACGTGCTTATAAATCAATGAATATTGTTGTACCAAGTACTACAACATATGCACTCTATTGTGACGAGTCGACGACGGACTAGGGGTTATATATACCTTATCCCGACATCATATTGTCGTCATATCTTCGTCGCAACAACTCAAAATATTCGTCGGCACAGGTGTCGTCGCCATAGAGTGACCAATCGCGACGACGTATTGTTACTACAGACACCGTACCGTGGCTATAGATTTTCCAATTTAAAAGAATTGTTTTATTACTGTATCACCTTGTGCGTACGCATGTTAAATTTTTTTCTTCCTTTCTATAATATGCTTAGGTGTCTGACTTTCACTTGTGATACATGTCTAACTGCTTTCTTTCGAGTTATGAACATTTGGTGAATATTTATTCAATAAAAAGATGAAACCTATAACCTTTAAGAAATCATTTCAAGTAATTTTACCACCAATCGATCACCACTTCACCAGATAGTTTGTTGTACGCGTGTTTATTGTTTTTTTATTACTTACGAATCCTTAAGACTAAGAAGACAGAAATATATTTGTTGCATATATTCCTCATATCATATGGACATTATAAAAATAAAAAGGTAACTGAAAATGCACACATGCGAGTTATTGTTGTATAAACATACGTACATATGTATGTATGGATAAATGCACACATGCGTCTCTTCATTTATATACGTATTTATTAGATTAATTTATATATTTACATACGTATGTGACCAAACTTATTTTATGATATATTTTCTTTCAATATATAAGACTTAACAATAGAAAGTACAACCACCGGTCATGATTTTAAACTTAACAATAGGAAGTACAACCACCGTTATATAAATTCTTGTTGGGATATAAAACAAGTTACTATTGATTTGTATACTTGTTACTGATATGCAGTTAATGTTGATCAACTACTTAATGCTGATAAGGAGTTGATACTGATTACAGAAGATACTACTGATCTTGGTCATTACTACTGCCGTTCATATTTACTACTGCTCGATCAAAGTTATTACTGATGATGCTATTTATGGAATATATCGAGTCCGAGATCTTCGTAGAGATTATTTAGAATTGATATCTTTTGTAATTCAAATTGTAATAGTATCCTAGAATAACTAGGGTAAATAGTTAGGCTTCAAGAACTATTATATATAGTTACTTATGAATTGTAAACATACGTGTGTATTGTATTCGATCAATCAATATACATTGAAGCTTTTTGTGATAACTGTGTTCTTGATAATTCTCATATTATTTACAGTTTATTGTTCTTGATTAAATCAACATAGTGTTAATCCGCTGTAACTTCTATTGTTGAGTAGATCATTGTGTTTATTAACTGTTTTGGTTAATTGATCTTGACAAGTGGTATCAGAGCTTTGTACTCTAGATCTACGAATCAAGAACTCACAAAAGTTTTTCAATACTTTCACAAACCACGTTTTCATCATGTCTGACAATAATGAAAGCACACAAGCAAACAAAATCCCCATCCTCACTCCCAACAACTTTGGGATGTGGAAAAACAGAATTAAGCAATACATGCTTATTACTGATTACACCATGTGGGAAGTTGTACTTGAAGGCAATAAAACCATTCAAATTGCCACAACTAGCACAACTACTGAATCTGACAAAATCAAGTGTGATAAAGAAAAGAAGGACAGAGGAATTGAACTGAAAGCTCTAAGTACCTTATTGCTTGCAATTCCTAATGACTATCAACACCTATTTGTTGAATTTGATGATGCAAAACTGCTATGGCAAGCCCTGGAGAAAAGGTTTGTTGGTACTAAAAGCACAAAAAGAAATATGAAATCTGTGCTAAAACAAGAGTTTGAAAACTTTAAAGGACAAAAGAATGAATCTTTGTCACAAGTTTTTGATAGATTCAATAAACTTATTGGTGAACTCAACCAAGTTGGAGTTCAACCAGACAAAGATGATGTCAATAGAAAGTTTCTCAGATCTCTAAGTGAAGAATGGTCTATGTACACTGTAGTATATAGACAAGGTGATGCTTTAGAAGAAAAGGAGCTTGATGAACTTTACAATGACTTAAGAGTGTTCGAATCTGAGGTGAGTCAGAAATCTCCTAGTTTAAATTCAAACAATGCTGCTTTTGTGTCCACTGCAGGTACAAATCATGATACTACAACTGGAAAACCAAAAGAATCAGAAGATCTTGCTAGAGAATCCTTTTTCACTAGTCATGTGCATACTGTACTAATTAGTGAAGATTTGGAGCAAATCAATCCTGATGATCTTGAAGAGATGGATATCAAATGGCAGATGGCTATGCTCAGTTTCAGAATAAAGAAGTTTCTTAAAAGAACTGGTAGGTCAAGCTTGAGCTTCAACAAAGGTGACAGGGCAGGTTTTGACAAAACTAAAGTCAAATGCTACAACTGTAGCAATCTTGGTCACTTTGCAAGAGAATGTCCTAACAAAGATAAAAGGACAAACTCATCTGCACTTGTATCCCAAGAAGGACTAGGATATGATTGGAGCTTTCAAGCTGAAGAACATGCTCAAAATCAAGCTCTAATGGCCTTCTCTGAATCCAAATCTGAGGTAAATCCTAAACCATGCTCTCCTGAATGCATTAAATTATTTAAATCTTTGGAAAAAGAAACAAAAGAAATCAATGAAGATTTAATTAAAAACAGAAAAAGAAGAATAGAATTTAATGGTGTTATAGCTGACCTAGAAAATCAGATTAAAGTTTATCAAATAACAGATCAAAAACTTAAAGAAGAATTATTACAAGCTGTTTATGATAAAGAATATGCTGAATCAAAAGCAAAAGAAGCTATAACCAAATTAGAAGAATGTCAATTAAAATTAGAACAAAATAAACTAACAATTAAGAAATTTGAAAGAAGTTCTAAAATAATTGATGAATTAACAAGCAATCAATCAACTGAAAAGGTTGTTCATGGTGTTGGTTATCATGCTGTCCCACCCCCAACAAATTTTATACCACCACTAAAAGCTAGTTCAGAAAGAATTATAGAAGAATTAAAAACTGAATCTAGTGAAGAATTTTCCGATGAAGAAAATTCTGTTAAATCAAATGATACAAGTTTCCATACAACACAAAGTCAAGAATCTCCAAAATATAACTCTGAAAATATTCCAACTATTTTAAAAAGGGGAAATCAAAGAAACTTGAATCAGTTAAAAGAACAAAGAAAATCAGAATCCTTAAAATCAACCAAACCTAAATGTCTAATTTGCAATAAAGTAAATCATATAGCAAAGGATTGTCACTTCAATCCAATTAACTGCAAAGAATTCAAGGAATTTAAGGAAAACAAATTAAAAATAAAAGAACAAAAATTAAAAGAATTAAATGTAAAACAACAGTCCAAACCTCCACAAGTTGAAATTCCAAAATTTGGTAGATCAGCCAAAAGATTTATCCAAAATACCAAATATGGAAGTCCAAAAACAAATCAGAACTTTGAAAAGCAAAGAAATTTTGGTAATTACAAATACCCAGCACACACAACCACAAAGAAAAACCAACAAAGATACCCTACTGATCAGTATCCAAGATACAATGCAGTAAGATATAACTACACAAATACTACTGATAAGTACAAAAAATACTTTCACAGAGTTACTACTGATCCATCAGTAGTAACCAAATCAAAGCAAAGCAAATGGGCACCAAAACAGAAATCAGTAGTAACACCAAAGAGCAGTATCAATCAAACCACTCATAATACATTCTTCATTAAAAAGGATGAACCCAAGACAAAACAAGCTTGGGTTCCCAAAAAGAATTAATTTAATCTACTTTTGTGCAGAACATCCAGGTAAATACATGGCATATTGATAATGGATGCTCTAGGCACATGACTGAGAATCTACAAATTCTCAGAAACTTTGAACAATATGATGGTGGTTATGTTGCTTTTGGTGAAAATCCTAAAGGTGGTCGAATCACAGGTAAATGTATTGTATCAAATGGTAAGATTACATTTGATAATGTATTTTATGTTGCTGAACTTCAATACAATCTGGTTAGTGTCTCACAAGTATGTGATAAAAAGAACAAAATTCATTTTACAGATACAGGTGCATTATTCTTTCTCCTGATTTTGTTTTAGATGAAAAATATGTTGTTTTAAGAACTCCAAGGAGAAATAATGTGTATTGCCTGGATATAGGGGGAGAAATCATTTCTCCAAATGAAATCAACTGTTTTATATCCAAGGCAAACACAAATGAATCAGAATTATGGCATAGAAGGATGTGTCACACAAACTTTAAAAACATGAATAATTTGGTCAAAAAGAATTTTGTAATTGGCTTACCACAAAAACAATTCTTGTGTGATCATCATTGTGTTGCATGCCTAAAAGGTAAGCAACACAAGATCTCTCATAAGTCCAAATTAATCAACTCTATTTCTAACCCATTACAGCTACTTCACATGGATTTATTTGGACCTACAAATGTAATGAGTATAGGAAAGAAGCAATATTGTCTAGTTATTACTGATGATTTTTCTAGATTTACTTGGGTTTTCTTTCTCAGGACTAAAGATGAAACAAGTGAAATCATCAAGAACCTAATAATCAATTTAAAAAATACAAGAGATCTTAAAGTGAAAGCCATTAGATGTGATAATGGCACAGAATTTAAAAATGAAAATCTAATCTCTTTTTGTGATCTTCAAGGTATTGACAGGCAGTATAGCTCTCCTAGAACTCCTCAAAAAAATGGTGTAGCTGAAAGAAGAAATAGAACAATCATTGAAGCAGCAAGATCTATGCTTGCAGATGCTAAATTAACAATAACCTTTTGGGTTGAAGCTGTCAATACTGCATGTTATGTGCAAAACAGAGTATTAATAGTCAAGCCACATTTCAAGACACCATATGAACTTTTCAACAAAAGAAAACCTTCAATAAGCTTTCTAAAATCATTTGGTTGTCCATGTACTATCTTAATTACAAGAGAATAAATTGGTAAGTTCGATTGCAAAGCAGATGATGGAATCTTTGTAGGATACTCAACTCAAAGCAAAGCATACAGAGTATTCAACAAAAGATTAAGGATTATTGAAGAAAGTGCTGATGTATCATTTAATGAAAATCTTGCTAATGAAATAGGAAATGGTCCAGATTGGTTGTTTAACATTGACTCACTAACAAAATCTCTTGATTTCAGTTTTAACTTTAATGCGGGTGACTCAACTAATCAACCAACTAAAGAAGGATCATCATCACTTAATGGAAGTCAAAATTCTCTGCAATATATCATTGTTAATACTGATCCTACAGTAAATACTAAGGACAGTAACAACTCTGATAATACAAAAAATACTAGTGTCAGTAACAACTCAGAAACCCTAAATAATGATACTGCAAGAAATGATACTGACACCAGTAACAACTCAGAAACCCTAAATAATGATACTGCAAGAAATGATACTGATACCAGTAATAACTCTCAAATACTTGATGGCAACAAAGATGTTACCAACAACAGTATCAATGAAGAAAATCAAGAAGAACAAGAAACTCAAGAAGAAAACTGGACTGATGCTCAAGTTCCTGAATCCAATGAATCAAATCTTGACAGTCAAATAGTTGTTGACAAAGCTTCAAATTCTAGAGCTCAAAAGAATCATCCACTAGACCTTGTTCTAAGTGATGTCAACTCAAATATGCAGACAAGAAGCAAATTTAACTCAAGTTTAAACAACAACTCTTGCAATATAAGTCTAATATCTAATTAATGTTTGTTTGCATGTTTTCTATCACAGGATGAACCTAAAAAGATACAACAAGCAATGAAAGATTCAAACTGGATTGAAGCAATGCAAGAAGAACTTCTTCAATTCAAATTGCAGGCTGTTTGGACACTAGTACCTCTTCCAAAAGGAAAAAGAGCCATTGGAACCAGATGGATCTTCAGAAATAAGAAAGAGGGATAGTGATAAAAAACAAAGCAAGACTTGTAGCTCAAGGATACACTCAAGAAGAAGGAATAGACTATGATGAAGTATATGCTCCTGTAGCAATGATTGAAGCAATAAGAATATTTCTGGCATATGCATCATTCAAAAGATTCAAAGTCTATCAAATGGATGTAAAGAGTGCATTCCTATATGGAAAAATAGAAGAAGAAGTGTATGTTTGTCAACCTCCAGGATTTGAAGATCCTGAATATGATGATTATGTGTTCAAATTAGACAAAGCTCTCTATGGTCTACATCAGGCACCAAGAGCTTGGTATGACACTCTATCATCATACCTACTAAAGAACAAATTTCAAAGAGGTGCCATTGACAAGACTCTGTTCACCAAGAAGGTCAAAGATGACATACTACTTGTTCAAATATATGTAGATGATATCATCTTTGGATCAACAAATGATAAACTATGCAAAGAATTTGGAGAACTTATGCAGATCAAATTCAAGATGAGCTCAATGGGTCCAATGAACTTCTTTCTTGGACTCCAAGTTAATCAAAAACCAGATGGTATCTTAATCAATCAATCTAAATATGTTAAAGACATATTAGAGAAATTTGCAATGAAATACTGTAAAAGTGCAAGCACTCCTATGGAAACACACAAACACCTACATCCTGATATTGAGGGAGAGGATGTAGATGAGCACTTATATAGATCAATGATAGGTTCTTTAATGTATTTAACTGCATCTAGACCTGATATTATGTATAGTGTGTGTGTATGTGCCAGGTATCAAGCAAAACCAAAGGAACTACACTTGCAAGCAGTCAAAAGAATCTTTAGATACTTGAAAAGAAAACCATCACTAGGTCTTTGGTATCCACATGACTCACCTTTTGAACTTACAGCATACACAGATAGTGATTATGGTGGTGAATGCTTGGATAGAAAGTCAACTACTGGTGGATGTCAATTCTTTGGATCAAGACTTGTGTCATGGCAATGCAAGAAGCAAACAAATATTTCAACATCTTCTGCAGAAGCAGAGTATGTAGCTGCATCTGTATGTTGTGCTCAAGTGCTATGGATTCAAAATCAACTTATGGACCTTGGTATGTCTATTCTCAAAACTCCTATCTTTATAGATAATCAAAGTGCAATTAGTATTGTGAACAATCCAGTAAAACACTAAAAAACTAAACATATTGAAATCAGATTTCATTTCATAAGAGATTGTCATGAAAAGAAATTAATTAAAGTGGCTAAAATTCATACTGATAATCAACTAGCAGATCTTTTTACAAAAGCATTTGATGTAGGACGGTTTAACTTCTTAGTTAACAGTATTGGAATGATTTTTATAAATTAATTCTCATAAAATTCTCATATGTAAAGTTTTTGTATCATATCAATTTAGTTATTAAAATTTAGTACTGGCTATTCATTTATTACTGATTGTAGTTGTTAGTTACTACTGATCAGCCTTTAAAACATTCAAGTCTCAATTACTACTGACGTTTGTTATTACTGATACTTAGTTACTACTGATCGGCGGTTTACTCATAAAAACGATAGAGTTACCAAACTAACCCCATGAAAATAGCCGTTATGCTATGATTCGAAGGGTATTTATGACTTTTTGCAGGTTAATTTCAAAAACTATAAATAACAGAAGTCGGTTAATCTTACATTATCCAAACCTCGATCTACTAAAACCCACGATAAAACCCTAAGTCGGCAATCTTGATTGAAACCCTCAAAGGCAGTAACAATCTCAATTCAATTCAAAAACTCTCAGACAAACCTAATTTCAAACACAATCCAATCAAAAATGGCGATAAGGAAACCTCTAGTTGCTCAAACAGATCTTCTTTACTCAGAATTTCACAACATGGTTGCATTTCTAAAAAACCCAGACGGCACAAGAAATTTTAGGCAAATAGTTATGTTTCTCAAGAAATCTACAATCAAATTTGCCTTAACAATAAATCTCACACTCTGTGAACAACATATTGTTCGATTCTGGGAAAAAGCTGAAAGAATAGAAGAAGAGGATACCATCAAAATCAAATCAGACATAGATGGACACTCCATTGTAATCACTGAACAAACCATTAGGGAACATCTACAACTCAATGATGAAACAGGTATATCGCTTCTCTCTAAAGAGGATTTGATTGAAAACATTTTAAAAATGGGGTATGAAGGAAGAACAGATATTCAAACGTTTCAAAAAGGTCTTCTTTCACCCCAATGGAAATTTCTGGTACATACTATTCAACATTGTATGTCTCCTAAAAAGAGTACTTGGAATGAGTTCAACAGATCAATAGCATCTGTTGTTGTATGTTTGTGCACAGACCAAGTATTTAATTTTTCAAAAAATGATTTTTGAAGGAATGCTTGGAAACTTGTCTGTATCAAAAATTTTAATGTATCCAAGGTTCCTTGCACATATTTTTAACTGTGAAATCCCAAATTTAAATAAAACCAACAATATTTTTCCTATTCCAGAACTTAATAAAAAGGTTTTCTCAAATATGAATAAAAAGTTCAAATTTTCTGGAAAGGACACACCTTTGTTTCCAAATATGATCCATGATCAACCCCAAACTGGAGAAGGTTCAAGTCACCCCATTGAACCCCAACCCACTCCATCACTAAATATTGCAGCCCAAATACAATCCCCAATAGCCACTCAAACATCCTCACCTCAAGATGTCCTGAATGTGTCCCAGGAACATGTAACAGAACCTCAGATGCTACTCTTCACTCTTTGGTAAACCTACCCAAAAGCCAAATTATTACATCCAAATACAAAAGGAAAAGAATCTCCAAAAAGGACACCAGGGGACCAATTGAGTCAGCCCCCAGACTCCAAGAGTTGACTTCCAAGGAGGAGAGAAGTCATGAGGAAAGGGCTCTCACTACTAATGTACCAAAGGTTGGTGCACAGGCTAGTGAGAATGTAACACCTCAATTTTTAAAACACTTTTTAAATCATATTTTTGAATAAAATATTACAAGTCCAATATTCCCAAAATACGGTTTAACAAAAACCAATAAAACATTTATCAGAGTTATAAAACCGGTGTTACAAAAACAATATCATAACCATAGGATAAACGGGATCTACCTACGAGCTCCTGAGCTAATCAACACTAGGCCACTTCTATCCGACCCTTTAATCCATCGATCTCGAACCTGAGTACATAGCCAAAAACAAAGTAGTACGTGAGACAAAATAGTCTCGTGAGATACATGGGTTTTTCGACCCATTCTCAAATATAATAAAAGTCATAATATTCATTTCTTTTCTTTAATCACTTATTAATTTTTATCTTATGTTCTTACCGCTTATTCGTATCCATTAGTAAGCTAACCGTAAGCTTACCCATCACGTAGTCACATACTTGTAAGCTATCCATAGCTTACTAAATCTTTATCACATACGCTACGGACCTCTCCGTAGCAAACTCCCCCGATGTGGGTTAACTAGGTAAACTCCCCCGTTTCCGGGTTAACTGAAACTCCCCCGTTTCCGGGTTAACTAAAACTCCCCCTTTCCGGGTTAACTATTTCTCCCCCGTTTCCGGGTTAACTATTTCTCCCCCGTTTCCGGGTTAACTATTTCTCCCCCGTTTCCGGGTTAACTATTTCTCCCCCGTTTCCGGGTTAACTATTTCTCGACAGGCTACTCTTGCGCAGGGTGGTACCTCCCCAAGTAGGTGTCACTAACTCCCCCAACTTGTGTGGGTTAACTATGATCCGGATCCTTTTCTCAACACATAATGAAATCATCAAATACGGGTCTATGCCCCAATAATACATACTCAACATAAATTAGAATACATCTATTCTAATTGTCATATTATTCTCGTTTCTTATTCAATTTCAATATTGACTCTATCAAGTCCTTTATTAATAAAACATGTTTATTATTTATCAAAATCATTTACTCTAACTTCTCTTTGACTAGAATACAAATCTACTTCTAGTCACTTTATATTTATTCTTCTAACGATTCAATCACTACTCTTATTAGTATAATTTACTAAGTCAATACTTGATACTTGAAAATCATTGTTATTAGCCTTATTAATACATATTATTAACAAGTCAAATATCATACTTTCTTAATTATCACTCTTAGTCAAACATCATATAAATAAAGAATTATCAATCACTTTTCATTATCATAATCTCTTTAAAAATCATTAGTCATTTAGACATACTTAAATGATCTATTACTTGCATTCTCTTATTCTTTTGATCATATCTTTATTAAAAATATTTATTAATAAAGACTCATAAAACATCATAGTTTTCAAAATCATTTGCTATGTACTCAGTAAAAGTCTCATGTACTCACCTTAGCCAAGCTAACTCCAAATCGTGTCTAACAACACGAATCCTTGCTTTCCAACTTGTGAAATGTCACCAAACTTTAGGTCTTCTTGACCTGCCATTAATATCATCACAATAACTAGTTATAATCCATAACTAATCACTAATCAATCCATATCTACAACCTTAACCACCAAGTTCATCCAACTTGGTGGAATCTCAAACCCTAGTTCAAGATTCCCTTCAATAAACCCAAATCCAACTTGTACACATCAATTACAAACTTACAATGAGTGTTCTACACCCATGTTTAGTCATCTTCCCCAAAGATGACATGGTTGGTTCCCCAAACCACCATTTTTACCCATACAAAGTTCACAATCAAGGTAGCTAAGTAAAATAGACAAGAATCCTTACCCTTGATGATTCAATCCTTCAAGATGGTGATGATTTGAGCTCCAAGACTCCAAAATCGACCACTTCTCTCTAGAAAACGGCTGCACAAAGTGTGGGGTTGAAGGTGAAATGAAACCCTAGCTTACACACAAGTTTATATGTTCCAGACGCTCCTCGCGCCCCGCTCGCGCCCACCTCGCGCCGCGAGGTGACGCGGGTTCGCCTGCTGGTTGCCGCTGAAGGACAGGCTTCGCGCCCCGCTCGCGCTGAGTTCGCGCCGCGAACCAAACGCGAGCTCGACGCAAATAGTTCGCGTCTGATATCTGATCTTGCTGTTTGAACTCGTGACTGTCTCGCGTCTGCCTCGCGCCGCGAGGTCTGTTTGGGTCAGTTTCTTGCCTTTTAAACTTGTTTCCATCCAAGTCTTGACCCATACTTGGTTACACCAAGTCCCAAACATCCAAATTCACGGTAAAACACAACGGAGACTCGATTAAACATTTTACCATCTTTATTCCTCAATATTTCCGTTTAATTCATTAACCGAAAATTCTGGTCGTTACAACTATCCACCCCTTAAAAGGATTCCGTCCCCGGAATCAACTCAAGGATTTCCAATCCTCATTCCACTTCCAAATTAGGATCCACTAATACTTATGCATTTAATTGCCCACTTGACTTTGTTATACCCAAACGGGTCAAAAACCCAAACTTGAGTTCCTAATATCCGAACGGGTCAAAATTTTACTATCTAACCTTAACATTTCCCCTCATTTAACCAAACTCTTTATACCCATTGGGATGACATGACCCAATCATTACTAATAGCCAATTGACCGAAACGATAGTCAATGCCTAGCTTTGACCAAATTGTCAACATTGTCAAATCTTTGACTTAGCACAAAGTCAACCATTTCTTGACAATTTCCTTACCTACTAGTGATTTCCATTAACCATAAATTCCTTAACAATCGACCTTACCTTCATGGTCCAACAACAATCATACTCGATTCCCAAACTCAACTCGAAACACCCAACGATCAAAGTCGCACCCTCCGACTATAATTATTTCCATTAATCAATTAACCATTATCATACACATATAGATGCTACATTATGATCTTATCATTGCCTAGTCATACTAAGCGAAAGTCAAAACCCAATTTTGACCAAAGTCAACAATCCACAAATCTTGACCAATCTTGACTACTTATGCATAAAGTCAACCATAACTTGTTACAATAACGAACTCCTTACTAGTGAGACATCACTTCCAAAGCTTTTTATTCCCGATTCCAATTTCTATACCCCCTTTCTCAATTGTTTCTCTTTTCCTCGATTTCTTATTTCTCAATCGATTCACAATTTCAATCTAGAGCATTACCGATCTCTATTACTTTTTAACTTTCATTCGAATGCTTATACTAATTATAATTTCCTCCAAACATCCTTATACCATACTTGCAATTCCCGATTACCGGCTTTAGAGCCTCAATCATATCGAATTGTGGCCTAACCACCCATTATACCCCTTTCACCACTCATTGGTTACTAACAAACTTTGCTTCCTAAAAGCATTCCTTTTTTATAAGCCATGAACTTGTAGGCATCTCCTACACATACTTATACTTAAACACTACCCGCGTTTTCAACCCAAGTTCTCACTTGCCATAAAAATCATAACAATAACTAGACATACAGTTCTGCATACGTCAGATACAAACATCATATCCCTGATATAACAAATCATACTCTAACTATCTTATCGAGATGATCGGAAAGCCTCCAATCCATCACGATTCCAAACTGTCACAATGATCGGAAAGCCTCCAATCCATAGTGACTCATCAAATCTCGTTAACCGGAAAGCCTCCGATCTAACAAGATCCATACAATACCATTCTATCTTGCATACAATTCATGTATGCATCATTCACATAGCATCATGCCATCATTTTCTTTCATAACTAATAACATTCTCTATTCAATTTACATTTCCCCAAATATCACATATTATTAACTTCATCAAATCATATTCTTTTTATAGACCATTACTCCCACTTATCACTTTATACCACCTGGTATTCACATATTCATTTCTAGTGCTTTCCACCAATCTACTCATTTATCAATCATCTTTAGTCGATTCATTTTCCCATTATCAAAATTTCCAATCTTTCTTTCAGTACTTAGGTAACCACCATTACATTCAATTATCCACATTTTTACCGAATCACCCGGTTAACTCAAGTCAACCAATTGACTCCGATCCATAATCCAAGTATAAGCTATCACACTTTTTCTATGTCCTTTTCCCAATAATTAATTGTTACCCTTGACTTAACATACCATTTCTAGGTCATTTTACCATTAATTATCCTTTTACCCTTAGCATCGAATCCATCATCCATGACACAAACTTTTGCTATGACCGATTTCCAACTTTTACTCAACCATATCCAATATCTAAGTTTGTCATTCCCAATACTTACTCTTTTCCACATATTTTCCATTTACGGTTTTGAAACTTCACTATATTTTACATCATTCTTTTCTTTACCGATATCATATGGTAATGCCACATCACTTATCCTTATTCTCACAGAATGCTACAATTTTACTTTGGAACTCTTCCCTTCTATGGTTCCCCATCCAAAAATACAATTCTCGCTAACTCTTAGTACTTCCTTGTACTTCCACCCTTTCATTGAACACATACACCTTTCCCGTGATTCACCTTTTGATATTCCATGATAGCATAATACTTTCTATCCTTACTACTTGTGTCGTTGCACACTGACTCGTTAAAATATAACATTCCTATTTACATAACGAACCGAAGAGATTATCCCCCTAATACATATCCATATCAACGATTCTTCCAAATTTCTATAGGCCATTTCACTTAAGCACCAAACCGAATGACCACTGAACGAATAAACCCCAAACCACATAACATTAAACTATATAATTGAGGAACACTTACCACACTTTGCACTTTCCACATCAACATGAAACGACGAACTGTAAATGAATTTTCTTTCTTTGTTGACTCCAACCACCATCGAGCTTCCTCTTTTCTCCACTTGCTGATGATTCTTGGATCCTTTGATGAATCACTTCCTCCACATTCCTAACAAGAGACTCTATTAGCAACTCTTTCAACTACTCCTTCGAAACAAAACTTCCACCGTTGGTCTACTCGTGAACTCCTTCCCCGACACCTTGTATCATAATCTCTTTTTCAATGCTTCGAACATCGCATTCCACCGTGACAACGCATCACCCATCAGAAGACGAGCCGTAGAAGTCGCCACATCTCCCTACTAACACTTGCTACTCCTTAGCACTTGCTCAGTTTCACGAACCCACCGAATCACGACCTCCGGTTCGGTACTTCCCAATTTCACATCCAGCTTACACGCCATCAATGTCTTGAACGATCATCGTCCCCTTTCTTCCGATTTGAAATCACTCCCATCATCACCCAACATGACGAAACTCAATTATGATTCATTTTCTTGTCTTATAGGAGCTTGTCCTCTCCTCGAGTTCACCCTTTTGTTATACCAATAGTCTCACAATCACAATTCAAACGATGACTTAACAGTCAAATAAAACACATTTATATCAGATCATGACATTTCTCTTAGGGATCGACCCTATCATACTCGCACTTACGGTCTCAACCAACTAATCATGGACATCCTATGGAAACATATGGTCCTACTTAGCATAACTTAAGACTAGGGAGGTCAAACCTACCTAATTCACTTAAACTATAGCTCTGATACCAAGTTGTAACACCTCAATTTTTAAAACACTTTTTAAATCATATTTTTGAATAAAATATTACAAGTCCGATATTCCCAAAATACGGTTTAACAAAAACCAATAAAACATTTATCAGAGTTATAAAACCGGTGTTACAAAAACAATATCATAACCATAGGATAAACGGGATCTACCTACGAGCTCCCGAGCTAATCAACACTAGGCCACTTCTATCCGACCCTTTAATCCATCGATCTCGAACCTGAGTACATAGCCAAAAACAAAGTAGTACGTGAGACAAAATAGTCTCGTGAGATACATGGATTTTTTCGACCCATTCTCAAATATAATAAAAGTCATAATATTCATTTCTTTTCTTTAATCACTTATTAATTTTTATCTTATGTTCTTACCGCTTATTCGTATCTATTAGTAAGCTAACCGTAAGCTTACCCATCACGTAGTCACATACTTGTAAGCTATCCATAGCTTACTAAATCTTTATCACATACGCTACGGACCTCTCCGTAGCAAACTCCCCCGATGTGGGTTAACTAGGTAAACTCCCCCGTTTCCGGGTTAACTAAAACTCCCCCGTTTCCGGGTTAACTATTTCTCCCCCGTTTCCGGGTTAACTATTTCTCCCCCGTTTCCGGGTTAACTATTTCTCCCCCATTTCCGGGTTAACTATTTCTCCCCCGTTTCCGGGTTAACTATTTCTCGACAGGCTACTCTTGCGTAGGGTGGTACCTCCCCAAGTAGGTGTCACTAACTCCCCCAACTTGTGTGGGTTAACTATGATCCGGATCCTTTTCTCAACACATAATGAAATCATCAAATACGGGTCTATGCCCCAATAATACATACTCAACATAAATTAGAATACATCTATTCTAATTGTCATATTATTCTCGTTTCTTATTCAATTTCAATATTGACTCTATCAAGTCCTTTATTAAATAAAACATGTTTATTATTTATCAAAATCATTTACTCTAACTTCTCTTTGACTAGAATACAAATCTACTTCTAGTCACTTTATATTTATTCTTCTAACAATTCAATCACTACTCTTATTAGTATAATTTACTAAGTCAATACTTGATACTTGAAAATCATTGTTATTAGCCTTATTAATACATATTATTAACAAGTCAAATATCATACTTTCTTAATTATTACTCTTAGTCAAACATCATATAAATAAAGAATTATCAATCACTTTTCATTATCATAATCTCTTTAAAAATCATTAGTCATTTAGACATACTTAAATGATCTAGTACTTGCATTCTCTTATTCTTTTGATCATATCTTTATTAAAAATATTTATTAATAAAGACTCATAAAACATCATAGTTTTCAAAATCATTTGCTATGTACTCAGTAAAAGTCTCATGTACTCACCTTAGCCAAGCTAACTCCAAATCGTGTCTAACAACACGAATCCTTGCTTTCCAACTTGTGAAATGTCACCAAACTTTAGGTCTTCTTGACCTACCATTAATATCATCACAATAACTAGTTATAATCCATAACTAATCACTAATCAATCCATATCTACAACCTTAACCACCAAGTTCATCCAACTTGGTGGAATCTCAAACCCTAGTTCAAGATTCCCTTCAATAAACCCAAATCCAACTTGTACACATCGATTACAAACTTACAATGAGTGTTCTACACCCATGTTTAGTCATCTTCCCCAAAGATGACATGGTTGGTTCCCCAAACCACCATTTTTACCCATACAAAGTTCACAATCAAGGTAGCTAAGTAAAATAGACAAGAATCCTTACCCTTGATGATTCAATCCTTCAAGATGGTGATGATTTGAGCTCCAAGACTCCAAAATCGACCACTTCTCTCTAGAAAACGGCTGCACAAAGTGTGGGGTTGAAGGTGAAATGAAACCCTAGCTTACACACAAGTTTATATGTTCCAGACGCTCCTCGCGCCCCGCTCGCGCCCACCTCGCGCCGCGAGGTGACGCGGGTTCGCCTGCTGGTTGCCGCTGAAGGACAGGTTTCGCGCCCCGCTCGCGCTGAGTTTGCGCCGCGAACTAAACGCGAGACGCGAATAGTTCGCGTCTGATATCTGATCTTGCTGTTTGAACTCGCGACTGTCTCGCGTCTGCCTCGCGCCGCGAGGTCTGTTTGGGTCAGTTTCTTGCCTTTTAAACTTGTTTCCATCCAAGTCTTGACCCATACTTGGTTACACCAAGTCCCAAACATCCAAATTCACGGTAAAACACAACGGAGACTCGATTAAACATTTTACCATCTTTATTCCTCAATATTTCCGTTTAATTCATTAACCGAAAATTCTGGTCGTTACAGAGAACATCATTAGGACCCAGACCTCGGCAATTTTGAGTGATGAATCTTTTGAGGAAGCACTCAAAGGACCCCGGTGCCAAGAAACCACAAGGGGAGATACTAGTGCTTCTTCTAGGAAGAAGAGAGTATCTAAAACTCCCAATGAATCACCAATCAGTGATGAGGGAAGACTGGAACAAATTGAATTGATGGAAAGGATGGAAAACCTTCAAACCAATGTACCCACTCAACCCGATGATGTTCCTAGAAGGACTGAGGGTAGTATGCAACATACTGAATTAATGGATAGGATGGAAAACCTTGAAACCACTGTACAAAATTGCCAAATACTCATCAACAATCAAGGTAGAACCATGAGCTATATGAAGCACTACATCAATGTGCTAAACAGAAGAATGCAAAGAATGGATCAAAGGCTTCACAGACAAACTTCTATAATCAGAAAATTGAAAAAGAAAATTGATATTAGTGATCCACAACAGGTTGAGATCACTAAGGGGGAGAAAGATACAATTCAAGGAATGATTGATACATCAATTGCAGCAGCAGCAACCTCCCTCTTAAATCTCAAAGAAGCTCATGGTGAAACAGGTCAAAGTGGTGATGAAGACTTTGACAGAGGAGTCAAAAGTATGGAAGATATATTTGTGTCTGCACAACAATCCCCAACAGCAGAACAAGTACCTTCTCAAATTACTACTGATCCCATGGATACTACTGAAGTCATCCAAACAACTGAAGTACTTATTATTGATCAAATTGAAGAAGAAACTCATGAAGCAACATCAGTAATAACTCCTTTGATGACAACTACAACAACCTCACAAGTAGCAGACCCCTCTAATCTACAAATGGTACTCTACAGACCCTTCAACATTCTAAACTTAATACCGGTAGTAACTACATTGGTTACTACTGAGTCTGTAACAGCAATAACAGAAGTACCAGTTACTACTGATTCACCAGTAGTAACCACAACACCAGCAACAAAAGAATTAATAATTCCAGATTTTGATGCAAATGTGAATTGGGAAGAGGTAGATGAATGTGAATTACCTCCCCACCCAAAAATAGTAGAATTAAAGAAAATAAAGTCCTTTGCACCAAAAATAGAAATAAATGAGGTACCAGATATGAAGTACACACCTCCACCTCAATGTATAGGTAAAGGAAAAGAAAATTTTGATGATGACTATCCACACAGAGCACTTGGTCATCATATGGTGAACAAGATGAATTCAGTCAGATCTCTGAAACAATCTCATTGGAAAGTCAAGAGAATGAGGTACCACAGAAAATGTGCCAAAACTCTTGCACTTGAGAATAAAAGGTTAGCAGAAGAAGAAAAAGCTAAGTTAAAGGCTATTCAACCAGAAGAACAACAACCCATGATTGAAGAAATTCAAGAAGTGGATGAATCTGTCATAGAAGATCAACAAAAGGAACTTGATAAGATAAGGAAATTTGAAGAGGAAAGAATTCAACTGCTGGAAAATGAAATTAATGAATGTAAAAGATGCAAAATTGATATGCCTCAACCATTTGATGAAGAAAAAAGAATGATGGTTGAATTTCTTAAGTCAAGAGGTCACAATGCAAAGTCCTTTGGAAGAATGAAAATTATTACACTAGTTGAAAGGTATTGCATTGAGAAAAAGAAACAATTGAATGAAGGTGTACAAATCATTGAACCTTCAAATATAATCAAAATTGATCCCAAGACTGTGCTAAACAGAAAGACTGTAGTTGGTGAATCTTCAGAGCAAGGTTCAAAGAAAAGAAAAATTACAGAAGATGATGATTCAACTACAAAGAAACTAAAACAAACTCCCCAAATCATAGAAGATCCACAACCAATCCAACAAGACAATCCCATTATTAACTGGAGAGAAAATCAAGGAGTCCATGAGATCATTAGAGCAGACAAGAGTGTTCAAAAATTCAAGGCATGGAAACCTATGTTATTCTCATTTAACAGAAGTGATGTTCTTAGTATGTTGGAGATTGGTAAACCTAGAATGAAAAATAAAAGGTGGAAAAACTCTGGAGCTGGATACCTAACTGAGATGTTTGATGCTGCATTTCATCCAGAGAAATATAAAGCAAAGATTAAAAGTGAAGATAATCTTTTTGCTTGGAATGTTCTTCCCACAATGAACATGTATTTCTTTGAAAGGACAAACAGAAGGTGTGAGCTATATTTAATGGAAAGAGACTACAATCACTCACCAAAAACATTGTATCAAATTGTCTGTTGTGCCTTTGTAAGACCTAATGATCAAAATATGTATACTGAGAAATACAGACAATTGGTTAATAAGAATAAAGCTTATGTGGATGAACAAAGAAGACTGAAAGCATTAAGAGAAAAAGAAGGAGATGAAAGAAGGGCAAAAGAAGAAGAAGAGAAGAGAAAGAAACTTGATTAATTTAAAACTGAATTAACAAGTTTAGGGGGAGATTGTTGGGATATAAAACAAGTTACTACTGATTTGTATACTTGTTACTGATATGCAGTTAATGTTGATCAACTACTTAATGCTGATAAGGAGTTGATACTGATTACAGAAGATACTACTGATCTTGGTCATTACTACTGACGTTCATATTTACTACTGCTCGATCAAAGTTATTACTGATGATGCTATTTATGGAGTATATCGAGTCCGAGATCTTCGTAGAGATTATTTAGAATTGATATCTTTTGTAATTCAAATTGTAATAGTATCCTAGAATAACTAGGGTAAATAGTTAGGCTTCAAGGACTATTATATATAGTTCCTTATGAATTGTAAACATACGTGTGTATTGTATTCGATCAATCAATATACATTGAAGCTTTTTGTGATAACTGTGTTCTTGATAATTCTCATATTATTTACAGTTTATTGTTCTTGATTAAATCAACATAGTGTTAATCCGCTGTAACTTCTATTGTTGAGTAGATCATTGTGTTTATTAACTGTTTTGGTTAATCGATCTTGACAATTCTGTTAGTTCATAGTCCGGTATATTATACGAACAATCTCGAATATCATTTTAGATCCTATGAATTTTCAAAAAAATTGATAATGTTTAAATCCCATGCACACCATAAGTCTGAGTCATATTAAGCAATCACCACTGATACATACCAATTTTTAAATAGATTTTATATCTTTTTAGAAAATATCATGACATTTTTGAAATTTGTGAAAAGAAATATTATTTTAGAATGAATTAAACCTAAGAAAACTACGCAAATAGGATAAATGCGTGCAAATGATCATGAAGAAGGTGTGAACTCTATGTAAGGAACTTTAATGTTTGAAAGTATTAAAACTTTGAGGATCATGTGGAAGGTGTTACACCCAAAAAGAAATTTCGATGATCTGTTAAGTGCGAAGTAAACTTGACGTCGTAAAATGCATTAGACTATCCGTTGATCAATGGTGTTACATTAGCGTCTCACCAACTTTATGTTTCCATCCAAACACATGATCAAACCCTTATAGTGGTAATGAAATCCATACCAATTTATCATCAAAGTATAAGATACAACATCTTATGCATAATTGTGAGAAAGGCAATTTGCCATTTGTCAAGTTATCTTAATAGAATTTACGTAAGAAGCTAATTAATGTGCTATATATCCGGTATATGTGGTCATTTGGGTCATGTTTTATGTACATTAATTAGTTTTGCTCAACAAAAAATAACTTACTTCTAAAATGATTAAAAAAATAAAATCTTTTACTTATACATGTAACATAATTACAGAATCTTTGCATAATAAGGTAACATAAAGTATGTTACACTCATCATTTTTAACGTTTTATAAAAGTAAACATTGGCCAAAATGCATTTTAGTACTTTGATCTTGGTTAATTGGGTCTTCTATTACTCTGACCTATTAAAAGTGCAGCAGGATACCCTGATGTTGACAAAATGGTCGATTTATTACTCTGACTCACTAATTTGGTCGTGTTTTCTCACGAGATTTGCTTCTAATATCAATATATTGAGATGAACGTATATTTTTTAGTCCGTCAAAAGCCCCAGCGAAAGTAAGTCAAGCAAGAAAATGTGATCAAATTAATGAGTCAGGGTAGTAAATCGACAATTTTGTCAAGTTCAGGGTAACATGCTGCACCTTTAATAGTTCAGGGTAATAGATGACCTAGTTAGCCAAGTTCAGAGTGCTAATAAATGCATTTTGGCCTTAAACACTTATAAAAGTCAATTACTTTTTAATAGCAGAACCAGATTAATATTTTCCCCATACATTCTCTCCTTAAAAATAACATTTAAAGTATAAGGGGTGATTTTCTTACCATAATTTTTAATGAATGTACTACATCCAATCCAATATTTAATATACTTGTATTTTGTTTAATTACCTGTAAAATATATACTGTGTGGTATAACCATTAAAAGTTAGTGATACCAAAATTAATTCTCTTAAAGTATAACACCCCTACATCTATGGTATAAATCGTAATATCTTATATTTTATACGTATAAATAGGGTTTATTTTTCGTAAAAAACAACCTACCATATTTAATAAGTATGAATCATGCCAATTATTTAATAAATATGGTAGGTTTGAATCACATGGAATTTAAATAAAAGTTAAAAATATTTGATACCCGCACAACCAATCACAAACACGTTTTCCCCCATTCAAGGACATAACCGTCATTTTCATAACATTTACTTATATATACTTATATATATGTCGCTGTATAAGTCCATTTATATATACTCTTCAGAGCCTAAAAAAACCCCAAACTTCAGCGAGCAGAAACAGATATTGTGTGTTTATACGTGTGTGGAAGTAGGTGTAAATTGTAGGTAAGCCTTCACATAATCAACTCCTAATTTACGTTTTGCTGTCATGAATCAAGGATTTATCATTGGTTTATGTTATATCAAGTGATCTTTATATATTTTTCTTGTTACAAATTGTTTGTAGGGATCCGAATGTTTACGTTTTGATAGATGAGATATTTCTGAGTTTATAATTAAATTTTTATTGTGGTGGTTAGTTTCTCTCGTGGGTTGATTGTGTGTGTACGTATAAAATATAGTGACGTATGAAATGAAGAAGTGTTGTTGGTAGGAGTCAGTTAGTTAATGTGTCAGTTTAGAAGTAATGATGTGGTAAAACTGATTAAGGAAATAAGAGAATATTGTTGGGAGTGATATAATATTACAGTGAATAAGAATGGTTTTCCACTCAACTTTTTAATCCTTAGCTTTGTTTGTGATATTTTGCGTTAAATAGTTAATTATATTTATCCCTTGTATAGTGTAGGATACTTTTGTGTAAATAACGTGTATTTGTGACTCTTATATATTCAGTATTTCTCTTTTTGTACATTCAAGATACTCCGTATTTCATACCCACTTTTATTATAATTTTTTTGTATCAGACGATGAATAATAACGAGACTATAATCCCTCCTTGTTGCTTGAAAGCCCGGGCTTTCGCCCCGGATGCAGAGCTTGAAACCAACTGTCATGAAACCGTTGTTTCTGGATGGTTTTCTGGGCATAAATCTTCATCCGGTTATTACTCTTTTTACTTCTTTGCATACATTTGTAATGTTAATATCTTTAATTTTATTCCCTATTAATTAATTAAAGACAGATATTTTTGAGGACCTAAAAAGATTTTTTTTATTTATCCATATAATTTTGTTAACATATTTTGATTGTAATTATGTTACTAATTTTGCAGATAAAGTTGACAATAGGATGTACTTTAACAACCCTATGTGGCCAGGTAGTATTCGAACTTACCTATCATATATTGCTTTTCTATAAAAAAACATGAAATAATTTATTTGATATTTAATAAATTATTTTGCTTGCAGGAGAAGCACATTCATTGGAAGTAAAAAATATTTTGTTCAAAGAAAGATCAGACTTCCAAGAGGTCCTAGTTTTTGAGGTATAACATTTTGACCTAAGCCTCGTCTTTGGACTATAGATGCAAT
The DNA here is from genome assembly GCA_963853835.1 of Calendula officinalis. Lineage (NCBI taxonomy): Eukaryota > Viridiplantae > Streptophyta > Magnoliopsida > Asterales > Asteraceae > Calendula > Calendula officinalis. Next base: position 26,062,124 of record OY970830.1, on the reverse strand, counting down.
ATATTTCTAAAAAAATTACTATCAGTGTAATTTTTAAATTAAAGGGCCATAGGTGAAATTTGGGGTTAGCATGAGTGGCCATTCTAGTAATTTATTCTTAGTCTTATAAATGCTGAAGTCATTTATTTAATTTGCAGTCTGCAACATATGGAAAAGTGATGGTTCTTGATGGCATCCTTCAACTGACTGAGAGAGATGAGTTTGCCTATCAGGAAATGATAGCACATCTTCCCCTTTGTTCCGTTAAATCACCGAAAAATGTAACTACACTTCTAACCAAAAGTTCAACTTCATTACACTTCAATAATGTTCTAGGAAGAGTATTTTATTTTTATTTTTAAAACGGTATTCCTGTTTAAAATGAGCTCCTCGGTGTATCCAAACTTCGATCATGTATGTGACTTAATCATTATTGTGGCCATTTCTGGACATTCCCTGCCATATGATAAAAGTTTACCTAAGGAATGGATTGAACCAATTACCTATATTTGTTATAGGAAGAGTGTGTTTACATTAAAAAACGACTTTATTATAAGGAAAGTATAGAAAATGATTCGGGTGGTGAAACGTGTCCTGATGCACTACTTTTATACACGTTTCGGCACAAGAATTCTTCGTGCACTTTTTATGTTACCAAAAACCAACTTATGAATGAATGCTAAAAAACAACCTATGGTTATAAATTCAGGTTCTGGTTGTGGGTGGTGGCGATGGAGGTGTTCTTAGGGAAGTTGCCCGCCACACTTCGGTAGAGTCGATCGATATATGTGAGATAGATCAAATGGTTATAGATGTAAGTGCTACAACCTTTCTTATATCTTGTTTTTGCAATCAATTTTATATGGGAATTCAATAGTTGTGGCAGTACAAGTTTTACAGCTAACTGTACAATCATAGTAATCAATAGTTGTGTTGTGAAAATCACCCTCAATTTTATATGCATGTTCTATCTTATAAATTGTTGAGTTTAGAACAACTATTCATAAACGTCGATCTTTAGGCTCAAGAATAGTTAGTTCTTATCTGGAATAAGCATATACAAATAACAAACTTGCGGAATTATATAAACATATTTGTATTGCTAAACAAGGTTTCATCATCATCTTCTATGTACAATGATTACTTAAAACCCCAATTCTACATATAAATATGTAGAACGGTTTTTCGTTAAACAGGATCAAACGACCTTGAGGCTTAGAGGATACACACAAACACGTTAAAACGTGGGTTCCAAGAACATCTAATTCTATACCTCTAGGTTTCTTTATATACTAGAAAACCTAGAGATTTACAAAGACTATATAATACTAAATCTTTTAAATTAAACAAGATATACTATATCTTTTACAATTATCATTATCTACTAAATCTTTATTTGAATTTGAACTTCCATATCTTCAATTTAGGTCCTTGTACTTTATAAGTTTTGACACATCAAATTAATAATGAATATTATAGAAATATTCCTAACATAAATGCTAAAATTGTATTAATCTCTTATTATTATAGGTTAGTAAGAAGTTCTTCCCCGGGTTAGCTGTTGGATTCGAAGATCCTCGTGTTCATCTCCATGTTCAAGATGGTAACGTTATTAACGTTAATCAATTTTATCAAACACAAATCTCATTATATTTTTTTATTAATTAGTTTATTTTCAATCTTGACAGCTCTCGAGTTCTTACGACATGTGCCAAAAGGAAAGTACGACGTCGTTATCGTGGATTCGTCTGATCCTGTTGGTATGTTGTAACTTTACATATAGTATGTTTAATCGCTTTCTTCAAAAGTGTCGGTTTTCGACCAAATTTTTTTGTTTTTTAGGGCCCGCTCAAGAGCTTGTTGAAAAGCCATTCTTTGAGATGATTGCAAATGCATTACGACCGGGTGGTGTACTTTGTAACATGGCCGAAAGTATGTGGTTACACACCCATCTTATTAACGATATGATATCGGCTTGTCACGAAGTATTTAAGGGCTCTGTTCACTACGCTTGGGCTAGTGTGCCCACTTATCCTAGGTACCGTTACAATCATTTGAAATTTATTTTTAAAAAAATATCGAGTCATAACGACAAACTCATTGTTACAATCTTGTTAATATATCTTTTGGTGTAATCGCAGTGGTGTGATCGGGTTTATATTGTGCTCAACGGAGGGCCCGTTTGTAGATTTTAGAAATCCGGTAAATCCTATTGAGAAACTAGAGGGAGCACTTGAGAATGAGAGTGAACCAAGATTTTATAACTCTCAGGTAATTTTGTCTCGTGAAACTCGCAACGTTTATCGTTGTTTTATTCATTTTTAGCGCGTTTTAATTGTGTATATTCTGTTTTGGACAGATACATAGGGCTGCATTCGCGTTACCATCATTTGTGAAGAAGCAAGTGAGTAGTCTTGGAAGAAATATATAAGCTATCCGTATCGGGTGACTCATGTGAATGTAGGTTGCTGATTGACTGAGTTATGGTGTTGGTTTAATTAAATTGGAACTATAAGACAATTACATTGTTAGTCATATTATCTATCTAATCAAAATAATAAAGTTATAATGAGAATACATGGTTTTTTTTTTTTTTTGCTTTATCGAACCAATGAATTATAGTGGTTCGTGGAGATGGTTTGGGCAGATTCATGGAAAACTTCTTTCAACCCAAATCGGTTAATTTTTCTACACAAAATGAGTTGCGTAATTGACTGTCTATAAAGTATAAACACTCAAGAGGCTGTACAACAAGTACCTTAATTCTTCAAAACTTTAGAGGTATATCTAGAGGTGACAAATTGAATCAAACTCGTCCTTTTTAAAAATTTAAGAAAAGGCAATAAAAACTTCACATTTGACAAATTGCTTAAATCTTTTATTTAAGAGTATAGACAAACTTCCTTAAATTTTCATGTTATCTAACTGTCCACTTTTTAAAAAGGGAAAATTGCTTATATATCCTTATAAAAATTATAAATTATTCCTATATCCTTTCAAACTTATTAAATTATCTTTATATCCTTCAAAACTTTTTAATTACCTTCATATCCTTCCAAATACTTATAATTCTCTTTTATATCCAAAAATTTAATTTTTGATTTATTAAATCATTATAATATCAATAATAACTATTATCAAATTTATTTATTTAAAAATTACTATGCTACCCTTATTCTATCTAATCTTAAACCTAAACCTAAATTAAATGATCAATTTACGTGTATATATATATAGATTAGTGGCCGTATATCTTCCTTACGATTCAAGAAGGTACTGAATTAGTGTTTTGGGTTTGGCCGGCGGAAATGTTAGTCTTCTTTTTCACCTTTTTTCAGTTTCATGCGATTTGTTTAAATGTAATGTTTACAGTAGTGGTTTTCAGCTTAAAAAACAAACATTGACAATGATTTTTGCAATTATTAATTATAAATTATCGAAAGCAAGGATACAAGTGCAGTCACCAAACTCAAAAAACTTAACTCTCCTCGTGAATTAAATATATGATATACGACCACTCAAAACCTTAATTCGCTCCATGATTATACGTAAATTGATCATTTAATTTAGGTTTAGGTTTAAGATTAGATAGTATAAGGGTAGTATAGTAATTTTTAAATAAAAAAAGTTGATAATAATGATTATTAATATTATAGTGATTTAATAAATAAAGGTTTTTGGACATAAAGGAAATTTTTAAAGATTTAGAAGGATATGAAGGTAATTAAAAAGTTTAGAAGGATATAGAGATAATTAAAAAAATTTAAAGGATATAAAAATAATTTTTGATTTTTCTAAGGATATAAAAAAAATTCTCCCTTTTAAAAATGTATATTTAGGAGTGTCCAAAACCGGATATCTGAAAATTTAGATATCCAAAAGTTCGGATAGTGGATTTTTTAGTATTTGAATCCGTATATGAATTTTTTCGATGTGATTTCCTATATCCGTATATTTGAATAAAATCTAATTATCTATGTTTTACAGATACTTTCCGGAAACATATAAAAGAATAGGAAATAATATTTTTCGGATATCCGAATATTCGAAAATTTTGAAAATCACTATCGAAATCCGAAAGTTCAGATATCCAAAAATGTGGATTGGATTTTGGATATTTTCTTTGGATTATCGGATACCGGGTATGTTTGAACACCTATATGTTGTTACTTTTTACATGGTTATGACTAGAATGTGTAGAATCTTTTGTTATAAATAATTTTATAAGTATGATGTTATTATAGATATTTTTTTGTTGTAGCTAAATTATACTCCCTCCGTTCCATAAAAAAACTTACATTTCATTTGAACACAATCTTTTAAGAGATAGTTAGTGGTGGGGTCATTTGTAATACTTTTGATTAAAATATAAAGTTATATTGGTGAGAGAAAGTGTTTTATTGGTGGAATGATTGGTAATTGATATTGACGTTTTTAGACACGTTCAACCCCGTCAATATCACCGATTTTGAGTACGTTTTGGAAGCCATTACATGTGATATTACTCAATTTCGTGCTTATTTTGTATTTCAGGTGGTACGTTAGAAACGAGGCCGGAAAAGACGCAAAAGAGAACAAAAAAAAGAAAGAAAATGCAGGAACGGAAGTTCGCGCCGCAAACTCCTCACGATCGAGGGCCTAACACTCTGTTTGATTCTCACGTTCGGGAACTAGAGTTCACGATCTCGAACTTCCTTTTCAAAGTGTTCGCGACGCGAACGTTTGGAGTTCGCGACGCGAACTTCGCGTCCAGAAAAAATGTTACAACGCAGAATCAGGTCAATTGGGCAGTTATCTTTTCACATTGTGCGTTTTTTGGCAGTTAGGAGGCGATTTTGAGAGCATTTCTTCAAGGGTTTCACCAATTCTACAAGCAATTATTGATTTCTTAACACTCTGGATCAATATTATGGTTGTAATTCTACTCTTGATTCCTTGTTTTGTAATTTCTAGCATGTCTATGTGCTAGTAATCTTTATATTTGCTATGTTTGGATGATTCTAGGGTTAAGTATGGTTTAATTTTAGGGATTATGTTTATGCTCAAGCAATTGTTGGTGTTTAATTACTCTTTTGGTTTAATCTATGAATTTTCGTTTCTTTATCGTTGGTAATTGATGTAATTAGGTATTGACAACACTTGATTGATTGATTATCTCCCCAACTTTTCACTTGTGACCTAGTTGGTAATTCACTAGAAATAGGGATTAGAGACAAGATTCCAATAAGTTAGATTAAACAAGAAATTCAACCCTAGTAATGAAAATTCTAGGTTAGAAGACTTAGGTAATCCAAGTCGGTAATATCAACAAATAGAAGTGTGATTAATTATAACTTTTGAGAGAAGAAATTCCTATTAGTTGTAATTAGTTTATTAAATGGGATTGAGAGAAATCTAATACCGTGACTTCTAGAACATTAGACTAACCGGTGCTTAATAACCATACTTAGAACTAGATGAATCCAGACATAGTGAATATCTCTTAATTATCAAATCAACGTCCATTATACGTTCTTGTTAATTTTAATTTTATATTTACAAAGTACAAAAATCAAACTATGTTTACAAATATTTTCTTGATTAATTCTTTGACTTTCAGTTACTGGATTACATAATCTATTCCCTGAGGATTCGACAACCCGAAATACTTACCTAACCTATATTACCCACGATTAGGTATACTTGCCTATGAATGTGGTAGTCTAGATTAGTAGTATTTAGGAGACATAATTTTATAACTAGATCTTGCACATCAAGTTTTTGGCGCCGCTGCCGGGGAATAGTTTTATGTGTCTAGTTATTGAAAGTTAATTAATTGATTGATCCTTGTTTTGGAATGTATTCTTAGACAAGTTACTTATTGTATTTTCTGTTTTTCCTCTACTTTGGTTATCAGTTGCGTGTTAACCTTTTACTTTGAGTTGTGCAGGTGCATGAGCAATAGGCCGAACCCTAGGGGTACAAAATCAAAACCTGATCAACCATCACCAAGTTCCGAACCCGACATCCAGGTATTTCGTAAATCGTGTATCATAAATTATTGCGCGTTGCTAATTTTTTTATTTTTTTATTTATTTTTCTTTTATTTTGGTTTTCAGGAACAAGTGCTTGGTGAAGAATTTGAATTGTTGGTTCTTGCGAGTGATGGTCTATGGGATGTCGTACCCAATGATGTAAGTCATCGTTATCGTTTTTATATAAGTCAGATGTATAAATGTCTAAACTACCCCTTCACAATTACTAAAAAAATAGGAATTCCATAAACTAAAATTAATGTTGATTAATGTTTTCATGGTCTTGTTTATCAGGATGCAATCTCACTTGCACAAAGTGAAGAAGAACCCGAAGCAGCTGCTAAAAAGTTGATAGAGACCGCCTTCACATGTGGAAGTTTAGATAATATCACTTGTATAGTAGTTAAGCTTTACCATGATCCCATACCCGAACCAAAATCCCAACCTGAAACCGGACCTAAGGTCTCAAACCGTATGGAAGCGGGAACCAAAACCGAAGTCCCAAAAGGACCAGAAAATAAATGATAATAATGGTAATTCGTGTAGCGTCGCGTTTAGGTGAGGAGTGATTTATTCGTTCATTTGTTTGTTTCTCGAATTTATGTGATTGTTGTTTGTTTCGGGTTTTTTCATAAGTTTTGTTTAATTTATCGCCCGACGATCTTTTGAAGGTTAGATTTTAATAATGATATTATTTCCGTTGTCATTCGTTCGACTTTGGGGTATTGACACTTGAACTATTGAACTCGAAAGACGTCGTGAAATTTAAAAAGTTTTATAGACATTGTTATTCTAACTGTTTAAACCAAACACAATTGAATCGGATCGAGATCTATGATTAAGATTGATGTCTTATGCAACCTCTATCTCAAAAAAATCATTATAAAGTTATAAGGTTTTACAATAAAATGTTTAAGAATCATGAGAATAATTAAGCATGTTGTGTTAAAGAAAAGAAACGTAAACTTTTATTCCATAAGAAGTTAGTACATTTACATATCTAGATATATAGGGCGACTCTGAACAATATTTCATAGATGAGGGGTGTAATTGTAATATTACTATTCTATTTCGTAAATAATAAACTTCACGGCGAAGACGCAGGTCGGTGCTTCGACGTCAATCAACAGCAGTTACATGATTCCTAACGCTCAGAGGTAGATCCAACGGGAAATTTAGGGTTCATAAATCGGACATAACTCATCGTTATAGATCTGGTAAGCTTATTGCATTCATGTCAGCTATTTGATTTTGTTGTCTCCATTGATTATGATTATGTTTGCATTGTGTGTAATTAGCTTGAATTTTACAATTCAATTTGATTTTTTCGATTTTATTTGTTCGTGTACTCGATGTTAATGCTGGAAGACCGATAACTCAGAATTAATCTTAGATCTCATCCGAATTTGTGCTGCTAATTGAGATGATTTGATTATGGCGCTATAGTTGTTCTAGGTGATGTCAATTCGATTACATTGAGACCGAAAGTTCGGAAAATCTGAATTAAGTCGGCGAATTTCATAAAATAGCAAGCTAACATGCAAAATTGGTCAAATTTGATAATTATGCAGTTTGGTAATTAACTAATTATAGCATAAAGTTAATTACCGGAGCTTTAATTACAAAACTAACTAAATACCATAACATTAAGGGATAATTTCGAACAAATGTAACATAATATACTAATTTTGACATTATGCTATGAAATTTCGGTATATTTGATAAAAAACAATTGATTGTTATTCTAATTGTACCATCAAGATGTCTTCTGCTCAAGATCCATTCTATATAGTAAAGGAAGAAATTCAAGAATCTGTAAGTCAGTTTTTTAAGCTTCATTTTTCCTTGCAATTTATGATGGAAAAAGGTTAATTATTTGATGAATATATATTCGATTTTTCAGATCAATACGTTGCAGGCCACCTTCCACCAATGGGAACACAGCCTTGTAGCCAGCGGGGAGCATACCCGACTCACAAAAGAAGTCCTTTCCAGTTGTGAAAGCATTGAATGGCAGGTATGAATCTAAAACATAATATTTTACTAAAAATCTTTTTAAAATACATGGAAGGGGTTCTTAAAATCTGTTTTTACTGATAGGAAGGTGGATGAATTGGAGAAGGCTATTTCTGTAGCATCTAGAGACCCTTCTTTATATGGTATCAATAACACAGAGCTCGAAAGAAGAATAAAATGGACAAGAACTGCTCGAACTCAGGTCAAAGTCAAAGTCAAAGTCAAACACACATAAATTTTATTTTCTCGATGTTTTTATCCGCTTTTTTTTAAGCTATTATTTATGCTAAAAATCAGGTGGTCAATGTTAGAAAATCAGTGTTGACTAATGGCACGGGTTCTTCTACATATAGTGGTATGCATCAAGAACTAATGAGAACGCCAAACGCACGCAACACGGAGGATCACAGCCCGTATGTTGCTCAAGATAATGATGATTTTATTTCTTCAGAATCTGATCGACAAATGCTTCTCATCAGGTAACATCTTTTTTAAGCTTTTTTATATATTTTTTTGGTTTTTTTTTTTTTTAGATTTATGATTGTGGATTGATTTGTTTAGGCAACAAGATGAAGAACTCGATGAGCTGAGTGCAAGTGTGGGAAGAATCGGGTCTGTTGGTCTTACCATACATGATGAACTTCTTTCACAGGTAAGTTTGAAGTTGCAATTTCAGCCCGTTTATCTATCAACGGGTCGATTTGGTTTATGTTTTGACCCGTTATTCATTTTGCCACCTGGACATTTTGGTTAAACCTGATATTACTACAGGAAAAACTTATAGACGAATTGGGTACGGAAATGGAAAGTACATCAAATCGTCTTGATTTTGTTCAGGTGAGTCTGCTATGATTTCCACAGTGACAATAATTAAACCTAACTACATTATTGATATTTTAAAATTTTACTCAAATTGTTGCAGAAAAAAGTGGCGGTTGTTATGAAGAAGGCTAGTGCCAAGGGCCAGATGATGATGATTTTGTTCTTGCTTGTGTTGTTTATCGTGCTGTTCGTATTGGTTTTCTTCACCTAGGGTGGGTTATTGAGGTTACAAGTTATTTTTAAGACTTCAATGATATCAAAATGTGTTTGTCAATTAACTTTTTGAAAGAATTATCTACAAGTAGTTAATGTCACCAAATGTTTTTATGACTAAATGTTTTTTTAAAAGCACTCTCTACTTTCAGGTACTACATCTTACCTTCTCCAAAGAATTACGTATTATTGTTGGTGTAGTTGTTAATGTGACAAGTATAATTACCAACTTTATTCAATTACGACGAAAAATCTAACTTTTAACATAAATGGTTTAAGAGGTTGTATGCATTAAAAATACATTTTACACAATCGTTGACTTGATTGACTGACCCTCTTGACATGTTCCTTTTTTAGCCAGACTTTTTAAACTTGGTTATTGATAAGTAAACATATCAACATTAACCCCATACAAAGTACTTATCTTCGTTATGAATTGAGAAGTTGCATAAGTAAAATAACATGTTAACAATATAAGTATGTAAAACACCAAGATGTATCTAAGAAGCTTGCATGACAAGTAAGACAACAAAGGTGACAACATACAAACAAATATTCATGATTTACCAACAAGAACATCCTTGTACGGAGTTGGTTCTCGTAGTGGTTCTCTTGGTTCTGTTGTGTCTTCAACATTCTTTGGCCACTTTCTCCGTTCTTCGTTAAGAAACGGTGTTCGGCCTTCACGTACTCGGCTGAGTCTTTCTTGGGCCCCACCTCTTAATTTCTCTAATCTTAATCTATCCATTTGGAGCATCTTGAACACTTTAACCACATTTGCTAATCCCCCTATAAATAGCAATAGACTTGCAAACATACCCATCCAAATCCATGTTCTTGTCTGCACACAAAAAGGTTGCAAATCTGAGACATAATATTCCCAAAATTACGTTTTGAATGTTTTAAAGAGGTCAATTTAAGTCTAAGTAGACGTCACAAAAAGGAGGGGTCGAGCCAATTGCAACCATTCATTTAAAAAGAAGTTAACAATAATTAATGTGCTAAATGTGACTACAAAAACAACTAATCTCACAAGTAAAGTAAAGGCCTGTTTGCATTGCAAGTCGCAACTAACAGAAAAAAAAGGACTATATAATTTTTCATTGGTTGTGTGCCTTAGAATTACACTTGGGCAATATTTGACATGTATCCTATTTTACCTCCTCTTTTTTATTTGAAATATATACAAGGAAGGCAAACCAATTATTGGAACTACTTCATAGGTCACCAAAGTTTGTATCTAGTTTCGTTTATATAAAATTTGACAAAAAAAAAACATGTGACACTTACCAATGGATGTAGACCATGACGTGAATATCTGACTTGCTCGCGACTATTAAGAATGGCGCCCACCAAGAACAAGAAGCTTCCTGTCAAGAACGGGATGTGGACACTTTGTTGTAAGATTTGAACATGTCCATCGGCTCTCTCATAGATTTGGCAAGAATTTAGGATCGAACCAATAACCCATAAAGCAGCTCCAGCAATAAGCATGTTTAATGTGTGTACCTCAAGCTTGTTATGCCCATATCCTTTATTTCCCTACAATTCACACATGATCAAACACAATATAGGCAACACCGGTCCTGGGCAGGGGCAACCACGTAGGGCCGGTCCAATTAATTTTTAAGCCCGGGCAGAATCTTAAATTATAGGCCCCTTACAGAAAGAAAAAAAAAAAAGTAACTTTTTCCCAAATAAGTAAAAAATTTCCGCCAAATTAAAGATGTCGCTCCAGTCTCCAAATTAAATGTCCGGATTGGACCATGTAGTTCACATATTTTCAATATTTCATTAAAATTACCATGATTTAAATGAGTTTACACATATATAGATGAGCTAATTTTTTGAAAATGATCCCCTAAATTTTGTGGTCCCTGGGCGTCCACCTTAGTGGCCTATACCCAGGACCACTAGGGATCCTACAAATCTTAGGGGCCTATTTTCAAAAAAGCCCTAAGCCTAATGAAACACAAAAATGGGCGGTCTAAAGGGCTCAAAAGAAAATTTGAACATATAACTTGGGACTGAGTCATCACTTTTGATTTGCGAAAAAGGTTGTGAATTTTTTTCCCAAAAAATGATTGGACGACCCTGAATATAGATTTCTAAACGTTCATGCCTACATCAAATTTCATAATTTGCTTCGACAAATTAATTACAACCCTTTTAAATTATACAAATACTATAATGTTATGTGCTAATATCGTTAGTAAATCCTTTTTTATTAGTAAATTTCTTATAATACCTGAATCAGAAGAAAAATGATTCCCAAACAGAAGAGAAACCCTCCAATGGCCTGAACCACCGGCACGGCAACCTCCACAAACGGAAGTTGAACATCCAGTTCCATCAGCGCAATCCGGTAATCAATTCCGGCGAGATGTGCGATCAGATCATGTACGTTCACCACCACTATCGCCGTTACTCCTACCAGCAACAGCACCAGCCCTATTTTCACTTGCCACGTCAGCAACGCCACGAATCCACATACTAACACAATCGTCGAGAACACATACACGCCGGCGTTCATATACTCTGATCTGTTCCGGCTCAATCGCGGCCCGTACATTCTACACTCACGCGCCGTCGCTAGCTTCACCATTTTTTTTTTGTCTGGGAGTGAAATGCAAACGGAATCAGTTTCTGGTAGCGTTGATTAGAGAGAGGGAGATGGTGAGTACGTGGCAGCTTGCATGGGGATGTGAGGTTTTTTTAATAAATTTGTCAGACACGTATTGAATTATTTCAAAATTCGTCATTTGACTATTTTGGGGCACAAAATCAGGCGCCTTAAATGGCCGTATAAGACCCGTGCTAGCAATAAGTCAGTAACACAACTTAATTTTTATCACGTTAGTTTACATTTGAATCGATATTGAATTGATATATACATATTAATAATATTATTTTTTTTCTGTTTTTTTAGACTACATCATTTTTTTTGAAACGGCTTTTAAATTAAACTTAAAAAACTAGCAATTAGCTAGAAAAAAAAAACAATTCAATAATTTAGTTACAAGGCAAAATAAGCCATTCGGCCCAACTAACTCTAAACTTCAAATTCCGATTACATATCCAAAGATATGCAACCTCTTTAACTGCATCAATCAACAAACTTCTCCGAGCCTCTCGATCATTAAAAGTTTTAGCATTTCTATACCGCCAAATAATCCAAAGCGTTGTAAATATCACCGCCTCACTAATCAATTTTGCCTTGCTATTCATCGAACTTGCATCTAAATTCGCCAAACATTCGTCCAACGTATCCACAGTAACATTGATAACTTGCATCCAGTTGCCAACACTACGCCATATTTGTTGAACAACCGGACATGACCAGAATAAGTGATCCACATCTTCCACACCATCACCACACATAACACAATGAAGATTATCAAACAAAATCCCTCTTCGTGACAAATTAATTTTATTAGGCATCCGATTTAAATTAATTTTCCAAAAGAGAATATTGACTTTCCGAGGAACTAGTCTATTCCATCTTGTATGTAAGATAGAAGCCGGAAGCAAAAGATTATCGAGCCATCTTCTCGTATTCTTGACCTCAAACTCATCATCGTTACCAATATCCCAAACCCATCTATCCATTCCGTCAGATAACACAAAACCTTGCATTAACTGAGTTATCTCCATCACTTGCTCTTCTTCCCTACCACCCCTTAGACTACATCATACATACACAAAATACCAAATACTCTATTAAAATATATTAAACATACCAAATTTTCTTTCTCAACTCTTCCCTAAGCCGAAGAGTCCAACCCCTTATCCCCCATCCGAAGACTCATGCCAATGGGTGACGGCTTTTTTGGTCCCAACCGATGCCTTTGGCTAATGCCGTTGTCACCGGTCTAATACGGCCAAGCTCACGACATGTTTGATAAAAGGGTTCGGATAATCATATAAATTTGAGAACAAAAATTGAAATCGAATCATGTTGAACAAGTTTTTCGGATGTAGGTTTTTTCTCTATAATAAATCATGTAGATCAATTCGATTTTTTGATCAACATAATTAAACATACTTCTAAAAGGCTCACATTGACTTCCTCATGGCTTGATAATTCTTAAGGCTTGATCATATTGTAATGTCATAATCTAAAACTTAAATGAAATGTTTGATGTATATTAAGGTCCAAATTAACTTACTTTTACTCGTCATAAGTTATGTTTTTAAGATGTATATTGTCTCATCATACATGTTATGGGCTTGCCTTAGCCCATATAAGGCCTTTTTTAATATCCACATCATGTTTTCACTGCCCTTTTTACATAACTCTTGAGGTGGTCACTACAAGAAAAAAGACTTTTTGCGGCGACCGGAATCGCCGCAAAAGCCAACATTATCGCCGCTATATGTTTTTTGAGGCGAGAGTTCACCGCAAAAGGCTCGCCGGGAAAGATTCGTGGCTAAAACGTTTTTGCGGCGATCATTTTCCAGCTTTTGCGGCGAGATTCAAACGACGTCGTTTCTATACGCGACATCATATTATGTCTTTTGCGGCGAGCTTTTCGTGGCGACATTGTTTGCGACGAGCTTTTTGCGGCGATATACACGATGTAGCATTTACGTTTTGCGGCGAGTTTTTGCGGCGACCGGCTCGCCGCAAAAAGTCTTTTTTTTTTTGTGCCATTTTTCTTGTATTCCAGTTTTCTGCTGTTATATTTTTGCTGTTATTTTTTGTTGTTTTTCTGTTTCAAACAAACCACAACACAATCAAATATTTAAGCATAATCATTTCAAACACAACTAGTAGCAAGTTAACACAATGTTTATGTTTCAAAGTTAATTACATTAACGTTTAACATATTCAAATATTTTACAGACTAATTATCATCGCTATCGGTACGCTCTTCATCACGATCCAAATCGGTGGTAGGACGAGAAGAGGTAGGACGAGCAGCGGTAGGACGAGAAGAGGTAGGACAAGCAGCGGTAGGACGAGAAGCGGTAGGACGAGAAGCGTTAGGACGAGAAGCGGTAGGACGAGAAGCGGTAGGACGAGAAGCTGTAGGACGAGAAGCGGTAGAACGAGAAGCGGTAGGATGAGAAGAGGAAGGACGATTCATATCCAAACCCACTTCAGCTAAAAATTGAACGATTCTTCGGTTCTGATCTCGTATTTCATGTATTTCATTTTGTTGAGTCGCAAACATGGCATCTACCTCAGCCTGTGTGTACATCCGTTGGCTAGTGCCCTGGCTAGTTTCTGAAGCTGAAGTCGAAGTTGTAGAACTTATCTTTTTACCTATTCCACGAACATGTCCAGGACGTTCGCCCAACACAGCTTTCAGGATTTCCTCGTCGCTCAATGGATTTTGGCTCCCGGCTTGATTATCCCTCAACTCGACCATACGGCGCTGTGAAGTTAACAAATTAATAATAGTTAAATATTATTTCGTATGTTAAATATAAAACGAGTTTTTCAAGAGAGTCTAGTACTTTTGTAAAGTATTTAACAAACGATGGTAGTTTTAAAAGTATTTACAAAAAGACGTATTTTCTTAAAAGTACTAGACTCTCTTAAAAAACTCAATATAAAACAAATATAAATAATTCTTAAATGCTTAATATAATCAAAATAAATATTAAAGACACCATATATTAATATAAAACTGATAATTAAATAAAAAGAAACTCTCAAACTCCAGTAGAATTGTTTATACCAAATGATATAACTGCTGCAACTTTTTCTAGGTGAAATTGGTATAAACTGAAGATGATTTTCTTAACGATGAGCAACTTTTTAGTGACAGAACCTGAACAGATTTTTAAGGATAATGTGAGTGAAATACTATGTACATGGAGCATGTGGCATTTGAGATTTATAATATAAAACAACACTGTGATCTAAAGCATGCAAATTTGATCAAGTAATTGAAATATGATACAAATCGACTAGAAATCGAATAAAATAAAGAATAATAGATAGATTAGTCTATATTTGAGTCCCAGTTGACATCAAAATCACTAATCAATATTCACCATAATAGAAATTACAACCCTAAAACCCTATCAATAGAATCCAGACAAGAATCATTTCTATTAAAACTCTAATTACTAATCATGTTCTATTCTAAAACGTATAATATTGGAATGGATAATTATCGTAGTCAACGAAAGTCAACTCCAATAATATCTTCACTAAGCCACTGAATCATCAATACAAGCATGGATCTATATAGCATTTAAAGGCAACAAGTCCTTAAATATTAGATTTAAACAATAATATTAATGGCAAAATTCCTCCAACCATTCAGAAATTAAAGTCAACTATTGACTTTTGCTAACCAAATATATATAATATTGGAATAGATTCAGAAATTAAAGATGGGCTTGAATGAATATTGTAACCTAATTATAGCTGGAGGTACCAAATTTAGGAACGTCGTAGAGATTTATGAAAAAGGAACACAACTGAAACTTTTGTTTATTTAGGTCAATTGACCTGCTTGTTTATCGAATTTCACATATGAAGCAATGAAGCGAGTGCGAATTGCTTAATCTCAATACCTTAAAATTACCAATTCTAGAAGTAGGTTGAAATTGATTAACTGATAGTAGTATGTAGACATCATAATCACTTAATCAGGTCAATAAACAAAAACTTGCTATAAGGTAAGTCAAAATCGAACCAAAAAGTACGCAATCAATATGCAATTAACAAATAAGACCGGTGCCATCGGACGTGCGGTTGGCCGCCGGTTGGCCACCGACGGAACCGGCGCCGTTGGCACGGCCCGCCGGTTGGCCCGCCGGTTGGCCGCCGGTCGCTTAAGTGGCGAAGGAGGAGGAGATGCCGGTTGGAGCGAGAGAGAGGGGAAGAGAGAGAGAGAGAGAGAGAGCGTATAATCTGATTTTTTTTTTTTTTTTTTTTTTTAATTTCTTTTAAAGTTTTTAAAAAAAGTAATATTTAAAAAAATTTAAAAAAAATCTAAAAAATTCAAAAAAAATCTAAAAAATTCTATTTTTTTTAAAAAAAATAAACTTTTTATATAATGTCTTTTTTTAATTAATGTAATTTATTTTTATTAGTTATATGTTTTAATTAGTTGTATATTTTATTAGAAAAAGAAAAGTAAATGGTGGGGCCCAAATTTGGTGAAGTGACGGAGTGCTGTTGGCATGGGTACGTCAGTTTAGTGTTAGTTAGTTTATATGCTGACGTGGCGCTGAGTTGGCAGCAACTGACGGCGTCAGTTGTCGTCACCATTGGCACCGGTCTAACTTGCTAAAAATTAGGTCAGAAACTGACAGAAACTTACCGCCATGTCTATTTAGAAGGATGCTAGCTTGGAATCAGACTCAAAATTGGCAAAACACAATGATTCTTCAGGAATTGAAAGAATTTTAGAGGCTATTAGTGGTCGTTCTTGTTCTCGTTCATTTCAGAAGGTTTTTGGATTCCATAATCGAAGAAGAATTTTGTTTGGATAAGTGAAAAGTGGTGGCAGACCTGTACGTTTTTTGCGTCGGAATGCTGGCGGTGGTGATTCGTCGAAGGTGGAGGAGGTACGTCGGAGGTGGAGGAGGTTCGTCGGAGGTGGCGGTGGTGCTCGGTTCGTAAGTCGCCGCTCTGCTCGTCTCTCTCTTTAATGTGTGAAATATGACGAAAGCTGCGCATATGAGCCCTAATCGCCCGGAATTTGCGGCGAGGAATGGTTTTTGCGGCGACATTAAAAAAATGTTTTATGCGGCGAGAGGCATCGCCGCAAAAGGGGATATTGAAAGTCAAACACGGAGGCCCGATTGTTTTGTCATTTTGTGACTTTTTGCGGTGTTTTGGGTCGCCGCAAAAACCCTTACCATCGCAAAATCCACATTTTCTTGTAGTGGGTGCTCAATGTAAACTACTTCGTTTAACATACCGTTAGAAACACAGATTTTACATCCATTTGATGGGCTTCCCACCCAAATTGTGCAGCCAATGCTAGTAGTAGTACCAGTCAGATGGTTTCCGTTGGTATAACAGATGCAAAAACTTCATCAAAATTTACTCCAAATCTCTGTGCACATGTTGAACACTTAGAATGAATTAACGGAACATTCCTCCGTCGTAATATTTCATATGAAGATTTAATTGAGCCTTTTTGGTACTCAATCTACTTTCAAGCTTTTCGTTGATGTTTCTAAGTGATTAATATTAGACAATTTAGATTTCATACTAAATTACTAATTCACTTTTATGATACCTCTTGATGTTCTTTTGCATGACATGATTTTTCTACCTTTTCTTACAACATATTACTCGTATTAATTTATTTGACTAAACAATGTTTTTAAGAGTATTCTCATTTATAATGGATTCCTCTAAGATGATCAAACTTTACTCGTGGATTCGTGGTGTACGCGACGTAACTATAAGCATAGTCGTACCCGTGATTTAACTTATCTGTGGATAGAATCAGTTAACAAGAATATTCAGTTTTAGTTTTTCTTTATACTTTTCTGAATGACACATAATGTATTTTAATTTATCCACGATGAAACCTAGGTTATGAGTAACACGTTATACTTTACATGGTTACATCAATAACATTAAAAACTACAATCCTTGAATTTCAATTTTAGGTTATATTCAATTATAACCAAATCACTTCCTCTGACTTAGCAATATATGAGTAACCATACCATTTAATATGTTGTGAACTCAAGTTCTATTAGGATATGTAAATTATAATTATAAATATTATATAAATTAGTTGTAATCTATTGCTTAAAAAATTACAATCAATTAAAAGTTACTAAATAGTTAAAATAAATTGAAAAAAAGTCACCAGCATATTCTTTTGTATAAATACTAGGTAGTTAAACGGCCCTTGAAAATCGATTCAAAAGATAACTTTACACATGTGGAACTGCTTTTGCTTGACAATGCTTTTGAACTTCACAAGTTAAAAGAAAGACTGAAATTGGAAAGATGCAAGTGTGACACGAAGAACATCAGAATTATAAACCTCAACTAAACTCTTACAAACATGACAAGAACTATTATTACTAAACCAATTTGCTAAAAAATACCCATAAAAATTAAGATAAAACATATAAGAA
This sequence comes from Calendula officinalis, assembly GCA_963853835.1. Lineage (NCBI taxonomy): Eukaryota > Viridiplantae > Streptophyta > Magnoliopsida > Asterales > Asteraceae > Calendula > Calendula officinalis. The sequence goes on along the minus strand of OY970830.1, from coordinate 26,044,008 downwards.
GAAAGATAATATGTGATTTTTGGGTATGTTTTGGTTTTGGTCCAAACGGGTCAGTTGACCCGTTTAACCTTTTTTTCAACTTCTACCAATCTGAATCTTTGTATTAAGCGATTTTAGAGGTTATGTATGTTGAAATACATATAAGCAAGAAGCCTGAGAAATACAACAAAATATGTGGGGTGGGCGGTTGGACATTGAGTCCAAATAGGTAAAAACATTTCGACAACTTCTATATAAAAGGATAGTTATAAAAGTTGTATATAACATGATTAGAATACACATTTGTTCAATTTATGTTGTATGGATTAAAATACAGTTTGGACTTCGATTTGTTTGAGATCAACATAACCCAAATTAACCCATTTATAAAAAAAATAAAAATAGGTTAAAGTACCATCTCGTTTCCCATGAAATTAAAGTGTCTCACAATGCCATTGTTATAGAATAAATCATCTGCAAAAAAAGAACATAAAATGAATTCGTTTAATTCTTATGTAAATAAATAGATGGACCTTAATCTAAGAGGTCAAACATACTCATTTGCAGTTACTAAACTGATACTGGGATTCATGTTCTTTATTTAATTTTGACGACAATAATGAAATATAAAAATAAATTTATACAAATGTTAATTGTTCAACATAACTTTAATGAATATAATGAATAAAAAATAATAAATAATGAATATACATGAAATAATCATATTAATGGTTGCAACCTATTTCAAATAAACAAAACTGTAGTTGTTCCCATTTATGAAGTCCAGTCAAGATTTTGATGTTGTGGATCTTTGTTCACCCCATAGCCCTGCAAAATCAAGCTTTGAGGCATTAGAAAACGAGTCGATTTGTGTTATATTTTATCTCCAACATATCAGTTTATTAAAAGAAACCTAGCTAAAATGAAGCATGTCAAACGGGTCGAACTAACAACCTAGTACATTTGTAAGATTCGAAGAAAATGGACAACAAACTGTTATTGGATCAACCGACCCGTGACACAACTTTTACTTGTTCAAATAACAATTTCAGCCATTTTTATACAAAAGTAATTACTTAGATCGATCATTACAATATCCTACAGATAGAATCTTCCACGTTGCTTCTGAAGTGTTTTCTGTTCTCAAGACTTCCATGAATTTCCAGTTTTTTCAAGAAATAATCTTTTGAATTCTTTAATTGCATTTTCCTTGCACATTTCGTCTAATTTAATTCCTCCGATTTTTCATTCCAGACTCGGCCACACTTTCGAAACACGTGACAATCGGACCCTTTATCATCTTGAATAATCTGAAGAAATATAATGACTCCATACGAGAAACATGTAATTAATTCACATTCATAACTGAAACACGTGACAATCGTGCATGCCTGTACCATAATCTCTTGTAGACTATGTAGTATAAAAAAGGCAAAATTTTGTTACTGCGAATGGTCCGATTCAGATTATGTTGTATCTACAATGGGTAAAACAGGTAAAAGAATGAATATTTTTTTCTAAAAAAACTTGCAACAAAATGGATCAAACGGGTCAAAAGTATTCCAAAGTGTATTTATCATGCTAACGATTTTTGTAGAAACCAATCGCTTATAATTAACAAAAAATGGAAATGAAAAAAATTCAAGAGTCACCTGTTGAGACCAGTTGATAAATCTAATCTCCTTGCTCTAATATACAGCCAGTATCTTGCAAGACCGGTGCTTCATGTACTGCACTCTTTTCTTTGAAAAAAAAAACATTTTTCCATTATAAAAACTTGTTGAAACTTCAATGAAGTCTTTCAGCTGTAAAAGACTTGTAAAAAAGGGTATTATTTTAAAATTTAATAAGAGGAGCTGAATTAAACATATAATTTAAAAAACTGAAGGTGGCAAAATGGACTGGTCGAGCAGAAGCGTAACGGGTCAAAATTCATGTTGTGCATTAAACAAAATCCCTACACCAACACAAGGTTGGGTTTAACATAATCCTCAGCTGTTAACACACATACATGTAATAATGTCAGATTATTAAAACTAAAATCAAAGGAAATTCTAGTTTTAGACAAAACCAACTGTTGTTAACTATGTATACAATTTAATTCACTTCATTAATAGAACAAATTCCTTATGATTTGAGCACATATATATGTATGTTGCAAGTATTAGCGCTCAACATGGGTTTAGTAACATACAACCCACAGTCAGTTAGTTTTATAAAGGTTAGTTTTTTGTGCATACTCATTATGGCATCCAAATTGTATCAAATAAAGCTTGGACCCTCAAGTCTTCAACTAAGATATTAGATATATAGGCACAAATCAATGCACTGTATATTATGATACTGCATACTAACCCCAAATTTAGCCTAAAATACGTACCATTGAAGATAATGACTTGTAATCAACACTAAATACCATACCTTCGTAACGATCAATCGGTAGAAGAACTGGGCAAATAATGCTCCAATAAAAAACTCACCTTAACGATCACATCGGTAGAAGAACCCGGTCATAATAGGTGCAGATAAAGTCGACTCCAAGGGTTTAGACTTCATTGAGTTAACATTCTTTAACCACCAAAATTTTCAGTTTTATTGTTGCTAGATTCTGAAATGGGCTGACTTTTAAGTATAGGAAGGTCAAATTAGTCCTCATCCATAGATGAACCTTTCTCTATGTTCTGAATAAACTACTTATTCAGTGGAGAATTTAGTATGGGAATCAAGCTGATCTTTTGGAGAATTTATAGGTTTTAGTTCTTGATATGTCTTTTCATCCAACTGAGATTCAATTTTCAGCTCACTAACTTTTGGTGAATTAACTTTAACTGGTGTATCTGTAATTAAAGATTGATTTTTCTCTTTGTTTATCGACATCTCACTTCCTTTGTATTTCAATTCGACATCTTGACCAATATTTTTGGTCTATGTTATTTTAGATTGAAGTAAACACTTTTTATAAAATCCCAAACACCCATCAGCACTCCAGAAGCATAGAAAAAGTATTGTTGCATTAAAATTAAGCTAACAAGAAGTTTAATATTGTTATAAGCATGAAGGGAAAATTGAATAAAGAGACGCAAACACCAATTATCAGAACCCCGGGAAAGAAGCCCTAATTTCATAATCGGAAAAAAAGACTACGTAAGTATTTCCAATTAGCAAGAAGTGGCATCAAGTAAACCAGAAATTGGCAGCAAGAATTATTAAACAAAGAAGGTGAAAAAGATGAGTTGGCGCTGAGTAAACCCAAAAGAAGCCATAAAGTCATGATTTAAAGACGAAAAGGGAAGGACGATCTACATAAATTGATAAAACGTACCTGATTTGAAGAAGAAAAATAAATACGTGAAATTGATAAACCCTTATGAAGACGTGAAATTGAAGTGGTGGAGATGGGGTCAATCTTCAACTTATTTGAAGATCATATATATAAAGGATTAAAAATGAGGCGGCAGAGTGGGGATCTTTAATTGGAGGGCTGAAGCTTGGGTAAGAAACTTCTCTATGTTCATATATGATGACGATGGAATTGGAAGAAGTAGGAAGTGGATTCTTTTGTTGCAAAGCAATCGACGTCATAGGGGCAGTGGCTAATTTCTGATTGGGTGTTACAAGCAGGACGTCGACGTGGGCACAGAACTCATCTATTTACATATAGATAAATGATTTAAAGAAAAAAACTGAATTCTCGTCACTCGCCGGACGGAAGACATAACATCACCATTCGGCGTTCGTTTCAAAAAGTCTGTTGTAGTATTAACAATCTTTGCACCGAGGAAACAATCTTCAATTTCTTCGTAAGTTGACTACTACTGTATGTGATTTACTACTTGTTTCTGTTTATTAATCATATTTTAATAAAAATTTCTCGCCGTAATTAGGTGTGGTCAAATCGGAGTATATCGTTAAGTTTTCCGCAAATGAGAATTTGTTATTTATGCTTCTTACAACAATTGAAGTGATTCCCCTCTTAAATTGTTCAATTTTAAGTCAAATTCTTCAATTATTAAGTAATTAGGGTTACTTTTTTTAGTTCGTTTAATCATCAATGGTCCAAATTTGTTTATTTTGCTTACTAATTTTCCGTTAATTTGGAAGAAAAATTGCATCTTAGGTAACATGTACAGTGAAAATCCATAATTTTCAACCACTTATAATTCCATTATATTATGCATTTATGAAGCTTATGTTATTGCTGCACGTTTTAACCTAGGGTTTGTTTGAATGTAGTGATGGATAAGATGGATCTTGGAACTGATTTCGTTAAGGGATTGGAGTATACAAAAAAAGATGCATTGAATTGGAAAGTAAGAGTGAAATCGATGAAATCAAGTATTATACGTTAGAAGTTGAATTTGAAAATTTAAAGAAAAAAACGAGGAAATCGAATGGAAAATCGCAAGAATTCAGAAGATTGTGGGTGACGAAAACGTTGAAGATAAATTTGATGAATTAATGATTGAAAACAGTGTTTTGGAATGCGAGAAACAAAAGGCTGAAAATGAGATTAACAAATTAATGTCACGAGTGTGTGAATTGGAGTCGAATATGAAGAAATTGAATGAGAAAAATGAACACAAGATTAATATGATCTCAAACAGAACTAGAAAACAGTTAAAATTTGAGGAAATCGGGTGCCCCGATAATAAAATGGGCCCGTCTACGCCAAGTGTCGCTAGAGTTTTTGTAAATGCTAAAAGGGAAAGTGCTTTAAATATTGTTTCAAGTGACGATGACGATGATGATAATAATTTTAACGAATTAAATATTCGTTATTCGAATAATAAAAATACTAAAAGAAAAAGGGCTGCTAATATCATTACAAGCGATGACGATAGTTATGATGACAACGCACCAATTTGCATTTTCAGAAATAAACATTATAATTCAAGTTTTGAGACGGAATCCAACAATAAAGTTGAGGAAAACGCAAACAAACATCATTTCACGAGACTGAGAAAATCCGAATCTGAAAATAAACGAGATTATAAAACCAATCAAAGTTTTGACTTGAACAAAACCGTTTGTCTTGATGAAAACAGTTCAAGTGATGAGGTGGCAGAGAGTGAAGGTGAAAGTTTGGGTGGATTTATAGTTAATACTTCTGAAAGTGGTGATAGTTGTGATGGATCTGAAAATGCGTTAAGCGAATATAAAGAAACTTTAGATAAACTCGGGAGAAAAAAGATTTTGAAATTAAAGTGGGATTTAGAGGGAGAAATGTTGGCTGATTTTGGGAAAGATCCCGAGTTATGTATGAGGGCGGTTTGTTGTCTTTACAGACAACAAACCGATGATGAAAAAGTATCTAAAGAAACAATACATCATAATGCGAGAGGGTTTAGTCAGCCTGATGCATACAGGTTAGGGTTTTTAAACCCCTATATATATATTATATCTATATAATATATAGATATAATTTCATGATTTCAAAACTAGTGAATTAAAACTTATGATACATGTCTTGCAGGGCTAGTAAAGTTGCTGACGGGTGGAGACTCGGCTGGTGATCTGAACAAAACCGTTGAAGAATTAAAAGATTATGATGCAAATGGGATTAAATTATGTATGTCACTTGCTGCTAAATATTCTAAGCAGTTGTTCATGATTTACCAGAACAAAGAAGATAAATATTTCATGCCGCAATGACACGTTTTAGTTGTTTATAAGGTTAATATCACCGTATGTAGATACAATATGAGCAAGTGTCTAGTTGTATATATTGGTAGATTATGCCTTTTTGTTTTATGGTAGATATATTTTATCTTAAGGTGAATATTTTGTTGGTAAATTTCATTTTTGATATGATGTCTTTCAAGAAGTATAGATACATACATGAAGCTTAACACACGTTAGTGTAATTTACTCTATTCATAAAATGTCACATTTTATGCAACCATATAAAACCGGACCTTAGTGGTATATTGTCATGTCATGTACTTAAGGGTGGAAAATTTGGATAGTAGATTTCAATATTCAAATTCCAGATATCTGAAAAATCTGATATCCAAAATTAGATAAAAAAAAATCCGGTAACCATAATGATGAGCAATTAGATACACAATCAATGATACACAAACAACTGAAATGTAAGATATAACACAATGAATTCAAGGCCCTCCAAGTATAGCATTCTCAATATCTTCTCTACTTAATGCATAGCTAAATCTCCTCTCCATGTCTTTATCAAGATTTCCGGGCCCGCTTTTCAAGTACCTGCATTTCAAACTCATGTTTAAAACACCATCAAAATTACTACTTTAAATAGACAAAAGTGTATCATATTGCTTATTCATTTACACAATTATTTAGATTATTTTTAGTATATATGTCCATATTCAACAATGAATAACCGTAAAACAAATGGTAACTTATGATATATAAATCGTTTCACCCACTCATAATAAAATTCAATCATTTTTTATACCATCTAATACTGAAAGTCATCACCAAACCAGACGAAAGCTAAAAATCAGGGGTGTCTTTGAGGAGGTGCAGCCGCACAGGTCCCATATTTTATAGGGGCCCAATTTTTATATATATCTTATACATATAATATAATATTAAAATTTAAGTCAAGTTAATAATTTAATAGAAAAAAAAAATTAGAAAGTCCAAATTTTTATAAAAAATTTGTATTCAGGGGCCCATTTTCAGGACACTTAAAATCTCGGAGACGCCCCTGCTAAAAATGCTCCACAATTTCCAGACCATTATGCATTAGAACAAGTCTAGCTGCCCCAATGCAGATCTTAAATTTTAGAATTTAAACTATATCAATGATACATTTAAAGGGTGTTAGATTATAAAGTTGCAAACAAACTACATCGTAAATCTTTAATTCATCCAACTAACATCCTAATCCTTGGTAGGAATTAAAGTACGTTGCAATCAAACACTAAATATCGGAATCCTTGGTAGGAAATCATAAAAACTATCAATCCCTAATTCCTTCAAGTGTTTAGATACCCTAGAAAATAAATAAAATCAGAAGCTATAGAATTGATGTAATTAAAATGCCTGATATAAAGGTCTGTGACATCAAGAGATAGCTTCGCATGCCAATCTGATTTCTCAATAAACCAAACAGCTCTATCATCATTGCTCTGAAAAAACCCTAATTGCTTCAACCATGCTTCAACGCAGGGTAAACTGTGAGAATATAATGGCTTCTTTTTATCGGGCAAATTCTTGAGCCATTCGTCTTCAGTAGCAGAGATTTCTGTTTCTTCAGATGCTGATTTTGATATAATTAGGGTTCTTCTGTTTGTTTTTATTCTTCTGGATTTTGATGGAAGTGAAATTGGGGAAAATGAATTGCTAAAATTTGGGGGGAATAAAGAAGTTAGATAGAAATTTCTTGTGTTTCTGAGTTTAGTGGAGCAGGTAGAAGAGATTGAGGAAATTGTTAAAGTTTCCATTTTTATTTTCTTTAAGATGAATTGATGAAATTGGTTTTGTTCTTCAGTGGAGATTTGCGGATAACGATGATGAAGGGAGTGAAAGACGGGTTAAAGAACGACGTCGTATACGGTTTAGATAAGGAGTTTCTTTGGTTTAATTTGATTTGGCTGAGCCCCAGCCCAAAGGGTTAAGTGGTATCTAGGAAGAGAGATGAATAGGATTGAAATCTGAATATCTATTCATATCAAATCGAAACCAGTTCAAATTAGTTCAGATATTGAGTCTAATTTTTTTGTGAAATCAAATGTCGGCTTTTTTGGGTTTGGTTACATCAGGTATAAAATAAATCGTGTGTAAGACTCAGAACCAGAAATTAATTTATATACTTGAAATTTGTTTTGGTATAATACTATTGACAGTGTTCGGTTCATTTTGTTAAACAATTGTTATCTATAAAACGGTTCATTTTTCAGTATTACTACTCCAGTGAAACCGGATCTCGGATATTTCAGTATGGGGTCCATCCGGATCGGTTCTGAACCCTATCATATCCCTTGTGGTGCCTATAAAAACATGTTTAATTATACGATTTATATTATAGGTAATATTATTTTATTTTTAGAAAGTATTTATATTTGTAATAGGTTCTTGGTGATAGTCTAATTTTATTTATGATTTATGCAATCTAATCATTCTTTTAATGATGATTTTTGAATGTTTATTTCAATCTTATGGTTGAACCATCACCGGATAGTTAATTTGTTAATGTGAAATAATTAATTTGTTAATTGTTATCAAGAAGATAAGGTCAAACGAAAATGATAGAACTAAATAAATTAAAAAATAAAAAAGAATATAAACAAACGTGTGTGTCGATGTAACTTTGCAACAAAAAGGGGCTTAACTGTAATTGCGAGAATCACATGGTCATTTTCTTTCGCTGTTAGAAAAAGTTTGCTGATACTCCGATTCTACAACAAGGTCAACTCCGGTCACCAACCGCCGATGGCAGCTTCTCTAACGGCACAAGCTATGATCGCACCTGGATCAGCAACGACGACGTTTCATCTCCGTTCTTCCTTACCTACTCGTCCTCTTCTACATCGTTCACCTTCTTCTCCATTAACAACTTCTTCTAAGCTCAAAATTGCAGGTACAAACATTACATTTTTCCTCTTTTTATCACTGCAAATTACAATCGATAATGAGGATCATGAGTAATTTTTATGTGTTTCGATTTTTGCGAAAAATGTTTTGATTTGCTGTTTAATTGCCCCAAACGTGATAAATACGACTTTTGTAATTAGAGTTAACTTAGGGCTAAGAGTTTATGTTAATTTCATAATTTGTGATTAAAGTAGATAAGATCATAAGAGTACAAATTTAGGTATAAAAAATAATTACATTAAAACATCCATAAATTAATACTCGATAAACTAATAAACTCGATAAAATTAATAATTTATCCGGTCCCAACTTGGGACTAGTACACAATCGGACCCCAATCGATAAAATAATAGGATAATAATTTTTTTGAAATCCTAATGTAAATATATTAGTCCCAACCAAACTATAAATTAATAATTACTGAAATAAAATTTCAAAATTCTAGAGTTATCAAGTAAAAAATGAATCTATAGTCACTTGTTTTTTTGTGAACTTCAAATCTATATTGAGTTTATCTTTAAATCTCTCAATTGCACTTAAGAGTTGAGGCATTGTATTCTGACTATTCTCGTATTGCAACAAGAAGTTGTGAAGAGTTGTTGCCGCTTGCAATGCTTCTTTCCGAGTGACCGATTCCAAAGAAACTGAATCATCATCAACTTCATCATCAACCGAATTTTGAACGGTATCCGTGATTTTAAAATTTATCATTAGACATTTTATAGTGATCAATCTAGATCTATGTACATTGAACTTGACAAGTTCATTAATGTGGGAATTTTGAAGGTCTTGTGAATGTGAATGTGATGTAAAATTTTGAATGTCCTGTGAATATGTGAATACGTATTAGATAAGTTGATTTTATAATAATATTATCTTTAAATTAATAATTGTTGGAGCAAATCACAGATCAACTTAGTACTGATGCTGCAGTTAGTGATAATTATGTTTATTACTGATGGGGCAGAAACATTTACTACTGATGAAGTTGATGCTGGTGTTCTCTATAACTTAGTTACTACTGATCAAGCTTATTGAAGATACTACTGATCTTAGTAGTTACTACTGACGATGATTATGGACTTTCTACTGATCACCAAGTTTACTACTGATCTTCATATTTACTACTGGTGATTAGTTTTACTACTGACAACGCATATTTGGAACAAATCAAGTCCGAGATCTTCGCAGAGATAGTTATAGAATGTAAATCAATGTATATCGTTTATAATTAGATGTAAATCGTATCCTAGAATAACTAGGGTAAATAGTTTAGCTTCAAGGACTATTATATATAGTTCCTTACGAATTGTAAACGTACGTGTGTATTGTTAACTCAATAATATACATTGAAGCTTTTTGTGAAACTGTGTTCTTAATATTTCTCATATTGTTCATACAGTTCATTGTTCTTAATTATTGATATAGTGTTGATCCGCTGCAACTTCTATCATCAATTAGATCTAAGGTGTTTATTAACTTGTCTATAGTTAATCGATCCTGACAAGTGGTATCAGAGCTTATTGGTTCTAGATCTACTATTTGTTAAGAACAACAAAAAGTTTTAATCTTTAAAACACACACATTATTTATCATGTCTGATAATAATGAAAGCACTCAGGCCAACAAAATTCCTATACTCACACCCAATAACTTTGGGATGTGGAAGAATCGTATTAAGCAATACATGCTTATTACAGATTATTCCATGTGGGAAGTCGTTTGTGAAGGAAACAAAACTGGTCAACTTCAAGCAAGCAGCTCTGCAACTGAGGCAGAAAAACTTAAATGTGAGAAGGAAAAGAAAGATAAAGGCATCGAACTCAAAACTCTAAGCACTCTCTTACTGGCCATTCCTAATGATTATCAACATCTCTTTGTTGAATATGATGATGCAAAAATACTATGGGAAGCACTGGAGAAGAGATTCGTTGGGACAAAGAGCACCAAGAGGAATATGAAGTCTGTTCTCAAACAAGACTTTGAAAATTTCAAAGGAAAGCCCAATGAAACACTCACTCAAGTGTTTGACAGATTCAACAAACTAATTGGTGAACTCAACCAAGTTGGTGTAAAGATGGATCAAGAGGATGTCAACATGAAGTTTCTAAGGTCTCTTAGTGAAGAATGGGCCATGTACACAGTGGTGTACAGACAAAGAGATGCTTTAGAAGAAAAGGAGTTAGATGAACTCTATAATGATCTCAGAGTGTTTGAAACTGAGGTAAATCACAAAAACCCTTCTATTTCTTCTAACAATGCTGCTTTTGTGTCCAGTACAGGTCAAGGACAAGAAACCTCCGCAGGAAAGGCTGCAGATTCTGAGGATACTGCAAGAGAATCCTTCTTCACTAGTCATGTGCATACTGCATTGATTAGTGATGACTTGGAACAACTGAATCCAGATGATCTTGAGGAGATGGATCTTAAATGGCAGATGGCTATGCTGAGCCTAAGGACCAAAAGATTCCTAAAAAGAACTGGAAGGACAAGCCTCAATTTCAACAAAGGTGACAAAGCAGGATTTGACAAAACTAAAGTCAAGTGTTACAACTGTAACAACCTTGGTCACTTTGCAAAAGAATGTCCTCAACCAGACAAAAGATCAAAATCAACTGCTCTTGTGTCACAACAAGGACAAGGATATGACTGGAGCTTCCAAGCAGAAGAGCATGCTCAAAATCAAGCTCTCATGGCCTTTACTGACAACAAAACTGAGGTAAAATCTAAACCTTGTACTCCTGAATGTGCTAAAATTATTAAAAATCTAGAAAAAGAAAACAATAAATTAAATGAAGATTTAGCAAAAGCAATCAGAAGAAATCATGAGTTTGATGGGGTGATTGCTGATCAAGAACATCAAATAAAGGTGTACAAGATGATTGATCAACGGATCAAGGAAGAATTGCTTCAAGCTGTTGATGAGAAAGAGTTTTATGAAACAAAAAATAAAGAACTAACAAGTAAAATAGAAGAATGTCAGCTTGAAATTGAACAAAATAAATTAACAATTAAAAAGTTTGAAAGAAGCACTAAAATTCTTGATGAATTAACTAATAATCAAACTACAGAAAAGGTTGTTCATGGGGTGGGATATCATGCTGTACCACCTCCATATAAAATCATTCCACCTCTTAAAAACAGTTCAGAAAGAATCATTAATGAATTAAAAACTGAAAATCAAACTGAATCATCTAATGAAACATCTGAATCAAATAATTCTTCTGATGATGAACAATCAATTGAATTCACTATATCTCAAAGTGAATCACCAAAATCAATTGATACAAGTTTTCACACAGCTCAAAGTCCAAATGAATCTCCCAAATATAATACAGATAATGTACCAAAAATTTTAACAAGGGGGAATGAAAGAAATAAAACACAACTCTTAGACCAAAGAATACCTGAAGGTGCTAAAAATAAGAAACTAAGATGTATTATATGCAATAAAATGAACCATTTAGCAAAGGATTGTCACTACAATCCAATAAACTGCAAAGAGTTAAAAGAATTTAAAGTTCTTAAAGAAAATGCTAAAACTCAAAAGTTAAAAGTTACTACTGGTCCTTCAGTAGTAAATAAAATTAAAAATCCAATTGTTGAAGATCCAAGATTTGGAAGAAGTAAACCAAGGTTTGTTCAAAACAGAAGAGCTGGAAGCCCAAAGAACAGCAATTACTTCAAGAATAATGGAAAATCCAATCAAAATAAACAATATTTTAAATTTTCCAACATCAGTAGAAACTCTAACAAATTTACTACTGGTGTTAACCCTAATTATAATGCTGTATGGTACCAGTACAAGAATACTACTGGTAATAACCCTAATTTAAAAAATACTACTGCTCCCAAAACAAATTTCAAAAACACTACTGGTGTTAACTCTAAAAACACTACTGGTCATTCTAAACATGGTAAGTACCCAAATACTACTGGTCCATCAGTAGTAAAGTATTCAAAAGCTAAAAACAATGGGTATAAATCAAGATCAGTAGGAAATTCTTACACCAGTAATAACTACAAAAGGACAGTAGTAAAACAAAATACCAGTAATAAACAAGTATGGGTACCAAAAGTCTTTAAAGTTAAATCCCCAAAAGCTCATTTCTCAAAGGATGAACCCAAGACATATAAAGCTTGGGTTCCCAAACTTAACTAATCCTTTACTCACTTGTGCAGAGCATTCAGATCCCAGAAGAAGGAAGAACATGGCATATTGATAGTGGATGCTCAAGGCACATGACTGGAAATCTGCAAATTCTTAAAGATTTCAAGTTATTTGATGGAGGATATGTGGCATTTGGTGAGAATCCCCAGGGAGGTAAGATTACAGGTAAAGGTACTGTTACTAATGGAAAAATTACCTTTGATGATGTATTCTATGTAGCTGAACTAAAATACAATCTTGTCAGTGTGTCTCAAGTTTGTGATAAAAAGAACAAGATTCTGTTCACAGACATTGAGTGCATCATTCTTTCTCCTGAGTTTATTTTAGATGAAAAATATGTTGTTTTAAGAACTCCAAGGAGAAACAATGTGTATTGCCTGGATATAGGGGGAGAACTCATTTCTACAAATGAGGTCAACTGTTTTATATCCAAGGCAAACACCACTGAATCAGAACTTTGGCATAGAAGGATGTGTCACACAAATTTTAAAAACATGAATAATTTAGTAAAAAGAAATCTGGTCATTGGACTACCTCAAAAACAATTCATGTGTGATCATCACTGTGTTGCATGCCTAAAAGGTAAACAACACAAGACTTCTCATAAGTCCAAAACTGTGAACTCTATTTCTGTTCCTTTACAGCTCTTACATATGGACCTTTTTGGACCTACAAATGTAATGAGTATTGGAAAGAAACAATATTGTCTTGTTATTACTGATGACTTTTCCAGATATACATGGGTTTTCTTTCTCAGGACAAAGGATGAAACAAGTGAACTCATAAAGAACTTAATTGTCAAACTGGAAAACACATCTGATCAAAAAGTGAAAGCTATAAGATGTGATAATGGCACAGAATTTAAAAATACTAACTTAATTAACTTTTGTGATCTTAAAGGTATTGACAGACAATACAGCTCACCTAGAACTCCACAACAAAATGGTGTAGCTGAAAGAAGGAATAGAACCATCATTGAAGCAGCAAGATCAATGCTTGCAGACTCAAAATTACCAATTACTTTTTGGGCAGAAGCTGTTAATACTGCTTGTTATGTTCAAAACAGAGTATTAATAGTGAAGCCACATTTTAAAACACCATATGAACTTTTCAATAAAAGAAAACCTTCTATAAGTTTCTTAAAATCATTTGGTTGTCCTTGTACTATTTTGATTACAAGAGAACAAATTGGTAAGTTTGACTGCAAAGCTGATGATGGAATCTTTGTGGGATACTCTACTCAAAGCAAATCATACAGAGTATTCAACAAAAGACTAAGGATAATTGAAGAAAGCATCAATGTATCCTTTAATGAAAATGTACCTAATGAACAAGGAAATGGTCCAGATTGGCTATTTGACATAGACAATCTAACCAAATCCTTTAATTTTAATATGAATTTCAATGCAGGTAATTCAAATTGTCTTAATCAAAAAGAAGGAACATCATCTGTTAATACTGGTCAAGAAAAGATGAGATACATAGTTGTTGATACTGCTCCCATAGTTAATACTGATGTCAGTAAGAACTCAAATATTGAAAGCAGTAGTAACTCTGAGAATGAGGTCAGTAGTAATTCCACTACTACTGGTACCAGTAATAGTACTGAAAATACTACTGGTCCAAACTATAACCTAGATTCTCAAGATACTACTGATACCAGTAACAACTTCAATACTTCTGATCTCAATGAAGATGATAGCAGTAGTAACTCTGACCAAGATAATGATGAACCAAATACTAATGACAATGAAGGATCTCAAGAAGAACAACTACCTGAGGCAAATGAGTCCAACCTTGAAAATCAACTAGTGGTTGACAAAGCTACAACAACAAGGACTCAAAAGAACCATCCATTAGACCTTGTTCTAAGTGATGTTAACTCACCACTTCAAACAAGAAGCAAATTAAACAAAAGTTTAACTGCAAACATGTGTAATATAAGTTTAATTGCTAATGAATGTATGTATGAATGCTTTCTGTCTCAGGATGAACCAAAGAAGATTCAACAAGCAATGAAGGACTCAAACTGGATTGAGGCAATGCAAGAAGAACTCCTTCAATTCAAGTTACAAGCTGTTTGGACACTTGTACCTCTACCCAAAGGAAAAAGAGCCATTGGAACAAGATGGATCTTTAGAAACAAGAAAGATGAAAGAGGGATAGTGATCAAGAATAAAGCCAGACTTGTAGCCCAAGGATACACTCAAGAAGAAGGTATAGACTATGATGAAGTATATGCTCCTGTTGCCAGAATTGAAGCAATAAGAATATTCCTAGCATATGCTTCATTCAAAAGGTTTAAAGTCTATCAAATGGATGTGAAGAGTGCTTTCCTGTATGGGAAGATTGAAGAAGAAGTTTATGTTTGCCAACCTCCAGGATTTGAAGATCCAAAACATGGTGATTATGTGTTTAAATTGGATAAAGCTCTATATGGCCTACATCAGGCACCAAGAGCATGGTATGACACACTATCATCATACTTATTAAAGAACAATTTCAAAAGAGGAGCCATTGATAAAACATTGTTTACAAAGAAAGTCAAAAATGATATACTACTGGTACAAATCTATGTAGATGATATCATCTTTGGCTCAACCAATGATCTATTATGCAAAGAATTTGAAGAACTGATGCAGATTAAATTCAAGATGAGCTCCATGGGTCCAATGAACTTCTTCCTTGGACTCCAAGTCAGTCAAAGAACTGATGGTATTTTGATAAATCAATCAAAATATGTCAAAGACATCTTGGAAAAGTTTGACTTGAAAGACAGTAAAAGTGCTAGTACACCAATGGAAACACACAAACACCTACATCCTGATGTTGAGGGGGAGGATGTAGATGAACACTTATATAGATCAATGATAGGATCTTTGATGTACTTAACTGCATCAAGACCTGACATTATGTATAGTGTTTGTGTGTGTGCAAGATATCAAGCAAGACCCAAAGAACTACACTTGCAGGCTGTTAAAAGAATATTCAGATACTTAAAAGGCAAACCATCACTAGGTCTATGGTATCCACATGACTCACCCTTTGAACTAATAGCCTATACAGATAGTGACTATGGAGGTGAATGTCAAGATAGAAAGTCCACTACTGGTGGATGTCAATTCTTTGGATCAAGACTAGTGTCATGGCAATGTAAGAAGCAAACAAATGTATCAACATCTACTGCTGAAGCAGAATATGTAGCTGCATCTGCTTGCTGTGCTCAAGTTCTATGGATTCAAAATCAGCTTCTAGACTTTGGTATCTCTATCCTTAAAACTCCTATTTTTATTGATAATCAAAGTGCTATTAGTATTGTGAATAATCCAGTAAAACATTCAAAAACTAAACACATTGAAATAAGATTTCACTTTATAAGAGATTGTAATGAAAAGAAATTAATCAAAGTAGTTAAAATCCATACTGATGATCAATTAGCAGATCTTTTTACAAAAGCATTTGATGTAGGAAGATTCAACTTCTTGGTCAGCAGTATTGGAATGATTTTAATAACTTAAAATCTCTCTTAAAATCATGTGTAAATTTAGTGTTGTAAAATATTTTTAAGTGTTTTACTACTGGTATTGCTGTACTACTGGTGTGAAAGTGTATGCACAAAATACTACTGGTAATTCATTACTACTGGTGTATTTTAGGTTTACACAAATACTACTGGTAAGTCAGTACTACTGGCATTCTCATATACTACTGGTCGTGTATGTTAATGGTTACTACTGATGTCTATAGTTACTACTGATGTCAAAATCCTTAGTCATTACTGATGTTAGTAGATACTACTGACGTTTTACTACTGATATCTTATTTACTACTGGTCTTTCAGAATCACAATTACCAAACTAACCCCCATGAACATAACCGTTATGTTATGATTCGAAGGCTATTTTCGTAGTTTTACAGGTTAAATCGAAAGATATAAAAGGCGGCATACGATTAAATTAGCATTATCTTCACTTCGATCTGCTAAAACCTCTCGATAAACCCTAGTTTACGAGCAAAAACTCTTCATCTGTAACAAAATTCTTGCAAAATCTCAAACAACAATGGCAACTTTACAAACTCTCGATGTGCAAACCGATCTTAAATACTCAGAATTTCACAACATGGTTGCATTTCTAAAAAATCCCGACGGAACAAAAGACTTCCGTCCAATCGTAAAATTCTTGAGAAATTCGTATATACAGTTTGCCTTAACCGTAAAGCCGAAGGCATATCAACAGCACTTGGTGGATTTCTGGACCAATGCTGAGCGAACAGAAGGAACAACATCATCAATGATAAAATCGAAAGTAGATGGAAAGTACATCACTGTAACTGAACAATCAATCAGACATCATCTACAACTTCATGATGATTCAAGTATGTATACCCTTCCTAAGGAATACATTGCTGATACTTTAAATAAAATGGGGTATGAAGGCAGACTTAATATTGTAACTTTTCAAAAAGGCCTTCTATCCCCACAATGGAAATTTCTGGTTCATACCATTCAGCATTGTATTTCTCCTAAAAGAAGTACTTGGAATGAGTTTAACAAGGCAATAGCATCTGCTGTTGTATGTTTATGCACAGACCAAGTATTCAATTTTTCTAATATGATTTTTGATGGTATGTTGGGAAATCTTAGTTCTTCTAAATTTTTAATGTATCCCAGATTTCTACAACATATCATAAACTGTGAATTACAAAACTTGTCAACTCCTAAAAACATTTTTGTATTACCTGAGTTGAACAAGAAAGTTTTCTCAAATATGAGAAAACAATTTAAATTTTCAGGGAAGGAAACCCCTTTGTTTCCAAACATGATCAAAGATCAACCCAATATTGGAGAAGGTTCAACCATTGCTACAACCCAAGTTGAACCTCAACCCACTCCATCACCCCCAAATACAGCCCAAACACCACCCCATATAGCCACTCAATCACCAACTCAAACAGAAGTCCTGAATGTGTCCCAGGAACTTGATATAAATCTGCAGAGTGCTACTCTTCACTCTGTGGAAGACCTACCAGACAAAACCAAAAATATATCCACAATTTATCATAGAAAGAAAATTTCTTCAAAGGACACCAGGGGACAAATCGAGTCACACCCCAGGCTCAAAGAGTTGTCCTCCAAGGAGGAGAGAGGACATGAGGGGAGGGCTTTCACTACTGATGCCCCAAAGGTGGGTGCACAGGACAGTGAAAACATCATTAGGACCCAAACCTCGGCAACTTTGAGTGATGACTCATTTGAGGAGTTACTCAAAGGACCCCGGTGCCAAGAAACCAAAAGGGGGGACATCTCTGCTTCTTCTAGGAAGAAGAGAATGTCTAAAAGACCCAATGAATCACCAAGCAGTGATGAGGGCAGATCTGTGGAATTGATGGAAAGGAAGGAAAACCTTAAAACCAATGTACCTGTTAGTAAGCCCGATGATCTTGCTAGATGGAGTGAGGGCAGTATTAAAATCCAACAATTGACGGCTAAAGTGGATTCCTTGGAATCCACTGTACAAGATTGTCTTTATTATCAAACAAATCAAGGAAAAACTATGGCTGCTATGAAAAGAAATGTCAATATCATCAACAAAAGAATGAGACAATATGAACTTAGGCTTCATCAACAATCAAAGCTTATCAGAAAATTGAAAAAGAGGATTGATGATAGTGAGGCTCCTCCAGTTGAGCTCACTAAGGGGGAGAAGGATAACATACAGACAATGATTGATGAATCTATTGCAGCAGCAGCTTCCTCCCTCTTGAATTTAAAAGAAACAGAAGTTGATGAAGGCCCAGAGATGATGATTACAGAAGATGAGCCCATTACTACTGCTACAATGGAAGAACAAGTTGAAACAGAGATACCAGTAGTAACTCCTACTACTGATGATATAGCAGTAGTAAGTCAAGAAGAGGAATTAACTGCACTAAACACTACTGATGCCCTATCAGTAGTAACTCCTGAAATAACACCAGTAGTAACTACTCTGGTTACTACTGATGAGGAAGAACTACAATTTCCTGAACTCATTGATGCTAGAAGACATGTCATCATTACCAAACCACCAACACCTGATCAACCACTTATCATACCTGACATTGATGATAATGTGAATTGGTTTGAGGTTGATGAATGCTCACTTCCTCCACATCCAAAAATACTTCAACAAAATGAAATTAGATCATTTTCTCCCTCTGTTATAATAAGAGGAGTACCAGACATGAAGTATATTCCACCTCCACCTACAGCACATATTGGAAAGGGTAAAGAAGTATATGATGAAGATTACCCTAACAGAGCTCTTGGTCATTACATGGTAAACAAGATTAATCTGGTGAGAGCTGATAAACAAGATAAATGGAAGGTGAAGGATAAAAGATATTGGGAGAAAGTAGCTAAATATCAAGCTCTTGAAAAGAAGAAAAATCAAAGAGAAATTCCTGTTAAATTACCTGTTCAAATTAAAGATGTTCAGATAGAAGCCCAAGAAGCAGAGTTCAAAAGGCTTAGAAAAGTAGAAGAAGAACATCTAAATTGTCTTGAAGATCTTGTAGCAGAATGCAAAAGAACAAAAGGTGATTTACCAGATGATATATTTGAACAAAAGTCTCTTATGATAGACTTTCTAAAGACAAAAGGTCACAGTGCAAAATCTTTTGGAAGAATGAAGATGACAACCATAATTGAAAAATACTGTACTGCAAAAAGGAAAGATTTAATTGAACAAGAGGCTGAAGAAGAAAAGAAATTGAAATCAGCAAAAACCTTAATCCCAATAAGTCCAAATTTAATTAAAGATAATAGTGTGTCTACTATTGGTGAATCCTCATCTTCTCAGACAAAGAAAAGAAAGAATGAAACTCAAGAACAGAGTTTTCAAAAGAAAGCAAAACAAGAAAAAATTATACCTGTTCTTGAAGTACCTGTTGCTCCACTTCAAAATAACCCCATACTAAACTGGAAAGTCTTGCCCAATAATGTTCTATTAGTTGTAAGGGAAGACAAAATCATTCAAAAGTTTACTGGATGGTTACCTTTGATCAGATCCTGTACAAGAAGTGATGTGATTAAACTTCTGATCATTGGAAAACCGAGAATGTCAAAGAAATCTTGGAAAGAATCTGGAGCTGGATACTTAACAAGAATGATTGATGCAGCTTTTTATCCAGATAACTATCCAAAGTTATTTACAAATCCAGAAAATGTGTATGCATGGAATGTTCTCCCAACTTGCAATATGTATTTCTTTGAAAGATCAAGTAAAAATTGTGAGTTGTACTTGTATGAAAGAGAATATCCTCACTCAGAAAAGGAAATGTATCAGATATTCATCAACACTCTAATGAAGCCCTTTGATGCAGTTATGTTCCAAAATAAATTGAATTACTTTACCAAGAAGAACAGCAAATACATAATTGAACAAAGACTTCAACAAAATCAAAGAACATTAGAAAGAAGAAAGAAAGAAGAAGAAGAACAGAAGAAAACTTGATTGATTAAAGGATAATCAATAAGTTTAGGGGGAGATTGTTGGAGCAAATCACAGATCAACTTAGTACTGATGCTGCAGTTAGTGATAATTATGTTTATTACTGATGGGGCAGAAACATTTACTACTGATGAAGTTGATGCTGGTGTTCTCTATAACTTAGTTACTACTGATCAAGCTTATTGAAGATACTACTGATCTTAGTAGTTACTACTGACGATGATTATGGACTTTCTACTGATCACCAAGTTTACTACTGATCTTCATATTTACTACTGGTGATTAGTTTTACTACTGACAACGCATATTTGGAACAAATCAAGTCCGAGATCTTCGCAGAGATAGTTATAGAATGTAAATCAATGTATATCGTTTATAATTAGATGTAAATCGTATCCTAGAATAACTAGGGTAAATAGTTTAGCTTCAAGGACTATTATATATAGTTCCTTACGAATTGTAAACGTACGTGTGTATTGTTAACTCAATAATATACATTGAAGCTTTTTGTGAAACTGTGTTCTTAATATTTCTCATATTGTTCATACAGTTCATTGTTCTTAATTATTGATATAGTGTTGATCCGCTGCAACTTCTATCATCAATTAGATCTAAGGTGTTTATTAACTTGTCTATAGTTAATCGATCCTGACAATAATTTATTAATTTATCGATAAATTAATATCTCGTTAAATTAATAAAATATCATAGTCCCAACCTTATTAATTTATGGAGGTTTTACTGTATGTCATTCGTTTTTTTTTTTATCACACTTTGCATTTCACACTCTTCTATTTGACATGAAATTTATTTGACATGAAATTGGTTAAAAATTGATCTCTACAAATCAACATCCTTTTTAAAACCGGTTGATTACTTCACTTTTTAATCGGTGTTATAAATATTAGCTCGCTAATGTGCACATGGACTAATTTAATCACATTGATTTGCTGAAAAACGTAAATCACGTGTTCTTATTTTCATTTTACATTCCCACAACTCGTTATTTTCTGTTGTTCAAGTTTAGTGTTAGTTTGTAACTAATTTATGAACCGATATTATTAAATATCATTTTATAAATTATAAGACACAATGATGACTTATATGCCTAATATCTAAAATATATATGTACCAAAACAGGATCGAAGAGATCTTTGTCATACTGCATTAAGGCATCTTCAGAGGATTCATCTGAAACTTCAGAAATCGGTGAAGTATTCTCCGGCTTAAAAGAAAAGGCGAGCCACTATTTTATTTTTATTTTAAATCTCATCATTTGATATTCCTTGAATTATTTTATTTTAATTTTTTTGCTAAATTTTTTTGTTAGTTATGAAACAGTGGGATGCAACTGAAAACAAGCCCATGGTTGTTATCTATGGAGGAGGGTTAGCTCTTGGTGTTTGGTTGTCTTCTACAGTTGTTGATGCAATTAACGGTGTTCCTGTGGTAAGTAATATCTTTAATAAATTTTAATTAAATTTCTTCATATGACATTATAATTGTATAATGTTTTTGTATATTTGTGTTTTGTTTTGCAAGCAGATCCCCAAGTTCATGGAAGTGATAGGACTTGGATACACTTCATGGTTCATATATCGCTATCTTCTCTTTAAGGTAATTAACTGTTATAGTTTTTCTTTTCTTTTCTTTTAAATCTGGTTTTCGAATCGCTTTACGAGCCGACTAAATGGTTAATGCACTTTTATTTATTTCTTAAGGTCATCTTTAACATGAGTTAAAATTATTTCATTTTTTCTTTAAAAAAAATCATTATTTATTAAAGCGTCAATGCACTTTGTGGTTATTTACTTTCCGGAAAAATTAAGTTTGGTCATTGTATTTTTTATTAAAGTCATTGTACTACACGACACAAGTATTAATTATTGGATACGGAACTTTTTTAAAGACATACACTTAGGTTAGTCGGGTGACCTGCTAAGAGCAGTTTATCACCATTATATGAGAATTTTTTCACAAAGTACAATGACCAAATTCAATTTTTTTTTTTCCCTCAGAAAGTACATTGACCGAATGATGCATTAACCCTATTTTATTTCCTTTTAATATTTTCAACGTGTATAAAAATGGCAACACCATCATTTTGTGACCAGTTAAAATCCATTTCCGGTTGATAGTGACTTTTAAATGACCGGTTTCATAAGTACAGTGGCACTAATATATAAAAAAGAGTACAGTGATCAAACTTAATATTTTCTTGAAAGCCAATGACCACTTAATGCATTAGCTATTTATTAAGGGAATTAATTTGAACACCACATATTTTGATGTTTATACCGCACTGTACAAATATTACTGCACATTGTGGTGTATAGGTTAAATTGTGTGGTGATTTTATTAAAGATTGGACTTTTTTTCTCCAGTCAACTAGAAAGGAACTAGCGGACGATATTGAAGCATTGAAGAAAATTATTGGATCTGAATAGAAGCCCGTTATTATTACTAACATGTATCTCAGACTACATTTAGTTTATATTTATTAATCCAATGTTGTTTTAGTGTATATATGCATCTTTCCACCATGTATTAAGTGTCTGTATTTGTTCGTTATGTACGTGATCTAACTGTTGTTGTAACCGTTTCCGAACTTTTAACTGGTCATCTGGTAAATATTTACCTGGGAAATGGAACGAATCTGTGACTTTTAGGAGATTGTTTCGAACCCTCTTACTTTAGGTTATCACCATATGATTAAGTTATTCGAATAAAAGCTTAAGTTTTTTTTAAACATATCAATCACATAATATTTCAAAATATAAATAAGTCTTAGATTAAGGAGTTCTGTTGATCCATATAGGAAAAAGAAGTTATTGTTTAGAATTCTGAGAATGTGTTGTGAGTTTGATAGAAAGAAAAAAAAAAACGATCGATAAATGTATATAGACGTACGATATAGTGATATATAGATTACACGAATGGTCCCTGTGGTTTGCCACAAGTTTTGGATTTGGTCCCTAACTTTTAGAAATTACACCCATAGTCACTCTGGTTTGCACTTCGTATTGGTTTTGGTCCAAAATCCTAACAAACGTTACATTTGGCTGTTAAATATTTTGAAGTGACCAAAATACCCTTTACTTTAATTTTTCATTTAATTTTAAAACTCATCTCTCTCCTTTCTTCTTTCTCCTAAACCCTAAAAGCTCAAATCCACCTACACCTACAAACACGCCAACTACAACAGGTTCTATTCATGATCTTATTTTTATGAATTCAAGTTTATTATACTTCGTATTTGTTTTATAAAGTGGGTTTTTAAGATTTCATTGTTTTGTTGCTAGATCATACGAACAGAAATTTAATCACTCGTAAAAGCACTGGTAGTTGTTCGATGTTTCAAGATCTCCCATGTCTAACATTTTTCTTTCTTACCATCCCCATATAATTCCAGCAACCCAACATCATTCCCTCACCCCATCATCATCAGAAATGAAGAAAAATGGTGTGAAGCAGAAGTTGAAGAAGACGACAATGGCGGTCTCGATTAGAAATCATCAACCCCACAGACTCTGAAACAATTGAGGTGCTGGCATACGCAACCCTCTAAAAACACACAAACTTCGAATCGAACACATTAGGGTTTCGATAAAAATCCCCTCTCATGCATTTATTGTTATTCGATTTTAGTTTCTGTGATATCAACAAATGTGGAAGCAAACACAGTTGAGAGCTCAAAATCCCTTCTCCTGCAAGAATCTTAATTTGTTCCTAATTAATCTCTAGCTACGAACTACTGCTAATTTTGAGTTCTAATTTTTGTGTAACTAATTTCCTATATTTGAAGTCAGTACAAATTAATATGAATTCTTTATGTAAAATGTTCTTTTTGTAAAATTCAGAATTTAATTATATCTAAATTCAAATTTCAAGAAGTACGAAGTATATGAAAACTTGTTGGATATGGAGTTCTATTTAAGTTTTTCTCTGTTAAAAAAAATATAAATTTTGCTCGAATTTATAAAAATGATTAGTGATAGTTCACTTCATTGTTTGACTTCAAAAGAGAAATCATATGATTTTAATTGGGGTTAGGGTTTTGATGTGGGTGTGTTTTGTGTGTAGAGATGAAGAAAAGAGGAAAGAGATATTGAGGGTGAGGGTAAAATTGTCAATTAAAAAAGTTTAACAACAAAATTTAACGGCGGTTAGTATTAGGGACCAAAACCAATACGAAGTGCAAACCACAGTGACTACGGGTGTAATTTTTAGAAGTTAGGGACCAAATCCAAAACTTGTGGCAAACCACAGGGACCATTCGTGTAATTTACTCTAAAAATAAGGTGTTGATTTGTGACTTCTTGTCAGCTTACACTAGAGTCCAATGATGATCTAGTAATTAGACTATAATTTGTAGTGGTGATTAAATTTGAGTTTGGTTATCGATGACAAATCAGTGACAAATCAATCAGTTTTTTCCTTTCTAGACAATATGTCAAACGCCAACCAAAATCATGACTGTTGGAAGAAGAAGAGGGTGAGTGACCGAGTTCAGAAGAAGTTGGCGAGTTTTTCAACTTCTATTAACATGAATTTATGACTATAATTTATTAGAAAACTTAACTTTTATAGTAGAAGAATATATAATTTAAGCTTAAATAGGATGTGATTCATGTATTATTATGATTATGATGTACCTGCTGCAATGGAATCTCTCTTTGATTGATGCCCAAGTACAAACCGATAAAAACAAGACTTGCTACATTCCATTTCTTTATCATTAAAATATGTTGTGAGCTATTCAAATTAATTATAAAAATTATCATTATAATACTAAGATATGTATTAATAACTTGTAAATCAATTAATAATTTATCCTATGTTTTAGAAATTAATCTTCGAGTAATTAAAGTATAAATTTTTTGCGCATGTAATAAGATAGTCTTTAGAGATTTCGTTAAGGCAACCTTTTCTTGACAACCCTTTTCTACTATTTACAGTTGAACAATATTTTTTCAGTCAGTTAAATGAGTCAACCCTTTTGCATCAGTTTGCGTAACTTATGACAGACACTAAGAGATAGGGATCTCAAAAAATAGCATCTTAAAGATTTATAGTTTGTCATAAAAATTATTATATCTATTTTCTTAAATTTCTTCAAAAAATGATATTTCCGTTTATAACGGGCTTCCCGAGATGGCGGAGCTTATCCTCACCATGCACACGACTTAATCGTTGTCGTAACCATCTCCGAATATTCATCTGACAATCTTGTAAATGTTTACCCTAATAAAAAGTTGAACTTTGATCTTTAGGAAGTTAGATATTCTTCCTACTAATTAAGCTTTCGATAATTATTATTATATTTGTTCTTGAAAACTATTACAGAGAAATGGAGCGGGAGAAAAGGAATTGACATCCAATTCTCTTGTTTGGTTGCATTGAGAAAAAGAAATAGAGAAAAAAACATTTTCTATTCCCTAATTTTAATTCCCTACTAAACAAGGGTCCACCGAGAATTAAAAAAAAAAAAAAAGCGGAGACTTGAAGCCCCCCTTGTCCGTTTCTCTCTAGTTGGGATTCCCCTCGTCAATCTTCGTCTTCAACTAGGCTTCCATCCGCCGATAGTCAATCGTTGTCTTCCAGGCTTCCACAGTAAAAGGTTAGTCTCGATCTCTATCTTCTTCCTCTCAATTTCTTATGTTAATCCAAAAATACGAGCTTTTGTGTATCAATTATGTATTTATGATATATAATTTTAATTGATAGACTGTGTTTCGTACATGTGCAACCTTATATTTTGGTTGATTAGGTTACTGTAATTTTTTGTCAAAATTAATTTTAGTAATTGAAGACACAGTGTCAAAATTTCTTGATTTAGGTTACTGAGTTTTCCTTTGTAGAACAGTAATTTGATTTAGGTTAACTTGATATTGGTCAAAATGTTATTGAGATTGCAGGCCAAACTGTTTTGCTGCACATTACTTTGATATAATTAACTGAAGATAACACATTATTTTGATATAATTAACTGAAGATATCACTAGAAATATGGTTTTTTTCCTTCTGTCGTATCCATTCTCAGTTTTAAATCAACAAAATGGAGCTCTAAATTGGTATTTACAATGTTATAGGCCATAATTTTTATGATAATAGTTTGGTGGTTCATGTTATCTGATATTGCTACTGGATATATATTATCAAGTTAGCTAGTATGAAAATGATTTTCTCCCATTATTGCTATTTATAAATTATAATAGTATAGTGACAAGTGGTTAGAAACTATATTCATTTATAACAGGTGGTGGAGTTGAAATCACAAAGTGTATCTCCAAGACAATCAAAAAGAGATTTACACATATTGAAATTGGATGAGCATGATAAACAAGTATCGATGCATAAGCTTTGATGAACTTTTTTTATGTCATAGTTTTGACTTTGATAATATTTAGATGTTATATTTTGTCGTTTTTATCAGTTTTTAAGCATTCTAAGCTAGCAATTTCATATTTTGTTATTATCTCATTTTGCCATGGGTCGTGTTTGTATTTGCAAAAAGTGATGTTTTTTAATGTGATCATGGTTTGATTAAAAACTATGTTTTTGGATGCAATCAATTTCATTATTAATTTATCCATATTTGTGTATAAAGTTGGTATAATTCTCTGTACAATTTCTTGTTATACCAAACAAGAGAAATGTTTCTTTGTTGCAATTCTCTGTGCTACCAAACAGAAGAGTCAATTCTCATTCTCCAGACTAATTCTCTTTCTTTGCAATTTCATTCTCTGCATTCATTTCTCTGCAATTTCATTCTTTGTACCAAACGGACCCTTAATTAACATGTCAATCTGCGTAATGGTTTGACTAGATATATTGGCCAAAAAGCATAAATTTGACATTACTTATTTATTTATCTGATAATGGAAGACTACTTCAAACATCATCTCCATAAACGATAAACCAGACTTTAATATTTTAAGATAATTTGACAAAATAATGTAAGTTGGTTGGTTCTCCATTTCAAGAGTGCATGACCGTTAATGACTTCAATTATTTTAATCAAAAAAATCCTCTAAAAAAGAAGGGAGGCAATTTCAATTACCATAAAAACTTCTCAGAATCGTTGTTTTACAGTGTTTGTATAATTTGTTTTAAATGTTATACATCATGATATATGAAATAGTTTATGTAGTGTGTAATTCATATTCCTAAGAATGATATAAAGTATAAGTGTTCATAACATATGAGAGATTGTCCATAAATCATAAGTACAATTACTATTAGTTTACAACGAAATTTAAATAAAATACAAATTTCTAATACGAATCGACACCGTGCTAAATTAACTTGATTCAATTATAAAAGTTAAAAGTTTGAAGCTTGACTTAAATTCGATCGCGTCTATATTTCGGTTTGAACTTGAACTATATTAATTAATTAACCATATCAAACTCTGAGGTGATTCGATTATCAATATTTAAATATTAATAGTAATATTATCAAATTCATATTATATATTGACTCGATACTTTCGAGCTCCCCTTGATTTCAATTAATACTTTTAAACTCGAGTCGACTCGATTACGTAGTAGACGAAGTATGTATATATATATATATGCATAATATACAAAAAGAATAAAGTCGTAACATGGCGCAATCTCAATATTCGGTAAGACTCGTGAGTTTTCGTAAAAGGTGGTTTTTCAAATGTTAAAAAGCAAGCAAATGTTCATTTAGATCATTTAAAAGAAGTTTATGTTGGCATCGTCACCAAGCCCACTTGCCACGGGTGCCGCCGGTGATCACATACATTAAAAAGTAGTCAACCAACCCACTTCACACCTTGTGATCATTATAAATGCACCACCATCACCATTTCATTTTATTGCAACAACAAAACATGTATTCAAAATCACCTCAATTCAACTCAAACCTCCTCTTCGTTCTCATCATTTTCGCCACCTCGAGAAGCGGGGGCATCGCCATCTATTGGGGGCAAAACGGTAACCCTAGCAGAAACATGTGCCACGGGAAAATTCCCATATTCCCACTTAATATATCCGGTAACGGCTCAACTCCGGGACTAAACCTAGCTGGTCGCCTCAGGAGGTTGTGTCTCATTGACATTCGTAGTTGTCAAAAACAAGGTGTTAAGCTCATGTTGGCTATCGGTGGTGGCTATTCGTGATCTTCAAAGCTAGATGCCCGCAATGTTTCCTTATATTTATGGAACGCTTTCTTAGGGGGTAAATCACAATCGCCCCTTGGGTGATGCCGCATTAGACGGCATCGATTTCGAGGGTCATCGCAGTTTTACGATTCGATATCTAAAATCTTATTGCAAGAAAATCAAAGAGTATATATTACCACAATGCCCATTTCCAGATAGGCTAATGGGGACTGCTTTAAATACGGGACTTTTCGACTATGTGTGGGTTCAGTTTTACAATAACCCTCCATGTCAGTATTCTTCGGAAAATGCCACAAATTTGATCAACCCATGGAACCTTTGGACAAAGTCGTTAAGAGCAAATAAGTTATTTTTGGGGTTGCCAGCGGCGACACAGGCTGCCGGAAGTGGGTTTATTCCGGTGATTAGAAAGTCACCAAAGTATGGAGGTGTAATGTTATGGTCAAAATTTTGGGATGATCAAAGTGGATTTAGTTCATCAATTGTATCATCGGTATAAACGAAATACGGAGTAAGACTCTACTTTTGTGTGTATTTTGGATTATGTCTTCATATTCAAGAAAAAAATATCATGTATAATTTCATAGTCCTAAAATCAGATTATACTTTTGTTAGCTAATTAGTGTTTGAAATCAGATTACTTAACCTTTTGTCTAATTGTCACGAAGTAGCTATTCATGTTAATTTCTTTTACTTAAATTAAAGATTATTGTTTAATTGTTATTAGAATCGAAAACTCGATTTTCCCTAGTCAGTCTGTCAGTTTACCAAAAGATAATTGTGTAACTAATAAAGAAATATGTTGACAAATCCTTATAAATTAGTAAGTATGTATTTTATTTTGTTGTTTATCAAATGGTGCATGCATTTGACATTTTATGTTACGTTGATGATCCTATGGCTTCATTTATTCGCTGCCCTTCTATTATCACTTTTTACAGTTTAAACTTATTATACAACATATAGGGCAATCTTTAAAATTTATCTCAGATTATATCAGAAGATTATGAAAAAATTATACAAAAAGATGTCATTAACCATTAAGTTATAGTACTGCCGCTGTTGTTTAAATTAAGCTTAGCCATAACATAACTTGAATACCTCTAACTGGGCATGTGCACGGTTCAAGAATTAGACCGAATCGAGAAATAAATTTCGGTGGGATCGAATATTGAACCGATGACGTTTTGGACCGGACCGAGAACCGGCCCGAACCAAACCGATAAGAAAAGTCGAAGAAAATTACTCGATTCTTGGTTCTCAATTTCTTAGTTTCGTTCCATTATGGCCAGTTCTCAATCCGGTTCCATGCGATCCAAATTTTTATTGGTTTGGTCCGCAGTCCGGCCGAAACCATTTTCTCGATTCTCTGTGTGTTCTGGTTGAGTGGTTTGGTTTGATTATTGGACCATGCACAACATATTGTAGCTAGCTGAATTTCGTAACCAAATTAATTTCACATATACTTCAGTTTGATTTGGTTATCTTCCTGATGCAATTTTGATTCAATAGTATAATCTTATTTCGACATGAAAAGCGATATGCAGATTGGAAAATAACTTTATAAATGAATACCATATAGTATATGATAATGTTCGATACAAACCAATTTTATACTGTATATAGAATCTACAAAACCAATATTTACTTTATTTAATATACCGTTGGTATAAATGACATATGCAGTTTAATCTTATACATTAATTATTTAGATTTAAGGTTGAGATTAGTTATGCACGTTTTAAATATAATGTTGGTTCTATGTATTAATACTTATTCTGACATTATATAGACATATTTGTATTTTCATGTCCAAATCACAGTCACACGATACACCGGTTAGGGTGCGTACTGCGTACCGGACGCCGCGTATCGAAACGCGATACGTTGGTGTACCGAACGCTACCGAGATCGCTCTTTGGTACGCCAATTTGGAGTTCCCGATAAAAGAAGGTAAACGAATTGGTACGTCGTAATTTGCGTTCTGGATAGGTGGGACCTCGTACCCGATTAATATGGAACGCGTATCCCACGAAGTCAGGAATGTATTGACATAATTTTTAAATTTCAAGATCGATTGTGTATATCTTTTTATTATAGGAATGATTCAAAATCAAATCACCCCTATAGTTTAGGAAAAGATCGTTATCTCTGTATTTTTTTTATCAATATATTAAATCGATTTTGGCCTTCAAAAATCACAATCACGTACGTCCTTCTCCTTCACTCGGTAAGGGTAGCAGGAGCTCTCTAGCAATAGAAATAGAGAAACGTACCAATTGTTGGTTTTATGTGTTTTAATTTTTTGGTATATGCTTAAGTATTTTCGTTAATTCTTTACACTTTTATGGATTTTATGCTATGTTTTTGTTATTTGGAATTTTGAACTTTGACCATTTAAATATAATTATATATATGCAAAAGAAACTTAATTTTAAGGGTACATCGTTCCAAAACGTAAGGTACACTGTACCGGACACGTACCGAAATGAACCTACCCCCATGCGTACCGGATACACCTAAACTAGCGAATTGCGTACCCGTACCGTGTATCCGTACCGGAGCGTACCGCGTCCTATGTGACTATGGTCCAAATAACATCTTCTATACGTATTGTGAGCTTATGGGGAAAATCCTGAGGCGTAGTTTTGGCCTTTGGGTTTCACTTTACATGATTGATATGTAGCCCAACCCAAGCTATAGCCTATATGTACATCTTTAATGGGCTAAGATGATAATAATAATAGAAAGAATCATACCAGAATATAGTAGTATTATACTATTATTTTTTATTTTTTCAAGGAATTATGAAATAATGGAAACTTTATAATAATATTCTAAGATAAGAAATACTTGTTGTTTGCACCCTTTTAATTTCCTT
Organism: Calendula officinalis; assembly: GCA_963853835.1. Taxonomy (NCBI): domain Eukaryota; kingdom Viridiplantae; phylum Streptophyta; class Magnoliopsida; order Asterales; family Asteraceae; genus Calendula; species Calendula officinalis. Next base: position 26,012,758 of record OY970830.1, on the reverse strand, counting down.
ACTTATAAACTAACAAAACATTATCTTATTGTTCTTTCTTGCTTATATTGCAACAAAGTGGCACCAATGCTAAAATGTTATCCGGCGTGATCGATTAAAAATCTATTTAGTATTAAAAAGATGGGCTTCGAGTGAATTTTGACTGCTCGGTTTTAAAGTTTCACATACATGATACATCCATTGTTTTGTACTTTTGTACTTTCATAATGTCATTTAAATTCAGTTGTCTGGATGTGTCAGACGGGCAGGTGTCGCAAATTCGAAAAATGATAAGATAACTCATAAATCATAATAGCATTAAGAGACGTTGAGTTGGTTGGAAAGTACATTGTATCATATATCGTTTTTAATGCATGTTTTAAAGTTCTGAAATAGAAATTTAATTAAGCTTTTAAGTTCGAAAGAGATTCGAACTTTATATTAAATTAAAAGTTATATCAAAATGTTGTAAAGAACAATTATAACTTTTCTTGTGAGATCATGTTTGGATCTAGTACATATAATATCATTTTGAAGTTATGAAACATTCTTTTGATATTTTTATACTTCAGACTCCCTATTAAAAAAATACATTTTTGACGGGATTTTTGGAATTTTATCATAAATTTGAATATAAAAAATAAAAAATATGGAACGGGAGAAGAGAGCGCATTGGCGCACTATAAACGGCCGCGGGGAGCACACCTATCCTAACTCATTACGTCATCGCTGACGTCACACACTTTACGTTTTTTCCAAAATTGTGGCGGCACCGTTTGTATGTTATCCATACCGCCATACAGCTACCATTAACCGTGCCACGTAAATTGTTACTTACGCCGTTTTAATTTTATTATTCATCTTTATTTTTCTATTTATTTTAAAATTATTATCAAACTTAAATGTTCAACCAATCAAAAATAGTCTGGTAATAAATCAAATGTTATTAGTTGAACAATATAATTAATATATTTTTCTTAAACGGTGTGATTTTTATCTGTGCACAATAATTTTGGTAGGGAGAGAGTAATAAAATACTCCCTCCGTCCCAATTTTATTATCAATTTTTCCTTTTAGGGTTGTCTCAAAATTATTAACAACTTAAAATTTTCAGCAATAAAAAAATAGTTAAGTGATAAAGATAGATTTTTATTGGTTTGACAACATAATAAATGCACATGTTTTAAACTCTATGATTTTTGTCTGTAGACAATAATTTTGAAATAAAAAAAATAATTTTATTCTTAATTTGGATTTCTGATTTTCTATCGATTAAAAGGAATTGTAAGGTGTTATTTATAGCCGAATCGTTATGTTTTCAAGTAATATTGAAATTGAAATAGTTCATATGATCTTAAAAAAAAGGTTGACTTAATCATGTTTAGATTGTTTTTTCTTATACATAAAATAATACTTTCTTTTGTTTCAAAATAAGTACACTTTAAATTTCATGATTTTTAAGACAAAAGATTATAATGACGATTAATCATATTAAATTGAATAGTTAGTGGGGATGAGTCCCATAAATTTTGAGTAAAGTGAAATTAATAATGTTTAAAAATAAAAATAAGGGTAAATGAGTAATTTCACTATATTAAATAAAATAGTTAGTAAGTGTATGCTCCACTACTTTTTACCAAATAAAATAAGTATTCAAAATAGGGGTGATTTTCCTACCACATCTTTTAAGTATTATACCACAATCTGTGTATTATATGCTTGTACAGTTTGCAGGAATAGTTGTACATTGTGGTAGGAGTATCAAAAATTATGGTATGAAAACTAATTCCCATTCAAAATGCATCACTTATTTTGAACCACCACAAAGTGAATATGACTTATTTTGAAACGGATGAAGTATTTTTAAAAGAACTAGTCAGTCTCTTGATCACGTTCGAACTAGTCGGACCGGAAGAGTTGGCCGGTCGAACCGGATGACATGATTGAATAGTTGTGATGCAATAAATATATAAACAATGTACATATAACAAAAACTAAGAAATATAAACAAATTCCATATGGAATTTAAAAAATCAACTTTTTTCGATCGGTCAATTAAACCATATTTTTTATGTCAAATTGACCCGTCCACATTGAGTTATAAGGACCAATGTAACTAACTTTTTTTGATGGTATACACAACCTATTTCCAATTCAATTGGTTGGTTGAATTGAATTTTTAGAAAGACTGACATAGATACAATATATAAATATAAATAACCTACAAAGTATACCAAATTATTTTCTATTCGTTTGATATTTTCGATTTAATCCACATAAATTTATCAAAATACTTAAATTTCAATCAAAAACCCAAAAGTAAGATAAATTACAAGGAGGAGGGAGACACACGTGAAGGGCATAATCACACGTGGAAACCACCGTCTTTCTTAACATGCGCACCCATCCATCTTTCATTACGTTTCCATATTTCATTACCCTTTTTTTCTTCCCAATTTCACCTCATATCCCTCCGCCCTTGCTCTTGATATCGCCGGCCCCCAAACCCTAATTTCCTTCATATTCACTGCCCGCCCTTCAATTCCGGCCATCAAGTTTATCGTATAATTCCAATTCAACGCTATACTATACGACCCACCTCTTTTTTTTACACTCTGTAATTCTGAATTTTAACCAACATAAATGATTTCTGGTTTATGCTGTTGTTACTGTTTAATTGATTCTTCAGCTGAATTGATTTGAGCTTCATTTCCTATAATTCATGTTTTGTAATGGTATTACTTCCGACTTTTTGAGTAATTCGTTTTGGTGTTCATTCAGTTTAAACCCTAGTTTTTGTTAACTGAACTGTATATATATATATATGTTTTGAGATTCTTCAAATATATATCTGTCTAATTGAATTGCTAATTTTCTATTTGAGTTCTTTGGTTCCGTTTATACCTATTTTGTGAATGATCATGGAGATTTTACATATAATTAAGGTTTGTGTGTATCCTAAATTTTTTATTAATGAGCTCATTTAATTTGCAGCAGGAGGATTAATTTAAAGATTATTTAGTTTAATCAAGCCTCCATTTTTCTTATAATGGATCGATGCGATACATCAGGATTTGTGAGTGGAGGTTGCATATATTGAAGAAAAGCTAATGATTAATGGAAATTCACTAGTTTGAAGCTAATTTTTTTGTAGCAAAATTTTGTGTTCTTTAAGTTGTTGAATTCTTGAATCTACATATGGCCGAACCACCTTCATATTTCACTTCAATTCCAGCTTCAGACGCCTGCAAATGTGTTCAAAAATCGAGCTTTTACTCGAACGAAAACAAGAGAAAACGAAGTTTTAATGATGATGGTTCTTCATTATCTCTTGGATTGGGTTGTTCTTTGAACTCCGGTGTAACCATTTTTTCCGGCAAAGAAATCAATGAGCATTCTTCCCGGAATCTTGATCTTACAATGAACCTAACCGTTGACCATAATTTGGTAATGGAAGGACCAAAAGTTGACCTTGAGTTAAGTCTAGCAGCTGGTTCTGTTGAATCCGATGTAACCGCAGTTACACGAGCCTCTTTTCCGTTTAGATATGATTTAAAACCGCCAGTTACTAGCGGCACAACGACATCCGCCGGAGTTCAACTTGTTGATGAAGGATCAACTTCATCTCGATGGAAATTACCACTTTTGCCCCCGTTTCAAATCAACAGTCCGGATTTGGTTATGCATGGTGGCTCAGCCTCATTTGATTCTGGGTGGGTCCCACCGCCACATCAGCGGCGTAACAGTAACGTGAAAGACTGCCGGTTCATCGGTTGCACTCGCGGAGCAAGAGGTGCTTCTGGTTTTTGCATCTCACATGGCGGCGGCAGGCGGTGTCAGAGAGACGGTTGCCGGAAGGGCGCCGAAGGGAAAACCGTGTTTTGTAAATCCCATGGCGGCGGTCGGCGGTGCGAGTTTCTCGGGTGCACGAAGAGCGCCGAAGGCCGCACCGACTACTGCATCGGTCATGGCGGCGGTAGGCGGTGCGCCCATGACGGGTGCACCCATGCCGCCAGGGGCAAGTCGGGGTTATGTATCCGACATGGCGGCGGCAAGCGGTGCAAAATGGAAAACTGCAGCAAAAGTGCCGAAGGTGTTTCCGGCCTTTGCATCTCACATGGCGGGGGGCGGCGGTGCCACTACCCCGCCTGCACTAAAGGAGCTCAGGGAAGCACAATGTTTTGTAAAGCTCATGGTGGCGGCAAACGGTGCACGTTTTTAGGGTGTACGAAAGGTGCAGAAGGTAGCACGAGTTTTTGCAAAGGTCATGGTGGCGGTAAACGGTGCACATTTGATGGCGGTTGTTCAAAAAGTGTTCATGGCGGCACTCTATTTTGTGTGAGTCATGGTGGTGGTAAGCGGTGTGCGGTGGTGGAATGTACAAAAAGTGCAAGAGGTCGGACTAGTTTTTGTGTTCGGCATGGTGGCGGCAAAAGATGCAAACATGACGGGTGCGATAAAAGTGCGCAAGGTCGAACGGATTTTTGTAAAGCACATGGTGGCGGTAAACGGTGCTCGTGGGTCCCGTCTGAACCGTCTGTTGGTCAAACGTTGACCTTTTGTGATAAGTTCTCTAGAGGGAAGACTGGGCTTTGTGCTTTACATAGTCAACAAATGGTTCAAGAGAATGAGCCGTTTGGTGGTGGTTTAGTGTCGGTTGGGGTGGTGGGTCATGGTGACTACTCACTACCCGAAGGTAGGGTCCATGGGGGTGGCTTGATGGCTATGCTTAGAGGGTGCACCGATGGGTCAAGTCAGCCCGTGGTGGGTGGTCGATGGGTTTAAGTGTAGGGCCGGGTTTGGTTAAATAGATGGGAGTATATTGTGTGATAATTATAGGTTGTTAGATATAAGGTTAAATGAATGTACATAGGTTAATTAGTGTAAAATATATAGGTTGTTATTCGTGTGTTATTGTAACTTGTAAATTTTAGTGCTTACTTCAACACATGCTGTGAAAGTGTGAATAGTGGGTTGGTTATGTTATTTAGGTTTGTTCAATTCTGTGAATTATTGATCTTTTCGTGCTACAATAATGTGCATCTATTCGTGTATTTGGCATGTAGCAAGTGTTCATTTTATGTTTATTTTTCTAGTTACTACGGAGTATTATTTATAACAAAAAATGCACAAATACTAGGCAACTAAGAATATGTACAAATACTAGGCAACAATACTATCTCTAAAGATCTTCTCGACCCAAAACACTGAAAAATTCACCGCACGCTCTAAGCTAGGGGTGAGCATTTAGACCGAAAAAACCGAACCGAACCGAAAACCGACCGAAACCGAACCGAACCGAAACCGATAACATGTTATCGGTTCGGTTTCGGTTTTGAAAATTCATCGTTATCGGTTATCGGTTCTATCGGTTCGGTTCGGTTTTAGGAAAAGGATGAACATTTGGCCTAAAATAACCGAACCGAAACCGTACCGAACCGAAACCGAACCGAACCGAAACCGATAACATGTTATCGGTTCGGTTTCGGTTTTGAAAATTCGTCGTTATCGGTTATCGGTTCTATCGGTTCGGTTTTGGCCCGATAAGCACCCCTACTCTAAGCCTCTAATAGAACCAACAGTAGATGACATCAAATAAATCAGCCATAAACCACCTTCTGGCTTCTACAATCTTAATAATCTAAAAGCCCAATTGTAATTAAAAACGGCCCATCAGTTATTTAGCAGTATGATGGAATTCCAACTCATTCAACATCTTCTAGACTTCTAGGCATCCGCCAACCATTGCTTATGTGGGTATGTATTTTATAATGCGTGAGGTGTAAATATATTAAGGGTATGTTTGGGAAAACTTATTTAAGGGGCTTTTAAGCTTATTAGCTTATTAAGTTCTAAAATTGCTCTAATTTTCGAGCTTAATAAGCTAATAAGCTTAAAAGCCCCTTAAATAAGTTTTCCCAAACATGGCCTAAGTAAATATGTATTGTCGGTAGTAGCGTGTTTGGTGTGTCAGTTTTTGTTAGTTGGAGTGTTAGTGACGTTAATTGTAAAAACTAAAATGTCAATTTAGTGTCATGTTTTGAAGTGGCCTACATTAAAATACATTTAAACGAGCAAGAACGAAATCGATGAAGATCAAGGGGTCTTCTCAGTTTCCTCAAAATCCAAAATACAAAATCGTAATTGAGGATGGGCTGAACATGCCCGCATTCAAGTATCATAATGAATCGTCTTTCTTTACATGATTCGACTAGGTTATTTTAGACCGACATGCTTAAAAGGTACTTAATAACCGATTGCTCATGCTTTTTATGCCGAAACACTTTGTATATCTTAAAAAAAAAAAAATAAGAAAAGAAAAGAAAAAAAACAAAAAATGAAGCTTATGTGGGCCAATTTAGTTTTGTTAACTCAATGCATATGCAGGCCTCATGTGCAATTTTCAGCTTTTGGCCTTTAGAAAAGAAAAGTCTCTCAAACTTTATGTTTTAAGTTTTAACTCAAGTTCAGGGTGAACTAGAATTTTGTTCTTATAAAATATACAAGAGTATATTTAAATACGATCAACAAAATCATTAACACAACATGTCAACTCAAATTTTAACGTAACTAAAATGTTACTCGCACAAAGTAATGGTGGAAAATAGTTAATCGAGACTGAATCTTGATCAATTATATTTTTAGTTTTATTACTACTAAAAAAATTCTTTAAATAGTTAAATTTCTTTTTTTAAATCAATAAAATATCTTCTCTTTTTTACAACTGTCTCCCACATACACACAATCACAAAAGAGTGGCCAATAGGATTCCCCATGCACGGCCAAAAACCCTCCAACCAAATTATGCTGTCTTATTCAGCATGTGAGTTGGAAGTTGGAACACTCCTACATGGCCTCATGCCTACAACAGTACAACGTAAATCTTATAACTTACAACATGTTACTTAAATGTTTCTGATCCACCAACCTGCGAACTTAAACTTGCAAAACTGAACCTAATCTGTATCAAGGTTCTAAAAAACGCGCCATTGCGGCGCCAAGGCGTGAGGCGCGGCGTCGACGTTACGAAACCGACCATGGCGGCTAGGCTAGGCGTGGCGTGAGATAAGACGTGATAAGGCGCGCCTTATGACGAGTTTTTTGTAAGGCGGCTGAAAAAATTAAATTTAAAAAAAAAATGATAACATATTTAATTATAAATTTAGATGTACATTTTTTGTAAGCTCTATATATGAATTGTAATATAAATCAATATATCTATAATTTTTATTTAATTTGATATACGTATATATATAAATTATATAAAAAATTTGCCGTCTTAAATCACGCCTTGAAAAACGCCATGGCTCGCCTTGGCTGAGGCTTGATGGTGCCGCCACGCCACGCCTTATGCTTTCTAGAACCTTGATCTGTATAGTCACCCCTAGTAAACCTGGCAGTCTTGGTTGTAACATCCCAAAACCCGGCCTAGTAGTTTATTGACCTTAAGGTACCTTATTAAATGGTTATCTGATTAAATGCTTAGTTAATTTAATTAGCCTGCTGTCCTTTGCGGTATTTTAACCAAGGGGTTAAAATACCCGACTTGTGATTTATTTGGAATGAAAACATGATTTTTATATATTTGGATTCCTTGTTAAATATCGGCTCCAGAAATGCTTTCGTTTTTAAAATTGGAGTCCGTTTACTACTTTAAATAAATTAATTACGAAAGGGACCCCTCAGACATTTACTGAAAAAGTATTAAGTGATGAAAAAGACCATGTGGGGCCCCTTGGCCTTGGCTGGTCGTGGAAAAGAGAGAGAGGGATAAACCCCCTCTCTTCCTTTTACTTCTCATTTTCAAACACCTTATCCACACTATTCCATTGCCTCCTCCAAGAACCTCCATCTTCCTTTTTCTTGTTCTTGCTAAATTGTGGTCACCTCTTGCTTGAACTCCGAAAATCATACTAAAGTTTGTGTAGAAGGAGCCTAGAAGTAAGTCTCATCCTTTCCTTGGGTTGTTCTTGGTGTTCTTGAGCTAGAGTTTGAACTAGGGTTTATGTAGCTTGATGATTTGTTGGTGAATCTTGTTATGGATGTTGTTTTATGTGTTTGTGCAAGCTTTTACATCTTTTGTATGGTTGATTGTTGAAGGAATACAAGATTTGATGAAAATCACCTTCAACCTCCATTAATGGTGGAAGTTGAAGGTGAGTTTTGACAAATCTTGGATTTCTTGAGTTATGGTTGGATAGAATTGTTTATTAGGTTGTGAAATCATGTTTGTTAAGTTATGGATGTTAAAAACCTAGTATTGATCAATTGGTGGAGTAGTTTAACTAGTGTTTGGATGATTTTGTCAAAATGGTTAACTAGTGATCTTGGAAGTATCATACTTGGATTTGTGATGGTTATGATCTTGATGGAATTGTTAGATGATTGTGAATTGCTAGTTAATGGAAATGTGGAAGTGTTTGGATCATATTCGGGTTTTTGGCCCGTTTGGGTCGACTAGTTGTGAATACTCGATAAATGGTCAAAATGGTAAATTGTATTGATGAAGGATTTGTGCTAGTTGTAAATGTCATAAAATGTGCATTTTATGAGTCTTATGTAGTTAGATGTTGAAATTGATGATTTTGACGATTCAGTGAATTATCACTAACTCGGTATGTTGTTGACAGGAACCGGGAAGGATACTCAGTGATACTAGCTCACTGAGTTGAGGAATCGAAGGTTGAAAGGTGAGTGAATTCGACCTACAACTCGGGTTTCGGTTATTTCACTTGGTATTGTCTTGTTGGTGAAAAATGCAGAAAATCGCCAGATGAAGAGAGTTCGCGACGCGAACTTAGTTCGCGATCGCGAAGTCGGTCCAGAGAAAATTGTTGGTCGTCGCGAAGTAGTTCACGACTGAGTTCCCGGCGCGAACCCTAGTTCGCGATCGCGAACTAGAGTTCGCGATTGGGAACTCAGTTTTGACGTTTTTCGCGGTGCTTTTCGTAGCTAGTTGACTTGTTATGTATGCCTAGTGTTAGGGAATACCATACATGACTAGGTGCACCATCGGGATGAGGTCAGTGTCGGATGGATAACGGCTGGGCACAGTGTATCGACTAATAGGGTATCCGACCTTACCTGTATATGTTACAGTGTTAAGGGGAGGGAGTTGCCCTGGGTGTTGGATGCAAAACGCTATCGGTTACCGTGGTTTTGGCCGACCATGGTTTAAGGCCCGCAAAGCCGCCGATCCTCTCAAATAAGTGATTACCCAACCGGAGATGTTTTTATAACTTCCGCGTTTAAGTGACTACCAAACCGGAGATGTTCTTTAACTTCCGTGTTAAAGTGTTTAGTGTAGTCGGTAGAGTTAGGAATTCATTCACTTAGCTTTTGTGCTAATCCCTCCCTTATTGACACATTTCAAGTTGGATGGCTTGAACGGGTCGGGCTTGGACGGGAAGTTTGACCATGCTTAAATTATGTTTTGTAAAATGAGCCGTGTCTAGTAATACCGTATTTTGAATAACTTTGGTTGTAATATGTCGTGGGACCACGTTTTGTAAACTTAACTAACTAGATGCTTCCGTACTTAGACTAATACTTAATTGCCTTTAAAAAAAAAATAAATGCGGTGTTACATTGGTGGTCGTCGGAAAAAGTGTCTGCTGAAAAAAGGGTGCATGTCGGAAAAAATGGTTGCCGTCAAAAATGGTATTTAAAAAAATGGTGCACTTTGGAAAGATGGTGGTCGCCGGGAATAGTCGTCAGAGAAGATGGATGGTCGGTTAAACTGATTACCTGTCTCCTATTTAGTATATTATGAGTCAAAAGTTTGAGTTAGTTGATATTGGAAAGAAAATGGCAAGCTCATTGGTGATTTAAACAATAATAAGATTGTTATATTTTGTATAAAAGTTTGGGAAAATTAAGATCATGGTTTTTTTCAGTGTTGTAAAACTCGACCTACTCGGCCGAGTACTCACCGGGTAACCGCTACTCGGTGGTGTGCCGAGTCGGGTAGGTCCTAACCGGTAAAATTAAACGGTCAATATAAAACTCGGTCAAAACTCTGGCAACTCGGTCAAAATTCGGCCAACTCGGTCAAAAATCAACCAACTCGGTAAAAACTCGGCCAACTCGGTCAAAACTTACCCAACTTTAAAACTCAGTCAATTTCTCCAAAATATGTTGTATTTTTAAGAAATAGGGAAATTATATGTATAATATATATTTTTATAAAAAAATATATATATGAAAATCTCAATCCGAGTACTCACCGAGTAATCGATTACTCGCTACAAGGTCGTCAAACGAATAAGTAGCGAGTTCTGCAACCTTGATTTTTTAATGGTGATTAGGATTTCTTAAAACCATGTCTTATGAGAAAGGGATGTTATTAAACTTTAACTAAAAACTTCTGTGTACTTTCTTTGTATATTTTTTAAAGAAAACTGCTTTTGATGATTTATCAAAAAGTTTGGTAGATCTCAAGTGGTGTGTGGATTTATTGAAAATGTTTAATTGGCTGAGCTGGATATGGTGAATGGTGGTGAGATTTGGTTTGTGTCCACATGGGCCTTTTACAATTAAAATAACCAAAGGAATTTTGATTTAATATTTTTGTATTTTTTTTAACGACAAAAAAGAAAGAAAAGAACGGAAGAGCTTTGGTAAAATCATCACCATTCTCTAACGAACTGAAATAAATATATAAAAAGAGTCCGTAGCCAGGAGTTTATATGGTTTTTGGTTACTATGTTCGATAGGTTTATTTGACTCAGAATAAACTACTACTTAGACATAATATTATTGTTGCTAGCTTGTGGTATTTATAAACTTTTTATACATGTAAAAAATTCAAGTAGTCCAAATTCTTAATAGACGATGTTGCGGATTCTAATTTATGTGCAAGAGGTTAGAAAGGTAAATTACTCTCCATGTGATAATTATTAAAGCAAGGCCAAGGTGTGGTAATGTTATAGGCCCGTCAACACTAGCGGATCCAAGAAAAAGACTAAGGGTTTGCATATTTGTTTCTCAGGGGTGTCACCTATCTAACAAAAAAAAAAATTAAAATTTTTAACACTATTAAGAACTTGGACTACTTGAATTTTTTTACATGTATAAAAAGGTTACATTCCAAATAGTCTATTAGAAACTAGAATTGATTGTATTTTCTTGCAACTAATAGATCATTATGGTTTTGATAAAGAGATTCCAATAGTTGTCTTTAAAACTTTATTAAATGCAAAAATTATGGTATACTAACCACCAAATCATCAACCACCTATTATATTTACTACAAACAACCATAAATTACAATCATTTCATGTATTTAGTTCATAATATTATCATATGAACATTGTAGCATATGTTATTTGCAAACTTCACTTTTGAGTCAAAAAGAAAGAAACAAGTGACTCTTACCTAAAGCTACTTTTTTTAACTTATTTTTCATGTTGGGTCAAGCGTCTGCAAATTGCTTTTTAGCATTTTATTAATTGTGGGACCAATCAATGGTGATATATTTGTGCAAAAATGTCTTTTTAGCACGAAATAACATTTTAGTAACCAAAAAATGCAATTTTAATTGTCAATTGGCTACGATTTATTTAAATTGCGTTTTGACAGTTTTAAAAAAACTAATAAATCACAACAGATATTAAAAATATCATAACGGAATATTAGGCAAGTAAAGTTCATCACGTGCATTGTTTTTTTACATTTTAAAATTTTAAATTAGGAAAATTATAATGACAGTCCTAAGGGCTGTCATTAAGAAGGTAAAAAAACAAAAGATAACCCTCCCTAATATTACTTTTTTAATCAATGTACAAGCTTTTTATGCATGTTAGTGACAGCCCTTAGGGCTGTCATTAACAAAACCCTAATAAAAGGTAATGTAATGACACGATAAATCAAGACAAGATCTTGTGTGTCTTATGTAGTTATGTGGAATGACTCGACACTAATTTACGTTCACTAATACTTTAATAAAACCTTATAACGTTAGTTATAAAATAAACTCATAAACCCATTAAATAAAATTGATATCTTTATTCATTAATTAGTTCCATATATTTCATATTCTCGTTTTTTATTTTCTAATTTCAATATAACTCGTCCTTATTTCACTTGATTAAAATTATATTAACATTTTTATTAATTTCTTTTTATGTTTGTTACGGAGTATTACTCATCTTTAAAGTTTTATACAGTTGTCTTCTTTTTCACAACGACTTAAAAAATGATAAGCAATCAATATTTAAAAGTTAGACACTAAAAATTGTATGTCTTTATTACGAATAAAATTAACTAAAATCAATATTTAAACTTTTTTATATGCAATTAGATAATTTTTTACTTTTAACATTTTAGTCAATTTTCATTTGTGATAAAATATGAATTGCTTTTATTTTGTATTTTTTCGTAACATCATATTACATTTACATTTTATCAACTAATATTAAAGAAACGCAAATGACATGTGAGTCAATAATTTAGTATGTTGTTAAAAGACATAACACTATTTGTAAATGTAGTCTCAATTGTTTATATTGGAAATGTCAAAATCAATAATACTCATTTATTAACAACCTTTTGTATTTTACCTGTGCAAAGCTCAGGTTAGTATCCAAGTATTGTGACTAGAAACAAATGGCATATACTATGTTTGGATTAAGAATAATAGAATATGTTCACATAATTAAAGAGAGTACATTCCTCCAATTCTTATCTTGTTTACACTTAAATATAAGTTTAAATACGTATAACATGTTATTATGGTTCATATTTATGTACAAAAATTACATGTCAACTTAACCTGCATCTTTACTTTATATGAATAAGTATTAAAATAAAAATATTAATTTAGTACTCGTGCTTACATATAAACAAGAAAGCTTTGGTGAGAAGTGTGACACGTACAAAGTGGTAAAAAGCAAAAGTGGCTTGCGTGGAATTCCACACGTTTCATGTTGTAAATGTCACAATGACATGGCACGTACAAACACTTTTTAACACATGGAATTGAGTTCGGAAGTTTCCCGTCATTTCTTTATTTCTTTAGGTTATATACATTGATATTGTCGTTTAAGCGAAGACCTGGTAGTAAAATCTTTCGAATAATTTTCTAGAGATTATGAATTTGATTTTTTTTCTTGATAAACATTTAACATATGACAAGGTTTATGTTTGAAAACAGCCAAAACAATATTTAAATCCCGCACTTCACGAGCATAAACTCGGTCATCCTATAATACTTTATAAATAGAATACACTTAAAAAAAACATGGATATTATCGTTTGCAAGTAGTTTGCTACTAACATTGGCAACCCCCACAATAATGTCTTTCAAGGTTAATCTCGGGCGATGTTTTGACTCTACTCACACACTCATCGACTTTGATTGGAATTGCATGATAACAAAGGATTTACTTCTATCTGTATATATGATTTGTTATAATTTACATTGGTTAATGAAGACAATGTGGAGGGGGTTCTTGCCCTTAGGGGTGTTCGTTTGGATAATCCGGATATATCCGAACCAAATAGGTGAATCCAAATGGATTTTGGATTTTAAATGTTCAAACCGAACCATCCAAACTAATTTAAATCCAAACCGATCCGAACCAAATTACAATTTGGATGGTTTGGATATATCCGAACCAAAGTGTTTTTTTCGTAATATACTTCACAATACTACACAACTATATAACATAACTAATATTAAGTTTAATATGCACAATTTCAAAATGATAAACTACTTTATACATTTAAACAAGTCTAATTTATAGCTTGTGACATTTACAATAATATATGCAAAAGTCTTGACATCAACTTCCTCAAAAGCTCCAAAAAGATTGGTCCATTGCCAACTAATACAATATAAATGAACAAATATTAGCATATCAATTCACTATAAGAAATGTAAAGAAAATGAGTACCTTAATTGCTTACCATGCAAAAAGAAGTAGTTTATCACAAAAGATATCCCGTTGTTGATTAATTAATCGATCACAAATCAAGAATGCTAAAGTCTCCTCCTAGTTGAGATAATTCTAAGAAAAAAAAAATACAAATATTAGTTCTGAAACTAAAACAAAATATCATAAACGTGAATTTTTTGTAAGCTATAAAAGTTATACCTTCGTCAAGTTTATCAATGTCATGTATATCTTCTTCAATATTAAGAGGTTGGCGAGAGTTTCGAATCCAATCTTGGGAGCATAAAAGTGCATGAACCATTTTTGGGCTTAAAGAGGTTCTAAATGAATCAAGAACCCACCCTCCGGTGCTAAATGACGATTCAGATGCAACACTTGAAATGGGGATAGCCAATACATCTCTAGCAAGTTGGGAAAGAACAGGGAATCGATTACTATTTAACTTCCACCAAATCAAGATACAAAAATCATTTACATCTTCCTCATTTTCTTCATCTAGATACTTTTGCAATTCAAATTTCTTCTCCACACTCCCTGATGACTTCTTGAACTTTTTATACCTCTCCTTCATGTCACTTATAAGAGGTGCTCTTGCACATGAGTTTTTTCCTTAGATTTGCATGATTTAACTTTTTTACGATATGCATCAAAGAGTTCAACAGTTGCCACTTTTACAAGCTTAGTCATAGGACTCTCATTTTCTTCATTTTCCTCATTTTCATTTTCATTTTCACTTTCACTTTCCATATCTTCACTTTGTAATTCAGAGAAAACAAAATTAACATACCTTAGCTTATGACGAGGATCAAGGACAACTGAAACATAAATCAACATGTTCATTTTTCCAATGTCCCCCCAATACTTGTCATACTTTAACTTCATCTTATTTGCCATTGAAGCAAAATTAGTGTTAGTACTTTGATTCCATTCAATCAAACGAGCATCAACATCAACGATTTCATGAAAAAAGTTGTTAGAAGTGACATATAAAGATCCTGAAATTCGTAGGGTGAGGTCATAAAAACTTTTAAGCACTTTGACAAACATCTCAATCTTTTCCCAATCTTCCTCAGGTGGAAGACCAGGAAGTGGTTCTAATTCAGACTTGAAATAAGGATCTGCACTTTCATATCTCATAAATGCTCTTTTAAACTTCAAAGCACTACGCAACATTAAGTATGTTGAGTTCCATCTGGTGCAAACATCTAAGCATAAAGAAGATTTACTTTGTATTTTCTCAAATTCAATGCAAGACTTGAACTTTGCCAACCTAGAAGGAGAATTTCTGATAAATTTCACAGCAGCCCTAACCCTATCAATTGATACACTTCCTTCTTTCAAGCCATCAGTCACTACCAAATTGATGATATGTGCAATGCATCGCATGTGAAGATGCTTTCCTTTTAAAATATCAGTACCCCATTGCTCCATTCTTTTTTTTCATGTATGCTATTGCAGTGTCATTAGAGCTTGCATTATCAACAGTGATGGTTAAAAGTTTATCAATTCCCCAATCTAACAAGCATTTTTCAATCATTTCACCAATTTGACTCCCTTTATGACTTAGTATGGGACAAAAGTTCAAAATCTTCTTATGTATATTCCAATCAGAGTCAATAAAGTGTGCTGTAAGACACATATAATTGACTCTTTGCAATGAAGTCCAAGTATCAGTGGTGAGAGAAACACGTTGTCCAGATTTAACAAACCATTCTTTTAGTTTCTTCCTTTCATCTAGGTAAAGTTGATAAATATCTCTAGCAATAGTAATTCGAGAAGGAAATAGAAACCTAGGGCAGACGACTGACATGAAATTTCGAAAACCCTCCTTCTCAACAAATCTGAATGGAAGCTCGTCAATGATTAACATACGCGCCAAACCACTTCTAATAGCATCCTGATCAAATCTCCAACATGAAATTGTACCCTCACCCTCTTTGTTAGATTGAAGATTCAATATAGACTGTTTATTAGTAGAGTGAGCAGGGTTATTGGGACATGTTTTAACATGTTTAAGAAGATTGCTAGTTCCATTGATAGCAAATGTCTTGTTAGGACAATATTTACATCTTGCCCGATTGGAACCGTCTTTGTCAATATACTTGTTAAAATGATCCCAACTTATAGATCTTTGTTGCATTTGTTTTCTTTTTAGGGTAGAGTTATGTTGAGGTATTGTTGAGGGAGGTTCATCTTCCATTATGGTAAGTTGCTGCAAGTGATCAAATAACAATAATAAAAAAACCATAATCAAATATTGAGCAGGAAATTAAACGTGGACATCACTGATTAACAAAATGCAAATTATTAAAAAAAAAGGAACCACATCTTTGTGACGATTTTTGGTAAGCATGGACATCACAGACTTATAAAAAAACTACATCATTGTGACATTTTTTTTCCAACAAACCTAAGTTAACAAAATGCAAATTAAGAAAAAAAACTAAACATCACAAATCAAACGTGGACTAATGATCAACTAAACAAAAAAATTTGATTTTTAAATTCTTCTCACATGACCAACGAACCCTATATACGGAGGGAGAAGTAGCGACAATCGTGTGATTGAATACGAACCATATGTATACGAACAGAATGAGAACATGTACCTTACTGGCCGGAGAAGAACGTTGACCGTCGGAGATGATGGGTATGGTTGCAATGTCGTAGGTCGCAGGCTGGAGAGCAAGAAAAAGCCCTAGACGAAACGTCTATTGACGGGGTAGACGCAAGTGGGGGATATGGAAAGATTTTAATTAGGGGGAGAGAAAACGAATCTTCCTTATATTTAGAATAGGTTATATTTCATTTTTTAATTTTATTTTCACATAAAGAGTAATATATATTATACTCCCTCCGTCCCACAAAAAACTTTCCATTTGGCTTTTGCACATGTTTTTAGGTGATAGTTAGTGGTGGGGTCATTGATAATACTTTTGATTAAAATATAAGGTTAGATTGGAGATAGAAAGATAGTTAGTGGATATTAGTGGTGGGGTTTTTAATAATAATAGTTTTTTATTATGTGGAGCCCACCAAATATGGGAAATGGGAAGTTTTTTGTGGGACAAAAGTTAAGAGTGAAATGAGAAGTTTTTTGTGGGACGGAGGGAGTATAATATATAATATATATAATTATAAAATTATATTATATATATATATATATATATATATATATATAAATATATATATTACTATTTGGATTATTTGGATAATCCGGATTTAATAATAAAAACCAAATCCAATCCGAAAACCAAACTATTAATTTGGGTCAAGTCCAAACCGATCCAAAAAACCAATCCAAACGATCCAATCCAAATTGTCCATTCGGATAATCCGGTTTTATCCGAATAGTGAACACCCCTACTTGCCATATAGGTGACTTGAAAGATTATTTGATCAAGTATAAAAATTTGTCACATATAAAATTTATTATACGTATTTTTTTAGAGTTTATACGTATATTATTGTGTCCGAACTTACTTACTAGAGATCACATTTTAAAGTTGTCATCTCTTAGACGCATTTTTCGAAAATGAGTTATTACCTTTTCACTTGAACCGTCAAAAGTGCGTTCTTTTCTACACGATAAATCAGTTGGCTTCTGTTGATTGATATTTGACTTTACTAATTCCAATAGAGAGACAAAAAAATATCGATTTTTTTATTTAACTTCTCATAAAGTGGAAACTGAGAGCATGTAAACTTTTTTTCATTCGAAAATAATTCCTAAAGATAGGGACATGTACTGAATATATAGAAAGATGGGAGTTTAGTCTGCATGGTATGGGTCCAACGCCTAAAGGCGTGGGGTGTGACATGGCCGGCAACGGCGTGGTGGGAAGAAGGGAACCCCCCCTCCCCCCCAACGGCGTGGGGGGAGGGCGTGGTGGAAGCATGCAACGGGCAACGGCTGGCCACAGCTTGGTTTGATCGATTTTGAACGTAAAAGTAGCCGTTGAACGGCTGAAAGAGCCGTTGGAGATTTTAAAAAAAATTAATTAATTAATTAATTTAATTTATTTATTTCCTATATAAACACACTCAAACATTATCAAAACACTACCAAAACACACCACAACTCTACCAAAATACACCAACTCACAAATAATGAATTATCTTGGTTCATCATCTGACGACGATGATGCGTTTATGCTAACAATATATGCAGAACTCCTCGATGATTTATCCGACGATGATGAAAGTGAAGTCTTTGACACTAGAACCGCGAAGCTAAATAGAAATCGAGCAGCTGGACACGAACGGCTATATCGAGATTATTTTGCGGATGATTCTGTTTATGACGACAATGATTTCAAACGAAGGTTTCGCCTAAGCAACACACGAACGACTTCGACGGGACTTGGCGGACCATCTCTACAACAACGCACATGCCGACGATGAAGAGTAGTAATTTATTTTAATTATTGTAATTTTTAATTTAATGTTTAATTTCTAGTATTTTCATTTTAATTTAAAGTATTGTCATTTTAATTTTATTTAATGTAATGTAATTTTAAATTATATAAAATATTAGTTGTGTGTAAAATAAATGAAAATGAAATGATGAGATAGAAAATAAAATGGTGTGGTGTGGTGTGGTGGGTATTTCCACCAAATGATGTGGTGTGGTGATGATGTGGTTGCTTAGATGACAATGATATGACAAGAAAAATAAATACCACATGTGGTACCCATAACTTGTAAATATTTGAAGTAATATAGTTTGACAAATGACATGATTTATCGACATATAGGTGAAACATCATCATTACATGTGTGTTGCCTCTATATCAACGTCACGTTTACATACAATTCGTTATTGTAACAAAAACATGTACTTCTTCTCTTCCCATAAAAAATTTACATCTCTCCTTAAAATTTTATCCCATAAAAAAGTTTACATTTTTCAAATTTGGAGACACCTAATAAAATAATATTATCACTAATTATTCCACCAATAAAATACTTTCTCTCTCTATTCCAACCTTATATTTTAATCACAAGTATTACTATTAACCTCACCACTAATTTTCACCTAAAGTCTTGTGCCAAGAGAAATGTAAACTTTTTTGTGGGACACATGGAGTATTATTTTACCTAAGTTTAACTTGGTATACGCAACTAAATCATAAACATGTATCTTAAACTCTATCATGCCGGAAAAAAACATTACCCATTTAATGATTGATGTTATAATGAATTAAACGGGTAGACAGAGAGTGGTTCAGACTATTTGGAGAAAGTCTGGTCTTTAAAATTATAATACTAATAATTGTTTCAGATTCTTAGCATGTTATATGAATCATAAGGTTATAAGGTATGGGTATCACACGTGATACCCATTTTTCTTGTCACATCATCGCCACCTAAGAAACCACACCACCACTACACCACATCATATGGTGGAAATACCCACCACACCACATCACACCATTTTATTTTCCATCTCATCATTTCATTTCCATTTATATTACACACAACTAACATTTTATATAATTTAAAATTACATTACATTAAATAAAATTAAAATGACAATACTTTAAATTAAAATGAAAATACTATAAATTAAACATTAAATTAAAAATTACAATAATTAAAAATTCCAGGAAAATCATGTCTCTCTTCGTGTGCCTCATATAATTTTTGAACATCGGTTATTGTTGGTTTTCGCAAATAAATAGGTCCGAATATTTCCAAAACACCTTGTGAAAATCTATACATTCTTTCCCTAGCAGTTCTTTCAGACATGCGTAGGTACTCGTCAAGAGAATCAGAGGATGACCCGTAAGCCATAGCTCGAATTGCTGCAGTATATTTTTGCAAAGCAGTGAATCCCCGCCTACCTCTAGCATCATATCTCAATTGAAAAAAAAGATACATGTTTTCTAATGCGCTACATATGCGCATAAATAAATTTTTGCTCATGCGAAACCTTCGTTTGAAATCGTTGTCGTCATAAACAGAATCATCCGTAAAATAATCTCGATATAGTCGTTCGTGTCCAGCTTCTCGATTTCTAATTAGCTTCGCGGTTCTAGTGTCAAAGACTTCACTTTCATCATCGTCGGATAAATCATCAAGGAGTTCTGCGTATATTGTTTGCATAAACGCATTATCGTCGTCAGATGATGAACCAAAATAATTCATTATTTGTGAGTTGGGGTATTTTGGTAGAGTTGTGGTGTGTGGTAGTGTTGTAGTGTTTTGATAATGTTTGAGTGTGTTTATATAGGAAATAAATAAATTAGTTAAATAAATTAATTTTTTTTTAAATACCCCAACGGCTAAAAGAGCCGTTCAACGACTCTATTTCGTTCAAATCGCTCAAAACCACGCCCGTGGTTGCCCGTTATCTGTTGCCTGCTTCAGCCACGCCCACCCCCAACGCCGTGTGGGGGGGGGGGGGGTGTTCCAGTTTCGGCCACGCCGTGGGGGGCTGAGGTGGACACCACGTCGGGGGTGCCAAGTGACCCATACCATGCAGCCTAAGAGGCGTTAAAGCGTGCGTGCAAGTCTCAAAGTTGGTCACATTTCTTCTTTAACTTCTTAATTCTTTTTGCAATATTTTCATCCTTTACTTTAGTTGACATTTTTAAAATTGTCGTTGATACTGGTTAATCAGGTTAGATGTCCATATAGATATCACAAGTATAGAATTTGTTGATTTGGCATAATGCCGATAATGGTTTAATCCTCAAACTTTGATTTCATTTATGTTTTAAAACCTTAATATTTTTTTGTCTTTTTAATCTTTAACTTTAATTTACCTTCTAAAGTAGCCGGTGCCAAGTTAAATGTCATTACAGACTAATAAAACAACCTCAAAACTTATAAAGTTGATATTAACAATGTTGTAATTATATAAACCAATCAACCTCTAAAATAGTAAATATATTCTCATTTCAATGATTTTTTATATAGTATAAAAATGAAGTATTAATATTTATTGTTAGTCCAAACATTTTTATCAGGGCAACCCAACTCGTCACTGTCAGTTTACCCATTAATTTAGATGGTAATTTTTACACCACATATTTTAACATATACATCACTATTGTTGCTTTATATATTTGTATATTTACAGTAATATTTGTACAGTGTGGTACAAATATCAAAAACTGTGGTGTATAAATTAAGAGAAATAATATTTAGTCCTACCATTTGGTCATATCCATAGTCATACATACTTGATAAGATGATAAAAAAAAATCAAAAATAATGCCTAAGGTAGAAGGACTAATCCGTTATTTGTTGATATTATCCCTCCGGGGCCAGAACTCCATTTCTTTTGTTGAAGAAGAAGTTCTTCCTCTATATGTGTACTCTACTAATTCTCTCTCTTAATATTATTCCTTGATTTTGACACATGTATTCATTTAATGAGTAGGATTATGAGTAAAATCAAATAGTATAACTAAATATCATTACTCATAAATTAATTTCCATTATTTTTATAACGTGTACGGGATAACTATTGCCTATTGGTTCTTTATAGATACACAGTATATACTCACTTTGCCGGATCCAAATATAACAGGAAAAACGGGTTCCCACCAAAATTAAGTCAGCGTGGTAAAGTACGAAAGTCAACAATGGAATTTCTTCGTGTTCCACCAATCACAGCTCACCTTTCACCTTCTCTCTCTCTTTCTATATATACATACAATTATTTATATCTACACATCTTCTCACTCTAAAACTCCGTCCAAAAGAAATCAACCAACGTCGCCGTCGGGAACGCATGCTCAATTTTCGTGCTCCAGAATCAACGTTCTCAAATCACTTAACGCAACCGCAAACGGAATTACTTGTATTAACTTTCGAATTGTAAATTGAATGATCTGGTATAGAGATCTGCGAAATTGAATAGTTAGATCGATTGAAAATGGAGCAGAAACACATTTTGTTGTCGGCATTGAGCGTTGGTGTAGGTGTAGGGGTAGGGCTCGGAGTTAATAAGTGGAGTAGCGGAGGTGTGGACGGCGGAGTCACGGCGGCGCAAATTGAGCAGGAGCTTCTCCGACTTATCGTTGATGGCAAAGATGAGAAGGATACACTTAAGGAATTTCCTTATTACATCAGGTGAAAATGTTGTTCAACCTTATCTCCTATAAACAGGATTTTGTTAAAAAAAATTAAATTTTTAATGTCTATTTCTAGTATTATTCTGACACAGAGTTTGCAATTTGACAAGCTTTATTCAAATTAGAAACATGTCATATATACTACTAGTTGCGCTGATTTGATCTGACTTACTTTTTGTTTAAAACCTAAAATCAACAAACAAGCCCTCTCTGGTTAAACGGGCAATAATTGAAATTCGGGAAAATAAAGATCTCAAATTTCTCAATTTTTGATGTTTAATTTTCACAAATTTAGGGGAAAGAGACTAACTTATTAGAATAAAGTTATTGACAGCTTAATTTTTTCTTCAAAACATGATATTGACACTAACTAACTAATTAAAGTTGTTAATTAGGATATAAATCTAATATAATTTCTGTTAAATACAATGACAGTGAAAGAACACGATGGTTATTAACAAGTGCAGCATTTGTACATCTAAAACACTTGGATGTTTCTAAACATACAAGAAATCTTTCACCAGCAAGTAGGGCTATTTTGCTCTCAGGACCTGCTGGTAATTAAGTTCTTATAAGTTTATAACTTATTAGTGACCTAATTATACTTATCGTCTTATAATTATTGTTGTCTTCTGAAGAATTTTATCACCAAAGGCTTGCAAAGGCTCTGTCAAACGAGTTTGATGCAAAGTTGTTAGTGTTAGATATAGTTGACTTTTCTTTAAAGGTAATTATAACACAGTTATTAGTTTTCTTTTTGTATTTTTTTTTAATTTTATTTAAGAATTTACTTTGTTGTACTAATGTTTGGCATTTACTCACAGATGCAGAGCAAGTATGGTGGTACATCAAAGAAAGACTCTGTAAGTGCAATATGATTTACCTACAAAAATTATCTTTCAGATGTAACAAACTTCCAAAACTTACCTTATGATGTACTCCGTAATAAGTTGTATTTTTACCATCTTTATGTAACCAAAAAACGTTTCAAACATGAATATGACCGGATTAAGTTTATTCTTTTTTATTGTATAGTCTGTCACACAATCCATCTCTGACATGGCATTGGAACGGATGTCTAGTTTATTTGGATCATTCTCAACAGCAAAAGAAGACAGTGGCTCAGCTGCCAAATCAAGGTATAATTGCCACGTCAGCATCATCTAATCACAAAATATCATTTTGGTTGTTGTTTATAACATGATTTTTAATCATAAACTTTGCAGGAGTACAGAAATTGTTAGTAATCATAATAATTTTCCAAAGATTTATAGGAATGCATCTATTTCTTCTGATAAAAATGCTATCAGTTCCCTGTCCCCCTCTTCAAATTTAGGTTGGTTTTTTCAATATTTTTAATAATATTATTTTGAAAATTTATTCATATATTAACAGAAATTTTAATATTCTTCTTAGCTTCACTCAAGCGTGTGAGCAGTTGTCCTTTTGATGAGAAAGTATTTTTGCAGACACTATACAAGGTATATTATATATATGGCTTCAAAACTAACTCAAAAGAAATACTTTCTCCGATTCAAAATAAGTGATACACTTTGGGTTTCATGGTTTTTGAGGAAAAAGATTACAATGATGGTTAAATTAGATTAATTATATGATTAGTGTGGAATATGTCCCACATTTTTAAATAAAGTGAGGTTAATGATGTTTAAAAGTAAAAAGTAAGGGTAAAGGGGTCATTTCACTTTGTTAAAGTAGATAGTTAGTGGGTGAGGGTCCCACTTTTTTTGCCAAATAAGGTAATTTTTCAAAGTGTATCACTTATATTGAATCACCATTAAATAGAAAGTGTATCACTTATTTTGAATCGGAGGAAGTATTATTTTCTTTACCAAAAATAACAATATATTTTTATATAGATCTGTCCCTTTTTAGTTATTTTACAAAATAATAAAATAAAATAAAAAGTTATTGTATCAAAACTGACAATTTATAAAAATATATAAAAATGTCCGATTTATATATAATGACAACTATTATATTAACTGTCATATAAAGTAATTGATTCAAAAGGTTCGCACAACCACCTTTAAATGACTCAATTAGACAAAACTTTGTACCACAACTAAAAATGGACAGACGTAAAATTAGTTGTTATTTTACACAAAATAATAATTATTATAATAACAATATCATGACTTACTTGCAGGTTTTAATATCGTTCTCTGAAACAAACGGCATAATTCTCTATATCAAAGATGTGGAGAGATTTCTTCAATCACCAAAAAAATACAAATTATTTGATAAAATGTTGAAGTCTCTATCAGGGTCAACGCTAGTCATTGGTTCCCGAATGTTTGACCAGACTGACAAGAGTCAAAAAGTCAACGAAAAAATAAGCCATTTATTTCCTTACAATATTGATATTAATCCACCTGAAGATGAGTCTCATTTAATGGACTGGAAAGCACAATTAGAAGAACAAAAGAAGAAAATTCAATTTCAAGATAATAAAAATCGTATTGCTGACGTGTTGGCAGCAAATGATCTTGAGTGTGATGATTTGGGTTCCATTTGTCATGCTGATACAATGTTTATTAGTAATTATATACAGGAAATTGTGGTTTCTGCAATTTCTCATCATTTGATGAGTCATAAAGATCCGGAATACCGAAATGGAAAGCTTGTTATATCATCTACAAGGTAAATGTTGTTATTATAAATAGATTACACTTCGAGTATATTTACATTCAGCCCCCTATACTATGTAATAGATTATAAAAGGGGAAATTGTCAAAAAAGTAACTAAAAACATCAAATTTTGATAATGTGAGGTATGAAAAAATATTTCATTCATCAAAAGGAGTGAAAATTCATATTCTGGCATATTTAGGAGTGAGTTTAATTTTTGACAAATATAAGAGTCAATGTTTAAATTTTGACAATTGGTGTACGAGTATTGTCAAATTTGGTATTTTTAGTTATCTTTATTAGTAATTTTCCATAGAAAAAGATATAATTATCTGTACTTAACATACCCGCTGCAACATTATGAACAAAAAACCATTAAAATGAGGTATATTTACTGATTTTCAGTTTGTCACATGGATTAAGCATCTTCCAAGATGATTCTTGTGGTGGAAAAGATACTTTAAAGTTGGAGACAAACGCTGACTCATCATCAAAGGTTTGTTTAATCTGTTTGAATAAGTGAGTGAATTGATAGAAATTTTATTCTTTTTGTGGTACATTTTATGTTATAATTCGTGTAGGGACCAGAAGTGGAAGAAAATGCTGCATCAAAATCTGATAACAAAAAGGAGACCGAAAAAACAGTTACTCCAAAACCGGTACTGTCTGTTACTTAGTATCTTTAACAGTCAAAGTGGTCATAATCACAATAATCACAGAGAAGTGATATTTAGTCATACTATTTGGTCATACTCATAGTCCTACCAATTTGATAGAATAACATGTGTAATCTACTAATTCTCTCTCTTAATATAATCCCTTGATTTTGACACATGTCTTCATCTAATGAGTAGGACTATGAGTAGTACTAAATGGTAAGATTAAATACCATTACTCATAATCAAATAATCATTTAAAAAATATAAAATAATCACCAGGAAATTCCCGACAACGAATTCGAAAAGCGCATACGACCCGAAGTAATCCCCGCACACGAAATCGGCGTAACGTTTTCCGATATCGGAGCACTTGACGAAACAAAAGAATCCCTACAAGAGCTAGTAATGCTCCCCTTAAAACGGCCCGATCTTTTCAACGGCGGGCTTTTAAAACCATGTCGCGGTATTTTACTATTTGGCCCGCCCGGTACGGGCAAAACCATGTTAGCAAAAGCAATAGCAAATGAAGCGGGTGCAAGTTTTATCAATGTGTCAATGTCAACCATAACTTCAAAATGGTTTGGGGAAGATGAGAAAAACGTGCGGGCGTTGTTCACACTTGCCGCGAAAGTATCACTGACGATTATATTTGTGGATGAAGTTGATAGTATGTTGGGACAACGAACACGGGTTGGAGAACATGAAGCTATGAGGAAGATTAAGAATGAGTTTATGTCGCATTGGGACGGGTTGTTGACTAAGCCCGGGGAAAGGATTTTGGTTCTTGCCGCTACGAATAGACCGTTTGATCTTGATGAAGCTATTATTAGACGGTTTGAACGCAGGTATGCTTCGTTTTTTTTCTTTTCAGTTTCAGTAAATTTTTGTAACAGTCCGTCTTACGTCGGTTGGAGAGGGGAACAAAACATTCCTTATAAAAAGTGTGGATACCTTTCTTAGTACGAGGCCAAAGGGTGGAGTGATCCATGTCAGGAACAAAATCATGCGCCTTCGGGCAAGGCGGACCATATTGTGCTACGGGGTTTTGGGTTGTTACAATTTACTTATGAATGGGTCGATCTTTTTTATGTTTTATCTTTAAAGCGTCTAATGGGTAAATTCATAAAGTTTAACTAACAATATACCACCACCCCGTGTATTAAATCACATGTGATTTAACACTGTCGGCCACCACCACCACCAACATCTGCCGGCCACCGGTCTCCACCACCGGCAACCCCTCGCCATCGTCGGCTGCTTTCAATCACATGTGATTGCGTACCCAATCACATATGATTGCGTATCCCCAATCACATGTGATTGAGTCAGCTGGAGGCGGTGTCGGCGGCGGGCGGCGGCCAGAGGTGGTGGTGGCCGGCGGTGGTAATTGTATATTGAATCACATGTGACTTGATGATGATGGTGGACTCACATGTGATTTGATGATGGCGGTGGTTGTATATTGAATCACATGTGATTTGATGATGGTGGTGGTTAAGAGATCTTTTGATCCAATGGCTAAGATGTGTTTCTTGGGACTTTATAAAAATCAAAGGATTTCTTTCTTGACTACAACCCTATTGAGATAATATGTATCTGAAGTATATATATTGATAGAAATATTTAAAAACTTGAACAATGTAAAATAACAGAGAACGGCCTAGGGTTTCATATCAAGATAGCCCACACCAAAAGAGCCTAGTCAGATTATTAGGTTAACAAACATAAGTGTCAATATCAACCGATCTGACCCGTTGAACCGTTTCCCAACATGCCCATTTTTGCTATCTCTATGGTTAGAGGTGGCAAGATGGGTCAAAACAAGAGAGTTTGAGTTGGTTTATCATAAAAAAATGTTCATCACTAAATACAAACGATTTAGAAAGTTTTATGTGTTAAAAAAAACTAGACTTTTGTTGAGACATTTATATTTCACGTGTAGAATTATGGTTGGTTTGCCGTCAGTAGAAAACAGAGAAATGATCTTGAAAACTCTTTTAGCAAAAGAAAAGGTCGAAAACTTGGACTTTAAGGAGCTTGCAGCAATGACAGAAGGATATAGTGGAAGCGATCTTAAGGTTTGTTTTTTATTTATTAAATTCAAAATAGATTCATATAATTTCACAAAACCGGATTGGCATTAACTACTGTAACAGAATTTATGTGTAACAGCCGCTTATCGACCAGTCAGAGAACTAATGCAGCAAGAGCGACAAAAAGATATTGTAAGTTTTTATTTTTCGCATAATTCTTGTTTTTCGCTTCCATGAAATATACATTTTAGTAACTGAACTTAACTTACTGGATCATCTACTATCCTGAACTATCAAATGTATAATAGAGTACCCTGAACATGAAAAAATAGTACAAATTTATTCTTGAATTCGCACGTTAATTGCCTTTTAATTTTAATATATTGTGATAAACGTATATTTTTAAGTCTGTCAAAAAATCATGTAAGAAATTGTGATCAAATTAATGAATTAGGGTACTAAATTGTTGATTTTTGCAAGTTCACGGTACCATGTTGCACCTTAATAGCAGTAGAAGACCCAGTTAACCAAGTTCAAGTACTAAAATGCATTTTGGCCTTCATATACATAAATCAGAACATGAAATAAACTTTGTTATATTCTTTTCATTATTCAAAAGGGAAAGAAGGTGGGAGATGAAGCACAAAGTGAGACTAAAGAAGAAAGTGAAAGTGTAATTAAACTAAGACCTTTAAACATGGAAGATATGAGGCAGGCAAAGAATCAAGTACGATCCTCTTTTTAGTAATTAAAATGTTTGATTGTTAATCAAATATCTGATAAATTTGGTGATTGATGATTGGTGACAGGTGGCGGCTAGTTTTGCGGGTGAGGGGTGTGTAATGGGCGAGCTAAAACAATGGAATGACTTGTATGGCGAAGGTGGATCAAGAAAAAAAGAGCAATTAAGCTACTTCCTTTAAATCGAAATTGGTGAGATGCAAATGTATGACAACGTGTTGAATTAAAATGCAAAAATATAACATATTTACTGTCGCGATAATTGGTAATGCGGTATTTGTACTACATTTAGACAGAGGAATTTGGTATGTTTGTCATTTGGAGATTAAAGAATGTAGAACAATATATACAATATCATGTAAATTGGTGATTGGAAATTGTTGATATTTTAATTTATTGTTGATTATATGGTTTGATTCTAGGTTAATTGTTTAGGTTTCATTCTGTTTTGTTTCCTGAATTGATTAATAAAAAAGAGTTCGAGAAGGGTTTCCTGATGGTCACATGTGAAAACGTAGGTATGTTTTTAAAGTTTTCGAAACTTTCCAAGACCAAGACTGAGAAAACCACATGCAAAATATTGGTTAGACAGCATATAATAATTCACAAAAGGACTTGTCCTAAGGTTTTTTATATTGTTTTTAAATAAAGTGTCCTTGAATTAGGCTCGGTGATCCAATAACTGAACCACTCGGAATCAGACCAAGAAAATGATTTCAACATGATCGAACCAATGACATTTTGGACCAATAATCATTGTATGAAAATTAAGATCGAAAACCAGATTGGTATAACACAAACTGATTTTGCATAAAAATTAAAATCGAGAACGATACTACTTCAGTCGGATTTGACAGTTCTAGCTAGTTCTTGATCCAGTTTGCACGGTTTAAAATGGATACCTAAAAGTTATTGGTCATAAGTAGTGGTTAATAAAGTTTACAGGCCATTTGTATGGATTATGACCCCTATTACGGTTTAAAATGGATACTTATAAGTTCTTGATCATAACTAGTGGTTAATAAGGTTCAAGTCATAGACAAAAGTAGCAACAAAAAACTATAACTCGTTTAAATTGGACATGTAATAGAACAAAATTATATCCCTTTTCCATTCATAACTTTTCAAAAAAACAAACTGGGCAAAACAACCACCATAAATCACCATCTGTCCAAAGTTGCAGTATAAATGGGAATAACTTAAACATCTAACCAAAGTCATTACATAACATTACCAAATCTGTTTAAATTACCATAAATTCACCCAACCGTATTAGGGAATCAATAAATAAAAACCGTTTCTTGTTTATAAAAATACCACAACAAACAAGTAGAATGCACGCGCCTTAGGGACTAAATCGTCTTTTATGCAAACTTGGCCTTCACACCTACAGGAATCTTGCTCAAAACTTTGACACTGAAAATTGCATATTGTTTCTTGATTTCAGCCTCTGCTTTCTCAGCAAAAGCATCAACTTTGTCGTCATATCTATCGTATAGATATGGTACTGTGTGTAGCAGAACAAAGCCTGTTGACAATTGAGAAAATATCTTTAAATAAAATGAAAAATAAAAACAAAAAACGCAAAAAAGAGTAGTTGTTATGTTATGATTCTTACTTATATAGAACAATGTCAAAAAGTTCCAGCAGCTTCCAAGAATTGAAGCCACCCACAAACCAGCAATCACCTGAGAAAAGTTAAAGATCAAATCTTTAGTAAATTTTGCATATCAATCGACTTAATAGATAATAGTTTTATTATAAATACATACAGCAAGAAATTTCTTCAAATCTTTCCCTGAAGCAATGTCTCTAAGGTTCGCCAAAGCTCTGTTGATTTCAATCCTGAGAGCATTGACTACACCCAAAACAAGATCTTCCGGGAGGGCAACTTCTGGGAACTTTGGTGGAGACCTGATCGTAAAAATAGAAGAAAAGTACTTAATTTACTGAAAAATTGAAATGATATAACGTTAGTGTTAATATATTATGGATCAAAATTACTTGTTGATGAAGCTGGCGGCATTTGACCACAAGAAAAGGACAGCAATAGCTAATATTAGAGTATGGCATACAAGTGTAAGCAAGTGATACTCAACCAACTCAAAAAGAACCCAAATCAAAGTGGCAAAACCGACAACACCACCAGAAATCTTCTTGTCCTTCCATAGGAAGATATCAGCGGCTGTCAAAAATATATTTCAAACTATAAGAAACCACAATGCATTATAACCCAATAGATTTAGGTCAAACTATGTCTAGTACTAGATGTTAGGTCAAATTGTTAGTAGCTTGCTGATTAATTGGAATAAATGAGAAAAAATTCAGTTATTTTCAGGCCCTCAATAATTAGTTATTACATAATAATTACACATCATAGATTAGCCTAAATGAGCAAAGCAAACAAAGTTTTGCAATTTCAAGTGAGCAAAAATTGCTTTCCATTAACTGATCCATTTGAAACAAGGAGATCAGTAGCATGTTATTTCAGAAAAATGGAAGTAGTTAACAAAGGCGATTACTATTATCCAGATCCGATGAAGAAAAGACTCCACAAGATCTAATAATTAAGCTCCAACCATCTCAGATCTAGATCAGATATAAGATGCAAACTACGATTACTCGTTTAAATTAGAGATCTACTTAATTGATTAACATATTGTATCATTCAAGCTCACGAATCGATCAAATTAAAGTCATCCATCACTGTAAATATGTTAAAAGAATATAAACAGAGTAAAATGTGCATACGTTTACCGCCACCTAAGACCTTGTGCACCGGTTTCTCCCTCCCAAAGAGCCGGTAAATTTTGTCCTTCACGTCGGCCACCGGAGTACTCTTCTTGCCTTCACTGTCGGAATCCGATGACGAGGAATCTTCGTTGTGAAACGTTTCGGTGATCTTTTCCTTCACAGATTCAACGAATGATTGTTCATGCTCAGGCTCGGGTTCACGTTCAACGGCGTTGTTATCGGCCATATCTAGATTATCGGTTACCGGATTGGACGGAGATTCGGCGCCGGAAATTAGGAGAAGGAAGCGTGACTTTTTGAACAAATATCGTGTGCGAGTGTATGTGTGTGAGGAGGGGAATGAATATGAATCTGAAGAAAATCGATAGGTTCGGGTTCGAACCTTAGGTTCGGATGATACGAAGCTGGTATCTTTTCACGGGAACCAATGAGGAGCAGGTGTGCGACAAAAGTAAGGAGCGGGAATTCCGTTTAAAACTAACGGCGTTAGGGTTGACGTTTTTGGTATCTATTTATGGGCCAGACTCATGGGAACACTTCATGGTGGACCTTGAAAGCCCACTACAGTTTTGGCCCAGTTATTTGGTGGAATGATTAGTTTTCTCTTTGTAGTTTTTTTTTTTTGAAATAGTATTATAATTATTATGGAGTATCATATATTTAATAGTCATACAATTAACGAACCATATTTCTATCATATAAAAGTTACGTTTAGAAAAACTACGACAACTTGTGATTTTTCACGGGTCATAACCTAGTGTATATATATATATATATATATATAAGTAAAGGGTCCAATAGACTGATAGTGACTTCCAATGGTCCAATCTCAAATGAAAGGTGATTGGTACAGTATAAAATGAAAAATTGTATTGTTCTCTGCAAAATTTCCTATTTTGTTTTCATACTCATAAAATAATTGACATATAAAATCTACTAATATGTCTGATCTTTTAATTTAGATACTTATATTGATCAAATAAATATGAAGATAAGTATGAACATGTAGTAGAAACTAGGAACTAATATCATATGTCTATGAAAATTACTACTTATAATGACAATAGATAGTATGACGGAAATTAGTTTGGTAAGGTGGTTTATTAAAAATAATTTTGGTAGCATATAAATCAACTCTGATGTCAAATGCAAAAACACTCATATCTTTGTATGAAAAATTATAATGATTTGGTATTGTTATTCAAGTATCTCTATCAATGAACTTACAAAACTAGGCTACAACCAATCTTCAAGATATGAAAAATATGACACATAATCTTAGCACTTAAATCTAGAAAAACATAACAAAAACTAAATAATGAAATGAAGTCCATATCAACAAAGGCAAAAGAGACTAAAATAATATTACCATCATATCAATAAGTCTAAGCGACATCGATGTCAATACACATGAGAGGTACAACGAAAAAAAAATCAAGGGATGAGCTTTTCATCGTAACTTAAAGGTCGCTGAATCAAATTTGAGTGTTGATAAATCGATGAATCATCATCAATAACTCGACAAAAAGATTTATTTTGAAGGAGAAACCGTACCCCCATGTACCAATTGCCATCTATCCAACACATAAACTTCATACTTTTCACATAATTTCTGAGTTTCGAGTGAGATTGGGAAGGGAGGGATATATGATTTAGAGTGGCCAAATATGATGAGCCATCATTATTTATTTCTCTTGGAAGAAAAGAAACTAAGGATAGTGGTAAGTCTAATAATAACTTCGTGAACAAATACCCAACTACCACTTTGTGCTTTAGTATATCCGTTTATTTATAATTACAAACAATAAAATGAAAGTACATTCTCGAAGAATATACTTTTGAACCAAGTTTCTAAATTGGCCCACTTTGACGTATAGAGACAAATGTGTGGTTGTTTTAATTTGATTTTTTTTGTCAGAAAATAAAAAAAAAATTGTTCGTAATTTATTTTTTGCTTTAAACCTTGTTGAATAAACACATAAATTATTATTACTAATAAATTTAAGGAAAATGATAATGACAGCCCTAAGGGCTGTCAATAAGAAGGTAAAATACATATAAAACCACCCATGAATTTTAGGATCACTACCTTATCAATGAATGTACAAGCTTTTTATGCATGTTAGAGACAACCCTTAGGGCTGTCATTAACAAAAACCTAAATTTAATCATTCCGAATTTGTTAACTTTTCAAGGCCTATTCTTTTTGAATTTGTATCTAACAAAGGCGTTGTACCATGTTCTGTTGCGTGTATTTAACCTCTTACTATTCGTTCATTTAGTCAGAGAAGTTGCATAAAATAAGTATTTTTCAAAATAATTTCAAATTTGTCATTAGAAAACCCAATTAGGAATCAAATTTATTATTAAAAGGCAATTAGCAATACAAGGAAAAATATTATAAAAATGCAAAACTCAAAATAATGACAAAATTGTATATGAACATATATTTGGAATAATATGAACATAATGTAAATGATAGTCCAAATGATTTTTGAGCCATCTGGACAATATTCTCTTTCGGCTATTAGACTATCCGTATCGGGCGACCCGAACGCCGGTCGCGACCGGCCACATCACCACCGGCGACGCGTCCGGCCCGTTACGAGGTTTCACCGGAGACGCGTCTTCTTCTTCTATTGGTCGGGACGCCGACCTTTCAAATGCGTTGGTCGCCCTTTCTGTCTTATACATATATATATATTATATATATATAATTAATAATTTAAGAGTGAATTACACGAATAGTCCCTGTGGTTTGACAACAGTTTTGAATTTGGTCCTTAAGTCTCAGAAATTACACCCGTGGTCACTGTGGTTTGGACTTCGTATTGGTTTTGGTCCCTGTAACACCTCAATTTTTAAAACACTTTTTAAATCATATTTTTGAATAAAATATTACAAGTCCAATATTCCCAAAATACGGTTTAACAAAAACCTTTGAAAAGATTATCAGAGTATTAAAATCCGGTGTTACATAAATAATATCATAACCATAGGATAAACGGGATCTACCTACGAGCTCCCGAGCTAATCGACACTAGGCCACTTCTATCGCGACCCTCTAATCCAACGATCTCGAACCTGAATACATAGCCAAAACAAAGTAGTACGTGAGACAAAATAGTCTCGTGAGATACATGGGTTTTCGACCCATTCTCAAAATAATAAAAGTCATTACTATTCATTTCTTTTCTTTAATCACTTATTAATTATTATCTTACATTCTTACCGCTTATTCGTATTTACTAGTAAGCTAACCGTAAGCTTACCCATCACATAGTCACATACTTGTAAGCTATCCATAGCTTACTAAATCTTTATCACATACGCTACGGACCTCTCCGTAGCAAACTCCCCCGATGTGGGTTAACTAGGTAAACTCCCCCGTTTCCGGGTTAACTGAAACTCCCCCGTTTCCGGGTTAACTGAAACTCCCCCGTTTTCGGGTTAACTATTTCCCCCCCGATTTCCGGGTTAACTATTTCTCCCCCGATTTCCGGGTTAACTATTTCTCGACAGTCTACTTTTGCGCAGGGTGGTACCTCCCCAAGTAGGTGTCACTAACTCCCCCAACTGTGTGGGTTAACTATGATCCGGATCCTTTTTCAACACATATTGAAATCATCAAATACGGGTCTATGCCCCAATAATACCTACTCAAACATAAATTAGAATACAACTATTCTAATTATCATATTATTCTCGTTTCTTATTCAATTTCAATATTGACTTTACCAAGTCCTTTATTAAATAAACATATTTATCATTTATCAAAATTATAATACTTTAACTCCTCCTTGACTAGAATGCATATTTATTACTAGTCACTTTCTATCCATTCTCTTAACAATTCAATCACTACCTTTATTAGTATAATATACTAATCAATACTTGATACTTGAAAATCATTGTTATTAGCTTTATTAATACATATTATTAATAAACCAATTATCAAGCTCTTTTAAATCATTATCTTTATTCATACATCTTATTTATAAAAACTCATTAATTACTTTTCATTATCATAATCCCTTTCAAAGATCATCAATCATTTAGACATACTAAAATAGTCTATACTAGCATTTTCTCATCATATCAATCATATCTTTATTAAAAACGTTTATTAATAAAGACTCTTAAAACATCACAGTTTTTCAAAATCATTTGCTATGTACTCAGTAAAAGTCTCATGTACTCACCTTAGCCAAGCTAAATCCAAATCGTGTCTAACAACACAAATCCTTGCTTTCCAACTTGTGAAATGTCACCAAACTTTAGGTCTTCTTGACCTACCATCAATATCATCATAAAATCTAGTTATTATTCATAACTTGCTACCAATAAACTCATAACAACATTCTTAACCACCAAGTTCATCCAACTTGGTGAAACCCCAAAACCCTAGTTCAATATTTCCATCAATAAACCCAAATCCAACTTGTACACATCATTTACAAGCTTACAATGAGTGTTCTACACCCATGATTAGTCATCTTCCCCAAAGATGACTTGGATGGTTCCCCAAACCACCATTTCTACCCAAATAAAGTTCATAACTAGCTAGATAACATCAACAATCAAGAAATCTTACCTTTGATGTTTAGATCCTTCAAGATGGTGAAGATTTGAGCAAGAATCACCAAAATCGCCCCTTCTCTCTCTAAAATCGGCTGCACCACAACTTGGGTGAAAAATGAGTAAACCCTAACTCAAACCCGTTTTAATACTGCTCGTGCATAGTTCACGATCGCTAACTTGTTCGCGACGCGAACTCTGCGTGTCGTGAATACTTCGCGATCGGTAATGGGCCGTGAACTCCGATCGTCAAAAGCCCCAATTCCATGGACGGAGTTCACGATCGCGAACTCCACTTAGCGCCGTGAACTCCACTAGTCAGCTAGGCTGCACTTTTCGGTCTTTGCCTCGACCCGGTTTCGTCCATAACTTTCTCATACGGTGTCCAAATGACACGAAACCAATTCCTACGTTCTTTAAATGATTTATCCTTGTTTATCATATTTTTCCCATATTTTATTTTATTCAGATTTCGGGTCGTTACAACTATCCACCCCTTAAAAGGATTCCGTCCCCGGAATCAACTCAAGGATTTCCAATCCTCATTCCACTTCCAACTTGTGTTTCACTAATACTTACGCAATTAATTGCCCACTTGACCCGTTATACCCAAACGGGCCAAAAATCCAAACTTGAGTTCCTAACACCCGAACTGGTTTAAATTTCACAATTCGACCTTAACATTTCCCATCATTTAACCAAACTCTTTATTCCCATTGGAGTGATATGACCCAATCATTCCTAATAACCTTTTGACTAATATGATAGTCCACCCATCGCTTTGACCAAATTTTCAACATTGTTCCATCTTTGACTTAGCACAAAGTCAACCATTTCTTGACAATCTCCTTACCCACTAGTGATTCCATTAACCATATATTACTTAACAATCGACATTACCTTCATGGTCCAACAACAGTCATACTCGGTTCCTAAATTCGACTCGAAATACCCAACGGTTAAAGTCGCACCCTTTGACTACCATTATTTCCATTAATCCATTACCCACTATCTTACACATGAAGATGATACATTACGTCCTTATCCTTGACTAACCAATTTAAACGAAAGTCAAAATTCAATTTTGACTAAAGTCAACAATCCACTAGTTGACCAACCTTGACTTATGATTAAAGTCAAACTTACTTTGCAAAATTTTCCATATTCTTTATTACTAAGGCATCGCTTCCCAAGCTTTTCATTCCCGATTTCCATATCTAATTTCCGTTCTCAATTGTTCCCTTTTTCCTCGATTTCGATTTCCACAATCGCTTAACAATTTTCATTCAAATTGATATCAATCTCTATTACTCTTTTACCTTCATTCTAATTCTTATACCATTTATAATTCCTTCAAATATCCTTATACCATACTTGAAATTCCCGATTACCGGCTCTAGAGCCTCAACCATACCCAATTTGTGGTCTAACCACTCATTATACCTCTTTCACCACTCATTGGTTACTAACAAACTTTGCTTCCTAAAAGCATTCCTTTTTCATAAACCATGAACTTGTAGGCATCTCCTACACCTACTTATACCTAAACACTACCCGTGCTTTCAACCCAAGTTCTCACTTGCCATAAAAATCATAACAACAACTAACCACACGGTTCTACAAACGTCAGATACAAACATCATATTCTTTGTATAACAAACTATACTTTAACTATCTTATCGAGATGATCGGAAAGCCTCCAACCCATCACGATCCCAAACTGTCACAATTGGTCGGAAAGCCTCCAATCCAAAGTGACTCATACAATACCATTTCATCTTGCATACAATCCATGTATGCATCAATACACTTAGCATCATGCTATCATTTTCCCTCACATTTGACCTTCAATTGTCCCACTTATACATTATACCACACGGTATACACGTAATCATTTCTAGTGCTTTCCACCAATCTACTCATTTACCAATCGTCTTTAGTCGATTCATTTTCTCGTTATCAAAATTTTCCAATCTTTCTTTCAACACCTGGGTAACCACCATTGCATCTAATCATCCATATTTTGACCGAATCGCGCGGTCAACTCAAGTTAACCAATTGACTCCGATCCATAGTCTATACATAAGTTATCACACTTTTTCCTATGCCCTTTTTCCAACAATTAATTGTCACCCTTGACTTAGCATACCATATCTAGGACATTTTACCATTAATTAACCTTTTTACCTTTAGCACCAAATCCATCATCCATGATACAAACTTTTGTCATGACTAAGTGTCAACTTTTACTCAACCCTTTTTGATCACTAAAATTTCGTCGTTCCCGACACTTATTCTTTTCCGCATACTTTCTATTTACGAGTGTTAAGACCTCACTTTATCTTTAATCATTCTTTTCTTTACCATTACCATATGATGATACCACAACACTTATTCTTATTCCCGCCAAGTGCTACAAATTTTACCCTTGAACTTTTTCCTTACATTGTTTCCCATCCATATATATCATCCTTACCAAGCCTTAGTATTTCCGCGTGCTACCATCCTTTCATTGAAATCATTTACTATTCCCGGATCAAATATCTTTTAATATCCTAACTATCCGTGACATACCAATCGCCAACTCACCCAGGTATATCATACCTTTACACATAACAAACCGGGGAAACCGTTCCCCGAGTACCTTTCCACACCAAACGATTCACCTATAGTTATACATACCATTTCATTTAAGCACCAAATTGTGCGACAATTAACCAATAAACCACGAACCTCATACCATCAATTTTATAATTGAGGAAACTTACCACACTTTTGCACCTTTCACATCAATATGATTTGACGAACTTTAAACGAGATTTTCTTCCTTTGTTGACTACAAGCTACCATCGAACTTCCTCTTTTCTCCACTTTATGACGATTCAATGACCCTTCGTTGAACCACCTTCTCCACATCTCTAGCATTAAATTCTCTTAAAGCCTTTTTTTTTATACCCTTTCAGGACAAAACTTCCTTAACAATCTACTCGAGAACTCCTTCCACGACATCTAGTACCATATTCTCTTTCCAAACTTTCATACATCACATTCTTTCACAACGACGTCTCGTCCATCTATAATCGGGATGCAAGGGTCATCATATCATCCTTCATGCACTTACTACTCTCTAGCACTTGCTCCATTTCACGAATCCACCGAACCGTCACCTTCGGCTCGGAACTTCCCAAATACGCATCGGCTTACACCCCATGAATGTCACGAACGGACATCCTTCCATTTCTTCCAATCCAGAATCACTACCCTCTTCCGTCGAGGACTTCTCAGCATCAACCTTGCTACTCGAAGACCTATTCTCCTTACGGATGTTAGAATCATCCCGCCCGTGCTCATTCGTCCAGTCATCCACGATCCGGCTCACATCTTTATTCACTACTTCTTTCATCTGATTAAACATATTCCGGATAATTTCCAAATTAACGGGGTCGGGTTATATCTAAACCGGAACCCTCTCCATCATCACCGCGACATGACGAAACTTAATTATAATTTCTCTTCTTGAATTAGAGGAGCTCATCCTCTTCTCGTGTTCACCTTTTTGTTATACCAATATATCCAACAACCAATATTCGAACACTCGACTCAACAGTCGAATACAACCCATAAAGATCAAAACATGACATTTCCCTTAGGGATCAACCCTATTATACTTTATACTTTACGGTCTCAAAAGACTAATCATGGACATCCTATGGAAACATATGGTCCTACTTAGCATAGCTTAAGACTAGGGAGGTCAAACCTACCTAATTCACTTAAACTATATCTCTGATACCAAGTTGTAACACCTCAATTTTTAAAACACTTTTTAAATCATATTTTTGAATAAAATATTACAAGTCCAATATTCCCAAAATACGGTTTAACAAAAACCTTTGAAAAGATTATCAGAGTATTAAAATCCGGTGTTACATAAATAATATCATAACCATAGGATAAACGGGATCTACCTACGAGCTCCCGAGCTAATCGACACTAGGCCACTTCTATCGCGACCCTCTAATCCAACGATCTCGAACCTGAATACATAGCCAAAACAAAGTAGTACGTGAGACAAAATAGTCTCGTGAGATACATGGGTTTTCGACCCATTCTCAAAATAATAAAAGTCATTACTATTCATTTCTTTTCTTTAATCACTTATTAATTATTATCTTACATTCTTACCGCTTATTCGTATTTACTAGTAAGCTAACCGTAAGCTTACCCATCACATAGTCACATACTTGTAAGCTATCCATAGCTTACTAAATCTTTATCACATACGCTACGGACCTCTCCGTAGCAAACTCCCCCGATGTGGGTTAACTAGGTAAACTCCCCCGTTTCCGGGTTAACTGAAACTCCCCCGTTTTCGGGTTAACTATTTCCCCCCCGATTTCCGGGTTAACTATTTCTCCCCTGATTTCCGGGTTAACTATTTCTCGACAGTCTACTCTTGCGCAGGGTGGTACCTCCCCAAGTAGGTGTCACTAACTCCCCCAACTGTGTGGGTTAACTATGATCCGGATCCTTTTTCAACACATATTGAAATCATCAAATACGGGTCTATGCCCCAATAATACCTACTCAAACATAAATTAGAATACAACTATTCTAATTATCATATTATTCTCGTTTCTTATTCAATTTCAATATTGACTTTACCAAGTCCTTTATTAAATAAACATATTTATCATTTATCAAAATTATAATACTTTAACTCCTCCTTGACTAGAATGCATATTTATTACTAGTCACTTTCTATCCATTCTCTTAACAATTCAATCACTACCTTTATTAGTATAATATACTAATCAATACTTGATACTTGAAAATCATTGTTATTAGCTTTATTAATACATATTATTAATAAACCAATTATCAAGCTCTTTTAAATCATTATCTTTATTCATACATCTTATTTATAAAAACTCATTAATTACTTTTCATTATCATAATCCCTTTCAAAGATCATCAATCATTTAGACATACTAAAATAGTCTATACTAGCATTTTCTCATCATATCAATCATATCTTTATTAAAAACGTTTATTAATAAAGACTCTTAAAACATCACAGTTTTTCAAAATCATTTGCTATGTACTCAGTAAAAGTCTCATGTACTCACCTTAGCCAAGCTAAATCCAAATCGTGTCTAACAACACAAATCCTTGCTTTCCAACTTGTGAAATGTCACCAAACTTTAGGTCTTCTTGACCTACCATCAATATCATCATAAAATCTAGTTATTATTCATAACTTGCTACCAATAAACTCATAACAACATTCTTAACCACCAAGTTCATCCAACTTGGTGAAACCCCAAAACCCTAGTTCAATATTTCCATCAATAAACCCAAATCCAACTTGTACACATCATTTACAAGCTTACAATGAGTGTTCTACACCCATGATTAGTCATCTTCCCCAAAGATGACTTGGATGGTTCCCCAAACCACCATTTCTACCCAAATAAAGTTCATAACTAGCTAGATAACATCAACAATCAAGAAATCTTACCTTTGATGTTTAGATCCTTCAAGATGGTGAAGATTTGAGCAAGAATCACCAAAATCGCCCCTTCTCTCTCTAAAATCGGCTGCACCACAACTTGGGTGAAAAATGAGTAAACCCTAACTCAAACCCGTTTTAATACTGCTCGTCCATAGTTCACGATCGCTAACTAGTTCGCGACGCGAACTCTGCGTGTCGTGAATACTTCGCGATCGGTAATGGGCCGTGAACTCCGATCGTCAAAAGCCCCAATTCCCTGGACGGAGTTCGCGATCGCGAACTCCACTTAGCGCCGTGAACTCCACTAGTCAGCTAGGCTGCACTTTTCGGTCTTTGCCTCGACCCGGTTTCGTCCATAACTTTCTCATACGGCGTCCAAATGACACGAAACCAATTCCTACGTTCTTTAAATGATTTATCCTTGTTTATCATATTTTTCCCATATTTTATTTTATTCAGATTTCGGGTCGTTACAACTATCCACCCCTTAAAAGGATTCCGTCCTCGGAATCAACTCAAGGATTTCCAATCCTCATTCCACTTCCAACTTGTGTTTCACTAATACTTACGCAATTAATTGCCCACTTGACCCGTTATACCCAAACGGGCCAAAAATCCAAACTTGAGTTCCTAACACCCGAACTGGTTTAAATTTCACAATTCGACCTTAACATTTCCCATCATTTAACCAAACTCTTTATTCCCATTGGAGTGATATGACCCAATCATTCCTAATAACCTTTTGACTAATATGATAGTCCACCCATCGCTTTGACCAAATTTTCAACATTGTTCCATCTTTGATTAGCACATCTTGACAATCTCCTTACCCACTAGTGATTCCATTAACCATATATTACTTAACAATCGACCTTACCTTCATGGTCCAACAACAGTCATACTCGGTTCCTAAATTCGACTCGAAATACCCAACGGTTAAAGTCGCACCCTTTGATTACCATTATTTCCATTAATCCATTACCCACTATCTTACACATGAAGATGATACATTACGTCCTTATCCTTGACTAACCAATTTAAACGAAAGTCAAAATTCAATTTTGACTAAAGTCAACAATCCACTAGTTGACCAACCTTGACTTATGATTAAAGTCAAACTTACTTTGCAAAATTTTCCATATTCTTTATTAATAAGGCATCGCTTCCCAAGCTTTTCATTCCCGATTTCCATATCTAATTTCCGTTCTCAATTGTTCCCTTTTTCCTCGATTTCGATTTCCACAATCGCTTAACAATTTTCATTCAAATTGATATCAATCTCTATTACTCTTTTACCTTCATTCTAATTCTTATACCATTTATAATTCCTTCAAATATCCTTATACCATACTTGAAATTCCCGATTACCGGCTCTAGAGCCTCAACCATACCCAATTTGTGGTCTAACCACTCATTATACCTCTTTCACCACTCATTGGTTACTAACAAACTTTGCTTCCTAAAAGCATTCCTTTTTCATAAACCATGAACTTGTAGGCATCTCCTACACCTACTTATACCTAAACACTACCCGTGCTTTCAACCCAAGTTCTCACTTGCCATAAAAATCATAACAACAACTAACCACACGGTTCTACAAACGTCAGATACAAACATCATATTCTTTGTATAACAAACTATACTTTAACTATCTTATCGAGATGATCGGAAAGCCTCCAACCCATCAAACTGGGTTTGGTCGCTGTCACCGATTCGGTCGCCCGTTACGAGGGTTTGGTCGCTGTTTGGTCATGTGTTTGATCAGGAGAGAGAAAGCTGATGTGGCGCAGAGGTGGCAGGGATGACCAAACTGGGTTTGGTCACCCATTACGGGTAGTCTTAGGCTGCAAGGTATGGGTACCACATGTGGTACCCATTTTTCTTGCCACATCATCGCCACCTAAGCAACCACACCACCACCACACCACATCATTTGGTGGAAATATCCACCACACCACACCACACCATTTTATTTTCCATCTCATCATTTCATTTCCATTTATTTTTTAAACATAATATTAAACTTCCATTAAATTAAAATAACAATACATTAAATTAAAAATATAATACTTAAAATTGAAAA
Organism: Calendula officinalis; assembly: GCA_963853835.1. Lineage (NCBI taxonomy): Eukaryota > Viridiplantae > Streptophyta > Magnoliopsida > Asterales > Asteraceae > Calendula > Calendula officinalis. The sequence continues at coordinate 25,969,785 of OY970830.1, read as the reverse complement.
TACAAGACTTAAAAATTTTAAAAACTAAAATACTAAAAATTTAAAAACTATAATCCTAAATCGCTCATGGCTTTTCGGGCCATTTCCTTCGCGGCTAGGAAATGTTGAAGATCTTCTTGCGGCATGCCTGGCGGCGGTTGCATAGTCAAAATATTCATATTATTGATAATTCTTTGTTCGGTTGCAAGCTCCCTCTCTCTTTCATCTTTCTCCTTCTCCAATTGAACTTGTTAACGACGCATCTCTATGCGCTATTTCGTTGACTCAACATGGTCGCTTAATCGTTTTTGAATTGCTTCCCTATGCTTGCTCTTCGATTCCATTTCCGCAGCATGCCTACCCGCTCGTTTAGCCTTATCTCTTCCAATTGGTCGTTGAAGAGGAGGTGGGGTTTCATTAATGTCGTCGAATAGGTCATCTGGAAATTCATCGTCCCCTGCATTAAGGTCGACACAAGAACGACCATCAGAAACGTCAACCAATTGTGAACTTTTTGAGCGCTTCGATTATTGTTGATCTTTAGTAATTGTGCCGATCCATTTTGGATCCTCTTTTAAAATCAACCAATGTCGATCTAGCTCAAAATTATGGCCCTTTTTTTTAACTTTGTATTGTTTCTTGGCGGCCTCCAAAACATCAAACTCGGTCATTCCACTACTTCTTTCCGACGAAAGTTTGTTGTATATACCATTAAATTTTGTAACCTTGTTGTTTATGTCACGCCATTTGCTACTAAGACTATTGCCTTTTCGGTATGGTGGGACTCCCATGAAGCTATGAAATTTAGAAAGAATGGCTTCCCAATAGCTTTTAATTCTCATGTCATTCCCGTCCTTCTCGTTTTTAGAAGTGTCACACCAAGCTCGGCACAACGCAATTTCCTCCTTTTCCGTCCATGGAAGTTGTGTGTCTTCTTCCACATCTTCTTCCACATCTTCTTCCCCAACTTCTTCAATAACTTCTTTTTCTTTCCTTTTCCCTTTCCCTTTCCCTTTCCCCTTTCGCTTGCTCCCCCCCGCTTGTGGTTCTTGTGTTTAGGTTTGTTGATGAATTGCTTGTTGTTGAAAATATTGGCCTGTGGGTGCATATTGAGATACATTTTGTGAATATTGGGGTTGTTGAAATTGAGGGTGATATTGAGGTGCGGTTTGTGGATAATATTGTGGAGGTGGAGGTGGGACAACACCGGAATTTAGGATGTTGACATATTGCTCGAAGCTACCAAATCCTAGGTTCGGTGGTATATTTTGTTGTGAAGGTTGGTTGGGTGTTTGTGGAGAGTTGTTGTGTGAATCCATTGTAAGTAGAGAGGTATGAAGATTGGAGTTTGTAGAGAGTAAAATGGATTAATTGTGTGTGTAAAATGAGTGAAAGTATGTAAAGATATATAGGTAAATAATTAAATTTTTTTTTTTTAAATTCCAACGGCTATAATGCCGGTCCCCAACGGCTATATCGATAAAAAATCAGCCATCTACGCCCGTTCATGCCCGTGGCCCGTTGCCATCTCCGCCCACGTCGCACCCCCACGCCGTTTGGGGGTTGGGGGGGGGGGGGGGGCGGTGTACCCTTGCCTAGCCACGGCGTGGCCGTCCACCTCACCCCCCACGCCCTTGCTTCCTTCGACACATACCGCCTAGCCTTAGGAAGGCTGCGGATTGCTTATGGTGTTGTGATCCATTTTCTTTAGGTTAATTTTGATTTCTTGTGTATCTTCTTACTAGTTCTTATTTAATAAAATCTTTTTATTACCTTTAAAAAAAGAAGAAAACAGTCTTTACAGGATTGCTAAGTTTTATGTTAGCATATTACTACGTACAAAGTTACTATTGTAATCATAATCATATAATCTGTTACTAGTATTATTTAGGTCGGTAATCATTTAATTTCATATTTTAATTGAGATCATTGAAATTTGAACAAAAAAAATAAAATGGGAAAAAGCGTTAATGTTTATACATAGCATGTAGCCGCGGGATGAAAGCACATGCTCCCCGTTTCTATTGCCTACGTGACTCTATTTATATACCACCCAACCAATCAAACAAAACTCTCAAATCATTCACACTCTCTCTATTCCACTGCCAAAAGCTCTCAACCTTTTACAGAACCGTTAAATCAAAATCAATTACTCTGGCTTTCCCAACAATGGAGGTTTTCAGCTTACTCAAATTCTGGAGATCCACCGGTAGCGGTGGTGTTCCAACGGCTGTTCGAGACTACGATTCCTCAATCGACGACGAAGATTCGTTTTTCGATTTAGTGTTCACTAATCCAGACGATGAGAACGACGATGTTTTTGAATTTAACTGTCGTGATTCGAAATCGAGTTTCAGATTTTCATCTCCTGATTCACCGATTACGAAAACAGCTCAATCGCCTCTACGGACGTTGATGTTAGGGCTTCAATTTCAGAATGGCAACAGTAAATCGAAATTGCGGAAGGAGACGAAAACAGATCGCGAGATCGAAGACGTTAAAATCGGAGCGTTACTGACGCGTGATAACAGCTTGAGAAATCAATTCAGAACGGAGAAGCTTCTGGAGAACGATGCGGTTAACACGACTTCAAAGCGTTTCTCGAAGGATGTTGTTAACAAGTATTTGAATCTGATGAAACCGTCGAAACGGAGTAATGTGAAATCAAGGTTATCGGAGAAATCTGTAACTCCATCGTCGTCTCCGGCCTCGTCGGTGTTTTCGCCGCGAAAGGAAGAGAAACGAGGCGGTAGCGGTGTGTTTAGGGAGGTTCGTAAGCATTTAGGCAAAAGCCGGTCGGCGTCGGCGATACTACAAACTCCGGCGAGGAAAAGTGATGACTCTGCGGTGGACGGAATCCAAGGCGCCATTCTCCATTGCAAGAGATCATACGACTCCTGTGTTCTTTCAAGATCTGGAAGCGATCCGTTGAACAGAATCAGCATTTGAAGGACAAATTGGCGGGAAAATGTTTGTTGAGAAAATTTAATTACACAGAAGTTGTTTTGGGTTTTTGTGATGAGAAAAACTTAATTCGTGTAATTAAATTACTAGTGGTAAAAAGATGTAGCTTATGGTAGGATGACGTAAAAGCGATGGATATGAAATATCTTTTGCTCTGTTTTTGTGTATTGTAAATTGGAGCTAATCTGAACTATGTTTTTAACGGAATCCTTATCTATTGTTCATCTTAACCATTTCAATTTGATCTTTGATTGCAAGCGACGTTTATTCGAGCCGTTTAAGACACGTCACACTGTATTCTACACATGACGACATACAATAGCAAATATTTAATGAGAAATTGTATTAATTGTTTCTACCAAATCACTCATGTTTAAAACTTGACAAGAATCCAATATTACACCCAATTGCGTTTCTCATATTAAATTTATAGGATTTTATTATTTATCACTATTTTGTGATTTTTTTACTTCATATTATCTTTGTCTTGCTTTTTAACTTTAGTTTAAGAGGGCTGGCAACCATCTCGTCAGTTTGTAACACTGTTGGCATCAACGTGTTGATAACTTGTCGGTTGCTTATTTTCTTTTTTCTCGTCAGATATCTTACAACTTTGGCGACGAGTTATACAGAGAGGGGTATGAGTGAACGTGGTGAAGAAACCGAATTAAACCAAACTGAAACCGATATAAGTAAACCACCGAAATCAAACTAAAAAACGTTGCATCCTATTATTTAGCACTTATTTTAAAATTGTCAAAAATGAAAATTGTATTACTTATTTTGAATCACAGGAGCTATAATTTATAGTAGTAAAATGAAAATAAAACAGACATGGAATTGAGGTTTACATATAAAAAATAGAATGAGTGAAAATAAAACAGACATATAATTTATAGTAGGCCCTTGATTCTTGCTTAATCTTGTCTTAATGTCTTTAACCTTTCTTCATTCCTCCCTCCAAGTTGACTTTGAGTTGCTTAATCCCACATGCCATACAAGTATTTAGCCACCCTTTTTCTTATATAATATCTTACTACATACTAATGCATTTAGGCATACCTCTTTTAGTAAGTTTAATGAGCTCCTTAATTTTAAGTTTAAGGAGATTTTCACTTTTAGTAAGTTCTTTAACTAAAAAAATAAAGTATTGCTTACAGAATTCGAACACAAGACCTCTCCTAAATAGTCACTGTGTGTTAACCACTTCAACTACTTGATTACTTTGATTTATTCCAGATACATATATATATATAAGCTTTAACGTCACCAGAACTCAACCATCATTTCTCTATTTAAAAGGCCCATATTTACTTTCACAAAAAAAGCCAATTTCGGATATGATCCTACCATCACTAATGCCAGCACCTACCATCACTACATACCACCACTCATCTCCATCGCTATTGTCACCACCACCGGTACTGTCGTCACTTCGAAATATGGTTACGGGTACCCGCCGCCGCATTGCGCGGGTACCCTGCTAGTATAGTATAACATGTCAAACCCTTTTTTCTATTGGGAAGACCTTATGAATGACTTCATAGTAGTTACAAGTTCGAACCCTCTTTCGATGAACATTCTCTGATGGTTAGTAAAATGTTTGAAAACAGTCACGGCAACTGTTAAGTTGCATATATTACAAGTATAATGCCGGTCGCTCCGAGAGAGCCCTTATAAGAATTTAAAAAAAATAAATTATTTGGTATCAATCAATTGTATACCTTACTTACGGAGCATTTTGAATCTTTAAACAAGACATTAATAACAAATTATGCAATAAAAATCCACATAAATATCACGTTGTTCCTCGCAAGCCATGTTATGTATTTTCTTATACACAATTCTTGGCCAAAAAGAGATACACACACAAACATCTAAAAAATTAATCTCTTCTGGCTAAGATAGATGAGTAACCCTAAGATGATACATTCTTGCTATTTTCTATCGTATGGTTATTGAAATTTAATTTGGTTATTTATATTAATATCTCTCTAGGTACACTGGAATTAACGTTGTAAAGTAATGAATATGAACAAAGAGAGAATAATGTCATTTATTGGAGTTAAAAGGGAATTAATTTTGCTACTACACTTTTTGATGCCTATACCACACTGTACAAATATCTCTGCATACTGTACAACTAAGTAATGCAATTATTGTGGTAGATGAATTAAAATATATGGTATATAATCACCACCTGTAGTAAAAATGTACAGCAACCCCAACAGGAACATTTTCATATTTTGTGTACGAACATAAAAATAATATATTAAATCTAGAATGGATCAATGGATCACAGAGAATGCAGACTATTAAAATATATGTTAGTTTTGGATGTTACTTAATCATATTAATTGTTTGTTGCATAGAATACAAGAAGAAATTTAGATGCAGTTTCATCACCCTTAAAGATTTAGTCTAATAAAATTTTGTTCTTTTGTAATCAGATTTGATGACCACTTCTAAACATGTTCGTACATAATTGTTTCTATCTAGGTTCAAGTTATGATATGCAATGCTCAGAGCTTGGAACGTTTATAATTTTTATATATAATATATGTTTCAAGAAAATTATATTAATATAATTATATATATATATATATATATATATATATATATATATATATATATATATATATATATATATATATATATATATATATTCACATAGATATATTAGTTATGTTTGATTAAAACTACTTACAATAAATCACCAATAAATGTTAATGTTAGGGGTGTACACAAAACAATTGAAACTGTTAAAGCAGTTGAAAAGTAATAACTTGGCCGGTTTGAAATATGTTTAATTGTGAAATCTGATTAAGCTGACGATTAGACCGTCCGTAACGGGTGTGGTCGACCATTCGGTCGATCATACGTGGAAAGGCAAGGGACGCGTCCCCTGCGTTACTTCGGTCATCCCTCGACGCGTCGACCGTGCCCAACGGTCGACTAGTCGACCGATCAATTTTCAAAGGGGGGAGGTTTTTTCAAAGGGAAATGATTTGGTCGCCTGGTTACGTGTGTTTGGTCGGGATTTTTTATGTATTTGGTCGGGCTGATGTGGCGCAGAGGTGGCAAGGGTGACCAAACTGGGTTTGGTCACCCATTACGCATAGTCTTATTGTCAATTCAATAACACATTCACACACACCAAAACTAACTGATCATTGTCAACACTGATTTGTCACTTAATAATTATAGGTGCTACACATCACTTAATTTTAAACCATTCCTCGGTCACTTTTCTCGTGACTAAACTAAAGAATCAAGTGATTGACTAAAATTGACAAAGTCATAACAATAGTATTGATTTATCCGGTGGCGGTCAGTGGCCAGCCCATGGCTCCATAGGCTTCATTTAACCTTTATTTGCTGTTCAAAAAAAAAAAAAAAAAAAAAAAAATCAATATAATAATACATTACTATTTCATCCGATTGCTCTTTTACCTTCAACTATTTAAAAATGTGCTCACGGTAAAGCAATAAAAAGCACCGACATATACAGAATATTATATTAATGAAAAACACAGAAATATATATTAGACTGCTTTAACTGTGAAATCAATTAACACTTTAGTTTTTTCAAAATTAGCGTCACGTCAGCTGACATTTGAACGAACACACTCATTCCGACAATATCCCTTCACTTAATATTTTATACATAAAAAACACAAAAAATAGCAATACCCACAAAACTACCTGCAACCTTCGTCGCTAACCACGCCTCTAAACCAAAGCAAAATCAACTAATACATGTTAGAAATTTTCAGGGTTTGATTGATTGGATTTTCTAAAGTTGTGATACATTTTCAGATTAAAATATTTTAATAATGTTAGGAATATTCTAGATGATATTCCTTGAGATTTGATGTGTCAAAACTTGGAAACTACAAGGACCTAAATTGAAGATATGGAAGTTCAAATTTGAATGAAGATTTAGGAGATAATAACAAATGTAAAAGATATAGTATATCTTTATTTGTTTAAAAGATTTAGTTATTATCTTTTCCTTGTAAATCTCTAGGTTTTCTAGTATATAAAGAAACCTAGAGGTATAGAATTAGTCGTTCTTGTAACCCACGTTTTAACGTGTATGTGTGTGTACTCTAAGCCAAAACTAACTGATCATTGTCAACACTGATTTGTCACTTAATAATTATAGGTGCTACACATCACTTAATTTTAAACCATTCCTCGGTCACTTTTCTCGTGAGTAAACTAAAGAATCAAGTGATTGCCTAAAATTGACAAAGTCATAACAATAGTATTGATTTATCCGGTGGCGGTTAGTGGCCAGCCCATGGCTCCATAGGCAAGAGTCTAAAGAGGGTGATTGGTGATGACAATGCCGAAACTCATCTTCATTTAACCTTTATTTGCTGTTCAAAAAAAAAAAAATCAACATAATAATACATTACTATTTCATCCGATTGCTCTTTTACCTTCAACTATTTAAAAATGTGCTCACGGTAAAGCAATAAAAAGCACCGACATATACAGAATATTATATTAATGAAAAACACAGAAATATATATTAGACTGCTTTAACTGTGAAATCAATTAACACTTTAGTTTTTTCAAAATTAGCGTCACGTCAGCTGACATTTGAACGAACACACTCATTCCGACAATATCCCTTCACTTAATATTTTATACATAAAAAACACAAAAAATAGCAATACCCACAAAACTACCTGCAACCTTCGTCGCTAACCACGCCTCTAAACCAAAGCAAAATCAACTAATACATGTTAGAAATTTTCAGGGTTTGATTGATTGGATTTTCTAAAGTTGTGATACATTTTCAGATTAAAATATTTTAATAATGTTAGGAATATTCTAGATGATATTCCTTGAGATTTGATGTGTCAAAACTTGGAAACTACAAGGACCTAAATTGAAGATATGGAAGTTCAAATTTGAATGAAGATTTAGGAGATAATCACAAATGTAAAAGATATAGTATATCTTTATTTGTTTAAAAGATTTAGTTATTATATTTCCCTTGTAAATCTCTAGGTTTTCTAGTATATAAAGAAACCTAAAGGTATAGAATTAGTCGTTCTTGTAACCCACGTTTTAACGTGTATGTGTGTACTCTAAGCCAAAACTAACTGATCATTGTCAACACTGATTTGTCACTTAATAATTATAGGTGCTACACATCACTTAATTTTAAACCATTCCTCGGTCACTTTTCTCGTGACTAAACTAAAGAATCAAGTGATTGACTAAAATTGACAAAGTCATAACAATAGTATTGATTTATCCGGTGGCGGTTAGTGGCCAGCCCATGGCTCCATAGGCAAGAGTCTAAAGAGGGTGATGGGTGATGACAATGCCGAAACTCATCTTCATTTAACCTTTATTTGCTGTTCAAAAAAAAAAAAAAAAATCAACATAATAATACATTACTATTTCATCCGATTGCTCTTTTACCTTCAACTATTTAAAAATGTGCTCACGGTAAAGCAATAAAAAGCACCGACATATACAGAATATTATATTAATGAAAAACACAGAAATATATATTAGACTGCTTTAACTGTGAAATCAATTAACACTTTAGTTTTTTCAAAATTAGCGTCACGTCAGCTGACATTTGAACGAACACACTCATTCCGACAATATCCCTTCACTTAATATTTTATACATAAAAAACACAAAAAATAGCAATACCCACAAAACTACCTGCAACCTTCGTCGCTAACCACGCCTCTAAACCAAAGCAAAATCAACTAATACATGTTAGAAATTTTCAGGGTTTGATTGATTGGATTTTCTAAAGTTGTGATACATTTTCAGATTAAAATATTTTAATAATGTTAGGAATATTCTAGATGATATTCCTTGAGATTTGATGTGTCAAAACTTGGAAACTACAAGGACCTAAATTGAAGATATGGAAGTTCAAATTTGAATGAAGATTTAGGAGATAATCACAAATGTAAAAGATATAGTATATCTTTATTTGTTTAAAAGATTTAGTTATTATCTTTTCCTTGTAAATCTCTAGGTTTTCTAGTATATAAAGAAACCTAGAGGTATAGAATTAGTCGTTCTTGTAACCCACGTTTTAACGTGTATGTGTGTGTACTCTAAGCCAAAACTAACTGATCATTGTCAACACTGATTTGTCACTTAATAATTATAGGTGCTACACATCACTTAATTTTAAGCCATTCCTCGGTCACTTTTCTCGTGACTAAACTAAAGAATCAAGTGATTGACTAAAATTGACAAAGTCATAACAATAGTATTGATTTATCCGGTGGCGGTTAGTGGCCAGCCCATGGCTCCATAGGCAAGAGTCTAAAGAGGGTGATGGGTGATGACAATGCCGAAACTCATCTTCATTTAACCTTTATTTGCTGTTCAAAAAAAAAAAAAAAAATCAACATAATAATACATTACTATTTCATCCGATTGCTCTTTTACCTTCAACTATTTAAAAATGTGCTCACGGTAAAGCAATAAAAAGCACCGACATATACAGAATATTATATTAATGAAAAACACAGAAATATATATTAGACTGCTTTAACTGTGAAATCAATTAACACTTTAGTTTTTTCAAAATTAGCGTCACGTCAGCTGACATTTGAACGAACACACTCATTCCGACAATATCCCTTCACTTAATATTTTATACATAAAAAACACAAAAAATAGCAATACCCACAAAACTACCTGCAACCTTCGTCGCTAACCACGCCTCTAAACCAAAGCAAAATCAACTAATACATGTTAGAAATTTTCAGGGTTTGATTGATTGGATTTTCTAAAGTTGTGATACATTTTCAGATTAAAATATTTTAATAATGTTAGGAATATTCTAGATGATATTCCTTGAGATTTGATGTGTCAAAACTTAGAAACTACAAGGACCTAAATTGAAGATATGGAAGTTCAAATTTGAATGAAGATTTAGGAGATAATCACAAATGTAAAAGATATAGTATATCTTTATTTGTTTAAAAGATTTAGTTATTATCTTTTCCTTGTAAATCTCTAGGTTTTCTAGTATATAAAGAAACCTAGAGGTATAGAATTAGTCGTTCTTGTAACCCACGTTTTAACGTGTATGTGTGTGTACTCTAAGCCTCAAGGTCGTTTGATCCTGTTTAACGAAAAACCGTTCTACATATTTATATGTAGAATTGGGGCTTTTAGTAATCATTGTATATAAAGATGATGATGAAACCTTGTTTAGCAATACAAATATGTTTATCTAATTCCGCAATATTATGATTTGTATATGCTTATTCCAGATCAAGAACTAACTATTCTTGAGCCTAAAGATCGACATTTATGAAGAGTTGTTCTAAACTCAGCAATTGGTATCAGAGCGCGGTGGCTCAGATCTGGAATGAAACAAGAATCTATCAATGATGTTGAATTCTCACAATGAATCAAAGAACGAAAGAAATCAAATCGTACGCAAGGAGTTGGTGTTATATGGCTAATAGAGAAGTTGCAAGTGACAGATCAGTAATATATCATATCAATTTATTACAAGTTTTACTACTGGTTAGTAATATTTCGATTACTACTGTTCCTTTTCAAAGTATTACTACTGATCAAGAGATTTTTAGTTTTTACTATTGATCTTATCAAGTTTAATACTACAATTTACTACTGATTACTAGAGTTACTACTGACGATGCATATTCACTACTGGTGATTGAAGTTACTACTGGTACGCGTATTTGGAACAAATCAAGTCCGAGATCTTCGCAGAAGTAGTTATATAATGTTATTCAATGTATATCTTTTATAATTCGATGTAAATCAAGTCCTAGAATAACTAGGGTAAATAGTTAGGCTTCAAAGACTATCATAAATAGTTCCTTACGAATTGTAAACGTACGTGTGTATTGTTAATCAATAATATACATTGAAGCTTTTTGTGAATCACTGTGTTCTTAATATTATTGTTCATTGTTCGTTCAATATACAGTATTCTATTGTTCTTAAGATATTAATACAAGTGTTAATCCGCTGTAACTTCTTGTTATTAGTAGATCTGGGTTGACAATAACTTGGTTTGGTTATTCGATCCTGACAAGTGGTATCAGAGGACAATAACTTGTTTTGAATTCTCACAATGAATCAAAGAACGAAAGAAATCAAATCGTACGCAAGGAGTTGGTGTTATATGGCTAATAGAGAAGTTGCAAGTGACAGATCAGTAATATATCATATCAATTTATTACAAGTTTTACTACTGAAAAAGGTAGGTGCACATGGGATAAATAAAAGAAAAGGAGATACCTAATACTCATCCATGTCAACTTTTACTCCTGATCCCAATTCCAATATTACTACTGATCGGATATATTTGCACCTGAGGATATCTGTCGCATATGTCATCAAGTGCTTCTTGAAATTCTTTAACTTGCATATATACTGTTGGTCCCTTCAACTCAAAGTCATTCATCAGTAGCTAATACACGTCTATTTGCCTGACCAACTTGCTTCAAGAAGTGTTATTTTAACCAAATCTTTGATCAGTAACAATTCCGATTACTACTGATCTTGTTTCAATTTTACTACTGATCGATTAAATACACTACTGATCAGTAGTATATCAGGTTACTACTGGTCCTATTCGAAAATGCTACTGATCAGTAGTAAATGAAGAATCAACACTACTGATCAGTAATATACATATTACTACTGCTGCGTTTACTGATCAGTATTAATCAGTACTGACCGAAGAAAATTTTGAAGAAAATTTGATATTGATTTCTTCCTTACAACCGATACATCATACTTTGGAAAACATGACACACACCATGTTCGTTCCATACTACGGTTTATTGATTGTATTTGGTTAATCACTTGTTAATTTTTATTCTTGATAAAAAGAGAATAAAAATAACTTGTGATATCAATGTGAAACGAATCACATTATTCACACACACAGGTTGAAGGCTTGATGAAGATAAAAGAAGATGATTTTATTTGTTACATATTTGATCTTCATCAGTTGATTATAGAAGAAGAGTGATTATATTTTATTTGAAGAAGAAGTTGAAAGTCTTACTACATAAGATGTTATGTATTGTTGTAACTGCAATTTAACAGAATCTTAACGAAAAGATCTGTTGAAGGCTAAGATAAGAAAGTCCCTCATACAAGATATGATGTTGCTGATTACTATATTTAGACGGAATGTGATGCATAGTTTGAGTTTCTACTTCAACTTCAAATAGAAGATAGTTGGTTTTCAATGTAATTGATATAGCCTTGAAGAACACAAGAATGATATCATACTTTTAGGGGAAGAAAAAATGTTGATCATTCAAGGGGAAGTTCAAGTTTCTCGGATTTATTTGATTATGTCAAAAAGGGGAAGAGACTTGAAGATTCCTAGCTAATTCTACAAGTTATAAGTTTTGTCAAATCAAATAGGGGAAGATTGTTAGGAATATTCTAGATGATATTCCTTGAGATTTGATGTGTCAAAACTTGAAAACTATAAGGACCTAAATTGAAGATATGGAAGTTCAAATTTGAATGAAGATTTAGGAGATAATCACAAATGTAAAAGATATAATATATCTTTATTTGTTTAAAAGATTTAGTTATTATCTTTTCCTTGTAAATCTCTAGATTTTCTAGTATATAAAGAAACCTAGAGGTATAGAATTAGTCGTTCTTGTAACCCACGTTTTAACGTGTATGTGTGTGTACTCTAAGCCTCAAGGTCGTTTGATCATGTTTAACGAAAAACCGTTCTACATATTTATATGTAGAATTGGGGCTTTTAGTAATCATTGTATATAAAGATGATGATGAAACCTTGTTTAGCAATACAAATATGTTTATCTAATTCCGCAATATTATGATTTGTATATGCTTATTCCAGAGCAAGGACTAACTATTCTTGAGCCTAAAGATCGACATTTATGAAGAGTTAGTTCTAAACTCAGCAAATGATACAATCGAAACATTAAGTCGGTTAAAATCAGAGGTTATTTAAGATGAGAGAATCCGAATCTTTTATGATTCAATGCACCAAAAAACATGAATGACTAAAAAATGGGATGTAACCACTGAAGAACTGCCATAAGGCAGTTAGATAACAGCTGAAACCCACCATAAAACAAGTTGAAATTTTTGGGTTGAATAACAGGGGTTGAAATTTAAAATCGAATTTTTATGCGTTTTTTTTCATAAATGAACATTAACCCAAATAAAATTTTCTAGCCAGGGGCGCTGTCCATGAACACCTGCCGAGTCAGCGTATTTTAATCAAAATTAATGGAAATAAGTGTGCAATCCGCACCACTCTTGATTATTTAATATTCATTAAGATTAATTTGATTTACAAGTTTATCAAAATATACTTAAATTATTTTAGTGATATAAATCACAAATAACGCACAACTAAAGCAGGTCGTGCTAACCATTTCACTTACTGAAACAACAATTGGCACTCATCTTAGTAATTGAAACAAAGATGCCAAGGAAGTAGTTAACACCATGCATGCACTTGCATTAAACAAAAACAAAATATTTTGGTACCACCATCATGAGATTATGTGTCCAAATGTTCCCTTTTGTTCCTCCATCTCATGTTTTATGTTTCTTATCACTCCATGTATTACATTACTTTATAGGACTCATCAATAAAACATATGATGATATAATACATTGTATTATAGGACATTTTCGATTATGTTAAACAATATTTTAATTAATGACAAGTAAGCTCTTAGAAAATGTGATCATAAGAACATGTTCCAACATGTCAAGCATTGTTTACAATATTATAATTAGTGACAAGTAATTTCTATATATAAAAAAAGGATCAAAAGAACATGTTCAAACATGTCAAGCATCTAAAATTTTAAGTGACCTCTTGGTTATTTGATGGTGGCATTTGTTAGATTGGCAAAATCTTTATGTGTTTCCGAGAATGATTATCCGGAGGTTAGAGACTTAGAGGTTTCGTGGTGAGCATGGTCCAGAAATCGAACCGAACCAATAGTGATGAATTTTACAAACCGAAAACCGAACCAAATACATGTTTTCAGTTTTGGTCCGGTTTAGTTTGGTTTGGTTTCGGTTCAGTTTTTTAAGCCCAAATACTCATCCCTATCTGAGAAACGAAACCGAAAATCATGATTCAAAATAAGTGATACCCTTTCCTTTTTGAGATGATTCAAAATAAGTGATACACTTTGAAAAATTACCTTATTTGGCAAAAAAAGTGGGACTCTCACCCACTAACTATCTACTTTAACAAAGTGAAATGACCCATTTACCCTTACTTTTTACTTTTAAACATCACTAACCCCACTTTATTTAAAAAGTGTGGGACCCATTCCGCACTAACCATCCAATTAATCTAATTTAACCATCATTATAATCTTTTGCCTCAAAAACCGTGAAACTCAAAGTGTATCACTTATTTTGAATCGGAGGAAGTATATATATATATATATATATATATATATATATATATATATATATATATATATATATATATATATATATATATATATATATATATATAGGGGATAGTGAGTGTGTGACTGTCACGTACCTAAGCTTAGGTGTGGAACCACCTAAAACTATGTAGTTTTTGGTTTAAACACTTAATTTTACAAACATTTGTCAATTTCCAATCATATTAAAACACTTGGACATTAAAAAAAAAAAATCATACACACACATTCACATGCATTTTATATGAACACCATTTCAAGAAACATGAAGCTTGAAATATCACTACAAAGAAACACAATTAAGACAATTGTAAAGATGGGGATTTATATGAGTTTTGATCACCTAAGGCTTGAGTTTAAACATACTTTGATTCACTAATGAGTTTATGTGATGATTTTTAACTATTCTACCCAAAACTACAATGTTTTTGTATGGTTCCACACTTAAGCTTAGGTATGTGACAGCCACACACTCACTTTTCCCACACACACACACACACACACACACACACATACACACACACACACACACACATATATATATATATATATATATATATATATATATATATATATATATATATATATATATATATATATATATATATATATATATATATATATATATATATATATATATATATATATATATATATATATATATATATATATATATATATATATATATATATATATATATATATATATGAGGCCTAATTTTGATTTACATTTGTCAACATGTCCAATTAGAGTACTCCCATTGGCTATTAATGATGACATGTAATTCACAATAAATGTCACTTATCATCTACCTATCAAACTCATATCCGGTTACCAAAATTTGAATATACGGTTACCTTAATATTAGGTCAATCTTAAAAGCTTATATTTTTCAATTTGAATATTTAGTTACCTTACTGGTTAGCAATATTTTGAAAAGATCACTGTTTAATACACTCTGTAATTTCTATTTAACCACCTAATTTATTTTCAAATCCATTCACACGCCATCACAACAGAGAAATCATCAAATTTTGTTTTGAAATTACCCAAAGGGTACTTTTATATAATCAAACCTTCAATTCATTTTATGTCTTTGATGAAAAAAATGCAGAGCAATGCATAGCAAACCGGCATACAATAAGCATTTTTAAGGGTTTAAACCATATCTCTAGAAAACAGATAAAGTCGATAAAGATGGAGTCGGACGGTTTGTGCAATCGGTGAAGGCAGACGGCAAATACATTTAATCGAAATATAGATCGAATGCCCTCTTTCTCTTCCTCTCCTCGCCTGCTCTGTGTCTCTCCATCTTTATCAATTGTAATTTAGGGTTTTAGTTATTTAGGGATGATATTGACCGAGTAGTTGATATTGTTGACTAAGAATATTAATTTAATTAAGGTTACAATTTGAAACTGTCATTAGTTCTATAATTAATCTAAATAACTACTTTTGGAGTTAATGAATAATGCATTGACATGCCATAGAGTTTTTTTATGAAATTATATTTGGGTTTTTCTATTATGTGCCCCTAGGGCACATGATAAAGCCATTAAATGATGTTAAACAATTCCAAGAATGAAGTGATAAACATTAATGATGCCCAAGTTTTCTATTTTATTGTGATGTATTAATTGTGTTTTGTAATTTAATTGAAAACTTTAACATCATTAAATGACTTTATCATGTGCCCTAGGGGCACATAATAGAAAAACTCATTATATTTAATTGTATAAAGCATTTATTTATAACTACATACATTGATTATTTATTGAAATGATATTTAGTAGTACTATATCCGTCCCAAAATTATTGTCCACAGACAAAAATCACACAGTTTAAGAAAAATGCATATATTACACTGTCTGACCAATAAAGTTTCATCTTTACCGCTTAACTATTTTGTGATTGGTGGAATTTTTGAATTGACAGTCAATTTGGGACAAACAAAAAAGGAAAAATTGACAATAAAATTGGGACAGAGAGGGTAGTATAATTACTGTTATAATTAGTAATATGTACTGTTAGAACAAATACAAAAATTTATTTAAATAATGCAATTTGCAAAAATTGTATTTTGGTAATAAAAATAAAACCATTTTCTACTACATCAATCATATAACAGTTATAAATATATTGTTAAGATGTAAGCCAATGAGGCAAGTGATAAACGAATAATTACAACATAATAATACATATATTTTCCCGTCTATAATATTAGTAGTAATTCAATTTTATTATTATTATGCTTTTTAAATTGTAATTTTTTAGGTTCCATCTAACAATAAAGTTCCATTTAATTTTAAAAGAAGATAATTTTCACTAGCGTTTGTTTTGCTATGACCAATAATAAGAATCAATGTCAATCATTGTCAAAAGCTGGTATGTATTTGAGAAAGTCGGTGTTTTCACATGGACAATTATATGTAGCGTTAAAGTCAAGAGCATGCAATGTTTGAAAATATTATTAGAAGATAAAGACTTTGCTCTTACAAATAAAACAACAAATGTCGTTTACAAAAAAGTTTTATTCATGTATTAAAAATTGTTTCTCATCATTTCAATTATGGATTGTTATGTTATTTCGAAGGTATCACTATTTTATTATTTTTCTATATCTCTCTCGAAATATCCGCCCATTCGGGCGGGCTTTGAAGCTAGTATATATATATATATATATATATATATATATATATATATATATATAGAAAGCGGTTCATGCGAGAACCACTATTATTGCGAGAACTGCGAGAACAATTTCTAATCATTGGATCTACATATGTGTGGACAAGAGCGTTTGTGGCAAAGGTGTAAATAACCGAACTTAATTGAATTAACAAAACCCACGCGGAGGGGTGTTTCTGTAAAATGACATGCACACTAAATTAGGAAAATATGTATATATTTTTGAACAAGAAAGAAGTTAGGGTTTGACAGAAAGCAAAACCCACCATCTGCTTCACAATCCACGACCTCCTTCAAAATCCACCGGTGATCTCCTTCAAAATCCACCGGTGATCTCCTTCAAAATCCACCGGTGATCTCCTTCGCCTCTTCGGATCTAGGGTTTGACATCCGCTTAACTAATTTTTTACAGATATCAAAACTCAAGATCTCCTTCACAATCGGTCGGCGATCTCCATAGCCAACAAAAACCAGAGTCGTCTTCTCTCCGGCACAAATCTTCAACCGGAATTACCTTCTTTCTCGTCGGTTTTCCATGGCCGCCGGTGCCGTCTTCTTCACCGCCACCGAGATCCACCGACATCATCCAGATCTATCACCACCGCCGTCTTCTTTACATTCTCTCAGGTGCCGTTTTTCAACTGAATGAAAACGATTTGATTAAGCTATAAATGTGTAACTGATTCAAAATCAGTAATATAGGAGTTGTTTTCATGAAGAATGAGTTAACAGAGATGGTGATGCTTGGGGAAGACAAAGGAGTGGTAAAGCATGTAACTTCAAATTAAATAGAATAACTCGCTTAAAGTTTTGGTTGTGTTTCAGATCTGGTTTCAGATCTGTTCTTGTTCATCGATTTGTAATTTCATATTTATATCAGTCTAAGGTTTCAGTTCATAGTTTGTAACTTTGTTCATTTGTTCATCGTTGAATACATTAAATAAGGTTAATAAAATTCTTTGTGTCAGTCTAGGGTTTCAGTTCATAGTTTGTAACTTTGTTCATTCGTTCATCATTGAATACATTAAATAAGGTTAATAAAATTCTCTGTTAGACTTGTTCATTATGTTCATTATGTATATTGTAGATTTGTTCATTAGTAAATCTGTAAATTTTACAAATTGAACACATTATTATTATGCTGAACAGGTTAAATATGGTTAAAAAAATATTAGTTATTTTTAGGCGTTCATCAATGAACACATACGGTTTGCGAAAAAAATTACAAATTACGAAATTTGGATCCTAAAAAATAGGACTGAGGTTAAAAATGAATTAATTTAATTAAGGAAACTGAATTTAATAAAAAGATTTTAGTGTTAAAAAGACTACAATACCCTTTATATTAAAAAATGCAATTAAGCAAAATGATTGGCTAGAAAGTGGTTCTCGCAGTTCTCGCAATTTTAGTGGTTCTCGCATGAACCGCTCTATATATATATATATATATATATATATATATATATATATATATATATATATATATATATAGTGTAGAATTATAATCAGAACCAATTAAGGCTACAGAACAAGCAGAACTCAATCTAAACCATTGATTTTTGAAATGAAATGATCATGAAAGACACATTAATGTATTTGATGAGGGACCTCCAAATATTGGTTTGCATTGATGTCATTCATGCATGTATACATATATGTATAGATAACACTTATGTATACATGCATGAATGACATCCATGCAAACCAATATTTGGAGGTCCCTCATCAAATACATTAATGTGTCTTTAATGATCATTTCATTTGAAAAATCAATGATTTAGATTGAGTTCTGCTTGTTCTGTAGCCTTAATTGGTTCTGAAACTAATTCAATTAATTATTACAAAAATATAATTATATATTATATATTTTTATACTTATGTGAGTATGTATACTATACATATATATTTATATAACATAATATAAAAATGAAATGTTTACATAATATATTAAATATTATAATTGATAAAAAATTTATATATTTTGTGTATATGGAAGCTTAAATGAGCCTAATCGAGACGATCCCGAACCTGTGAAAACCTAAACGAGACGAGCTCGAGTTTTACATATAAGGCTCGGAACGAGCCGAGCTCAAACCTAGTCGAGCTCAGGCTCAGCTCATTTACACCCCTAGAAAACTAGTGCTATTTTCATTTCACTACCCTCAAGTTTTGATAATGAAGCAGATATTTATAATTACGAACTTGTTAGATAAATCATGTATCTAACAAGTATTTGTTTTTTTAACAGCAAATATATATAATAAATAAGGTTTTAAAAAACGTGAGGCATACCGTGGCGACATGGTCAAGCCTCAAGCCTTAGAAGCTATGGCGAAGCCTTAGCGAGACCATGACGTTTCCCTCGGTATTTTATTAGTTTTTTTGGGGTGTTTTTAAAGTAGGGTTTTAAAAAGAACGTCGTTATTGCCTCGGATGGGGTTTTGAACTAACATTATGTTTAAAATTTTAAGTATTTGAACTTTTGAATATTTGCTTACGTAGACAAGCAGTTATGTAACTTATGTAAGTATATTTATGTTATACAAATTATATACAATTTATATACATTGTACGGTTTTATATATATGTAGGGTTGTATATATGTAACTTATGTAAGTAGGGTTTTAAAAAGCATTATTGCCTCCGTCCCAAAATTATTGTCCACAGACAAAAATCACACAATTTAAGAAAAATGGGTGATTTTCACACCATAACTTTTATGTCATCTACCACAATTACTGTTTGATATACTTGTACATTTAGCTGTAAAACTTGTACAATGTGGTATAGGAAGTAAAAATTGTGGTACGAAAATGAATTCCCTTTAAGAAAAGTGCATTTATTACACTGTCTAGCCAATAAAATTTCATCTATACAACTTAACTATTTTTTGATTGGTGGAATTTTCAAGTTGATAATAATGACAAACCAAAAAGGAAAGGTTTCTAAATTTTCTATATAAAAATTCTCAATCTGAATACTCGCTACAGGGTCATCGAATGAACTAAAAGGTTTTTTCGGTTACTGCTCAGAGTACAAATCATCTCCTTTCTAATTCTTTTACGGCACCGCTTGTAAATTACATAATTTTTAACAAAAAGGACAACGAAGATACAGTTGGTGAATCTAAAACCAACTAAAATTTGTGTTTATTAAACTCCAAAACCAAGTGTTGGCAAAGATAAACCCCTTGGCCTCAAACCCATAGTTATTTAGACATAACAAGAAACAATAATCAGAAAACAGTGAAGATTCATCTTTCTATAAATGGAAACAAGAAACGGGCCCGAACATGAACTAACCGGGCTCATGTTCATTGAGAAGTTGAGGAGATAACGGGCTCATCTTTTTTAGGGGCAGCATCCAGTTTCCCGGTCATGATAGCTTCCAAGGTCTTGTAGAATTCCTCGGGCAGAGGCCCAGGTCGGTGTAGTGGCACGTGTTTTGGGACCGGGGCATCGTTTTCAACTACTTCACATTCGTAGTCATCAGGTACGCCCCACGGGTCCCACTCTACAATTTTATACAAAAATATGTTAATTATCATTCAGGAATGCATAGCAAAGTTCATGCTAAGATCACTCAAAATTCACAGCTTTTCTCCCTTATGAAACATCTAATTTAGTAACTGATTCCAGATTGTCACATAATCTAGTGTCAGGAAACTAACACCAGTTTTGGGGCTCAGGGCCAGCATTGAAGCAAAATCAATTGAAAATTTAACCTAATTGTTGATTCAAGTACCAAACTTGAAATTCCAAAATAGCACACTACCTAAATTCGTACGACCTGTGAAAATGCCTGAAATCTATGTACCAAAATTAGGCTTACAGCAATCGAACCAACATCCTAATTCATCTTTTCATTTCCCTAATTTTTATAAAATATAAGTTTATAACCGATCAATCGTAAATTCGCATTCGGAATGAAAACAGAAGCTCTATATACACTTCGATCGGATAAAATTGACGGATTTTAATCGAGAGAGAAGGAAAACGTACCGATCATTTTGTCAATGAGCTTGAGTTCATCTTGAGCTTCTTCGATGAGTTCTTCAACTTGACCACAGCCTAGTCGCTTTTCAATGGCTTCCCAGTCTTCTTCCTCTTCGCATACATTCAATCGGTGGCTGGTGAAGCTCTCGACGGCCTTCCGGTAGCCTTCGTCCTCCGGCACACGCTGGATCTCGGTTAGGGTTCTGTTGTAGAGACCGATTAAGACTCCCTTGCGTTAGGGACCACATCGAGGCCTACGATCCCTGTTGTTTCCTTCAATTTGGCCATCATCATCAGAGACGATGGCCGAGCAAACCGCCGTAGAAACATCTTTCTCTCGCGAACAGTCTCTCGCGCAAAGTTTTGCAGATTTGATGATGGGTTACTGGGAACGGCGAACAGGTTTGTACAGATTACCGTTTAGAAAATGGATCATACCCGTTGACCCGTTTTACAATAATGTTATCGGATCTGAGTATTTGACCCAACATGGTAAAAGAAAACCACAAATGCTGTTAAACATTAAAATTCATCTATCTATTAATAATTATAATAAAAGAAGCATTAAGATTCCACATGTCATTTTTTTAATAAACCATTTTGCCAAGTGGCAGCCCCTTATTGGCCTTCGAAATTAATCTACCGCCAAACTAAGAAAAAAGTTTACGTGCAAAAATAGTTGAGCGTTCAATTAGGGTGCATTCAATTTTTTAGCAATCTCTTAAATTTAGAAACAAACTCATTACAATTAGAGAGCATTTAATTTAGGGATTGTTCCAAAATTTCTAAAATACTATTATTTTTAAAATGAGAAAAGTGAGTGTGTGGCTGTCACATACCTAAGCTTAGGTGTGGAACCATCTGAAAAACTACATAATTTTGGTTATTAAAAACCTTATAACTCATTGTTCATCACATAAACACATTAGTGTATCGTCTAAAACACGTCACTTATCTTAATCTTAATTATGTTTTTTTGTTGAGATGGTATTTCAAACTTCATTTCTTGAAATGGTGCTTATATTGAACGCATGTGCATATGTGTGTGTATAGTTTTTTTTTTGTGTTGTGCAAGTGTTCTAATATCGTGGAAAAGTGACAAGACTTTGTAAAGAATAACCCGCTTGAGTTTTCTTAACCAAAATTATGTAATTACAGGTGGTTCCACACCTATGTTTAGATACGTGACAGTCACATACTCACTATCCTCTTTTAAAATTCATGGGATTGTTTCTAAAATATCCACAAAACATGCAAAATTAAGGAATTTTTTCTACGTTTTATATGCATTTATTGAATGTATTGAATAATTGACTCATGATTTCAAAAATCCTAAATTACTATTGTTTAGAAAAATATAACCAATGCATATAATTCGCAAATGAATAATTAAGGGATCGTTTCTAAATTTATATTCATTTATTGAATATATTTAAATATTAATAATTTCCTTATATACATCAATTAATTCTGTTTGGGTTTTATGGTAAGATGTTTAATTTTTTTCTATTTAAAATAAACCGTTATCAATTATTGAATAAGTAAATTCTTCGAAAAACTTGCAACTTGAAGCTGCCTTAGGGAGCATAAGCAGCATCGTCTCTGGTACGAATTTTGTTTCATACATCGAAACAGACCGCATAATCTGCTTGCGTGGTAAATACGAATTAACTTTATAATCAGTTGAAATCAGTAGGTAAAACTGTAATTCTTAATTTTTGGATTCATGTATGATTATGAGCCTTTGTCAAACTGTATGGAACAATTGATTGCATAATCTGATATGGAGCAAAGAAGCATCAATATGAGTTTGGATTTATGTATGAGTCTGGTATTAATATTGTATTAATGTATGGTATTTAGATAGCTTATTCGTCTTCAAAATGTTTTACTTAATTTAGCCTAACCTGCATAATTTACGTAAGAGTTAGCATAAATTTGTAAATTTTTATTTCCCAAAAACACTTTTAATTTTAAAATAATTCTACTAGCTATTTTAACAGGGATGGATAATAGAATGATTCAACAAACAACATGATTAAACTACTAAAGGCCAAAGAATATATTCAAGTTTGACTTTTTTATTGGCCAAAGAATATATTCAAGTTTGACTTTTTTATTAACAGGAATAAATCAAATACATAGTTCTAATACTTCAATGTATCATGGATTTTCCATATACAACTATTGATTAATGTTTCAATTAATGTACGACTATAGATTCATGTTTCAATTAATTTACTGCATAATTTGTTTGACTGTTAAAACTGTTATTCTGATTTTTTTTTTTACAATTTTTCAAATTTTTATAAATTTTTAAAACAATGAGCAACCTCAATTTTAACCCAAACCATAAGTTTTAAACCTTAAAGTTTCGATTTTATTTTAATTTTACAAAATTTTCATAATTTAAATAATTATCTGCCTTAGTTTTTCTACAAAATCATTCTGACTTTTCATTTTAAGTTCAATCTTAAAATCCACAATAACATGTTCTTAATTGCACAATATTTTTTGCAACCATTTGTTTTTGTGTTTAACATACTTAAGTGGCTGTAGTACAATTATAAAAAGTGCTACATTACATGTATTAGAAACACTAAAAAAATTGTCAATTTCGCTTTCCTAAACTGGATCATAAATGCTAAATCAAGTTTGTTATTACTATCAATTTTTTCAAGTGGTAAAATTTCTTATCTTATATGATAGAATCAAGAATTTTAACAATTTATATTTTTATACTATATAAAACTTATGTTCAACAAAATTACCAACCACCCGTGAATTTTCACGGGTTATAACCTAGTATAATAATAAAACAAGATTTAGAAGTGGCCACGTGGCACCCCTTATAGCCAAGATAGACACGTGGCAATTCCTTAGGTTTTACAATTTTTTTATTCGGCAATTATTAAAAACTTGAGTAAATTACAATTTTTGTCCATGTGGTTTGCCCGATTCTGCGTTTTTGTCCCTGTACTTTTTTTCTGTTTTTTTGTCCCCGAGGTATGCAAAATTCCGTTTTTTTGTCCTTCCGTCCACCTGCCGTCTCTTTTTGGCCGTTAAAGCCCTCACGTGCTGAAAACGTGAGGGCATTTTGGTCTTTTTCCATTTTCTTTTTTTTCACTTTTTTTTTCTTTCTCTCATCTTCTTCTTCTTTGTTCAGGCTATGAACATTCAAACCCTAAGTTGCATATCCCCGGTTAATTCACAAATTTTGATCACATCGTGGATGGGTGGAAATGTACCACAATGATGAGATCTATGAAACCCCTAAGTTGATTTCTGGTTCCAATAGAAACAAAAGAAAATTAAAAGTTGATTCGCAATGTTAACTGTCGCCGTTAAACGCCGTGTAAAATCGGAAGTATACAGCGCCGACAATGATCTCTTTCACTCCGCCACATTTTGTCTACATTACTGCCAAATCTAAACCCTTTCATTTTCAATCGTATCTTTTCGCAGCATTAGATTAGGATAACATCACGATAAATCAGTTGAATTCCTCTAGAATTTCTCAGATCATTTCACGAATTAAGGTAACTCAAACGGCAGAGATGATAATCAACACCGCCCCCCTCTCTCATCACCGGTGTCATATGCAGAATTTTTAATCTCTTGAAATAGTAATCCTCTTTTACGCTCACAGAATTCCTAACTCATTCAATTCGTTCGACGGTGACCGTGGCAATCAAATTAACCGCGACGGTGACAGCGGCAATCAAAGTGCCCAGATTTCTTGTAGATGAATGAGTTTTGTAGATTGTAGGTGAATGAGTTTTTGTCCCTGTAGGTTGTAGATCTCTGGGAAGAGAGAGAGAGGGAGTGAGTACAGAAGAGAGAGAGGGAGTGAATACATAAAGTACAACTCTTAAAACATATGGTACAAGGGAATTATGTAACGTCCTGAAAATTCTGATAATTAAATATTATATTTAATTTATTTAGTTTAAAATAGGTGTCAATCGTTTTATTGTGACATTAATGGCGTGACGTTTTGTCTGTGTACTGATTACAAACTGTATGACGGATGGGTATTCTTTCGTGTTTGGTTATATTTTTATCGTGATTGGTGGCGTGATAAATATGTGAATTAGTTATCAAGGCGATTGTTAATTAAATAAGTGTATTGGTGTATCGTCTTAATACCCGATTAAGTGTCGATATGGGAAATCTTCTAAGTATGAGCTGGTGTCGGGCGGGATTCACTTGAGGGCCGGCCGTAAGGCTAAGGCCCGAAACAGCAAGAGGTTCGGCCTAAGTTGTGATGCGTGAAGTTTTTGTGTGGGCTGAATAGCGGACTAAAGGCCCGATTTCCATCTGGTGTGATATCAATTTAAGACTACTAACAAATCCCTAATCATCCCGTTAATTCAATCTTCTTTTTCTAGCCGCTACTTCTTCGTCAATTCCCTTCGTCCTTGTCTTCTTTCCTTCGGCAATCAGAGAGCAGGAATCATCTCGAGCAAGAAGGTAATTATGTGATACCGGTAAAATCCTCACCGCAAATCTTTTGTTTAATCTATTTCGTCCCCCTTTAATTTCCGATTTCTGCTAGTTGATGACTTCATGATGGACGACATTTATTCCAAGGAAGATCTTTGGTGATGTCGGTGATTGTAATCCTATTGCTAGTGGTTGTGTGAGATTTATCCAAACAAAAGATACATATATCCAGCTCTCATTTGTTAATTTGTTAATTGCGTGGTGACCTCCGATCGGAAGCGAGTAGAAGAACAGGAAGGAGAGCTCCGTGTGGGGTGGTGGTCGTTGTTAACCTAGCATCGAGCGATTGTCAATGGTCGTACCGAGCCGGATCAATTTTTGTTCGGTAAAATTCTTGTTCCCTCATTGTTTCATTAATTCTAGTTCGGTCTTGTGTTTTATGGCATTAATCAATTGCATCGAGTTTTAATAGGGCTGCAATCTTTGTAACTGATACCGAGCCTCGGGTGATCTCGGTGGGTCGGGGTCAATTGGTTTAAATCGCTTCTGTAGAATGAAAATTAAACGGGAATGTATAACCGAAGGGGAACCGAACCCGCAGGGTTCTTGGTTTCCCAATCGGGAGACTCTTACAAGTCGATGTTAGGAATCAGCCGTAATCTGGGAATTTATCATTTTTTAAACTGTCGGTATCCAAGTCGATGTTAGGAATCAGCCGTAATCAGCCGTAATCGCGAGTTTGCGGGTCGAGTCGGGTTGCTATAACGTATTTTGCAAATTCACCATTTTTCTGGCAGAATCTGCCTTCTGCCCTCGACTGTTTTTGATGTACTTAAAATGATCTTTTGAGTTTTTGGCCCGTGATGAGACCTTTATTTCTGAGTTAGCTTTTCAATGCCGCAACCCTCTCGTCAATCCGAATTACGGTTTAAAAGTTATAGCTAATTTAGTATGCTGCTGTAAGGAAACGTGACATGTACGACATGTCTGTCTTGCAACACTGTTTTGAGACACTTAGGTGGTGTTTGTTTTTTGTCAAAAAGTCTTTTTGGGGTCTTATATCTGCAGGCGGGAAGACATTTTAGAAAAATAGCGTTTGTTTTTTGGAAGTCGGAAGATGAGAAAAAGTCTTTTTGAGGTCTTTTGTGGGAAGACTTGGACCATAGTCTTCCAAGTTTGGAAGACATTTTACTTAAACTTAAAAAAAGAATTTATTCATCATCACTACCACTACCACCCATACCACCGCCGCCACCACCACCACCACCACCGCCACCACCCGCCACCACATACCACCGCCACCCCCACCACCGACCTCCACCACCACCTACCGCCACCACCACCTACCACCACCACCACCTACCACCACCATCACCTACCTCTGCCACCACCGACCGCCGCCACCACCACTTACCGCCGACACCACCACCACCACCCACCAACACCTACCTCCACAACCACCACCAACCACCGCCACCTACCTCTAGCACCAACACCCACCGCCACCTACCTCCACCACCACAACCACCACCACCCCCATTACCTCCCGCCACCACCACCACCTACCACCACCACATACCGCCACCACCACCACCACCACTAGCTACCCCCACCTCCACCTACCGCCACCACCCACCACCACCTACCGCCACCACCACCCGCCCCACCCGCCACCACTAATACCGTCGCTAAAAGATATTCAGTTTGCAGACATTGAAAAACAAACAGTCTTTGTCATAGAGACTGCAGACATTTGGTCCACATCTTCTCTGCAGATGTGGTCCGCAGACTGCAGACGTTTTTCCTCTTCAAAAACAAACAGCACCTTAGAGTCTGTTTTGGCCAGTGACCGGCTCACAGAGATGTGTAGTTCTGGTTGTCTACTTGTCATGGTAAAAATATGGGAAAAATCTAATGAGCCGTTTAGGAGTTATGGCAGTTTCCGTGAGACTGACGGGTGCTGCCAGCTTTCTGAAATAAGCCCTCGGGTAGAATTTTAATTCAAGGTTTCACTTTTTGGTTTTAGGATCGTTTAGGATATAACGTGCTGTACCTTTGACTGTCGGGAACCCTTTGGAGCTTACGTTTCTCGAGGTGAGTATTCTCACCGTATATTCAGTTTTAACGTTATACATGCATGACTTATGTGTTACATTACTTGCACCATATTTGCTATCTGAGTTATCTGTTATCCGAGTTATCTGTGATCTAGCATCTTGTGTTCTGAGTTTCTGAGTTCTGAGTTTCTGAGTTCTGGAGTTAAACATTAAACATAATATATCTGACTTGACACCGAAGAGCACTGGTGTCAGACGTTTTGACTTGGCACCGAAGAGTACTGGTGCCAGGCCTTTTGACTCAACACCGAAGAGTACAGGTGTTGAGGTGGTGTGAGGCGGGTCGAGGTTGATCTCTCGCCCCAAGTCACACTAGCGCGCTATATAAATTAAAATCTGAGTAATAAAATCTGAGAAATAAATCTGAGTAATTAATCGAGTAGATTCTGAGTAGGAGTACACCGATGTGCCCTCATGTGTTGTATGTTATGATTGTTTGCATTTTGAGAATTATTCACTCAGCTTCCCCAGCTGACCCAAACTTTCCCCCACATTGTTTCAGGTACCAGCAAAGGAAAGGAGAAGGTGGACGGTTGACCGCTGTATCTTTTTATTACTGATGTGGACATCATTTAATATTTTAAAACACTTTACTTTATCTTAACTATTTCCGCAATAAATACGTTTTAAATGTTAAATATTAATATCTGAGATTTAGTTATGGGACCTTTTGATTATAATTTTATTTTCAAAAATTTTAAAAATCTTGTAAATTTTTGGGTGTTACAAATTAGAGAAAAGACTAAAGTGCCCTCACATGCTTGGCATGTGAAATGATTTAACGACACTTAACGGTGGATTTTGGACGGAAGGACAAAAAAACGGAATTTTGCATACCTCAAGGACAAAAAAACAGAAAAAAAAGCACAGGGACAAAAACGCAGAATCGGGCAAACCACAGGGACAAAAACTGTAATTTACTCTAAAAACTTAATTTATATATAAACGCTGTAAATAACAAACTTCCCTAAATCAGCCATTATTAAAAGGTTAAATCTCTGGAAATAACAAACGGCCAATATTAAAAGCTTAATATTGCATTTAAATTCGCTGGAAATAACAAACTTACCAAGTAGCAGGTTTGACTCTTTAAATACCAAATACGAAAATATTAATTAAAATCTGCATATCTGACCCATATTTGTAGCTTGAATACTTGAATGTTTACTTTCATCTTCAAATCTGCAAAATATACAATTGTAGAAAAATATTTTAGCTTTGATTAAACATAATTAAAAATATTTAACGAAATAAACTTGCCAATTAGAAATATATGACCCATATATTTAAATCTGCATAAAGATTGAGCAATTCAAATCTGCATATCTGACCTATATTAAAACATACTGTGGCCTTCGAACTTCTGGTTACAACATATTTGAAAGTTATAGCAAGTACGATGTGTCGTTATTTCATTCTTAAAAGTTTCATTGCTTTGTATTAATCCTCATGTTCCATTTTTTGGAATATGATTATCAGTTCTAATTAACTTTTAAAATTCCTGCATACCAAGTGTTTGATGAAATGCCTATTTGATTATCACAAGGTAGCATTAACTTTATGTTATTTTGCTTAAATTTGTCATTTTTATAATAAACTTTTGAGCTGTAAAAGCTTGATTTTGCATATGCTAAGGCCGATGTTTTTTGTTTGTTAAGCCAGATTTTCAATGTTGCCCAATTTTTGTACATCCTAGATTCCATGTTGTTGCAATTTTCATAGAACATGAAGAGTACAACCTTAACAATCCCAATTAATTTCTAATATGTGAATCAGATGAGAAACATCAGGTGTTATAGTAACAAATTATAAAAGTTTTGTAATTCTATTATTGTTTTGTTTATATACTCACTTTGTAATACATAGTTATGTCTGATCTCATCTATTTAATCACGTTTTTTTTGTGGATATGTAAATATACAAAATTTTATAGAAGGTACTAAATTGATTTTATATCAATTTTCAGTACTAAATTAGTTGTTAATTCTTGAATTAATAATTATCTTAATTCCAGAATTTATTTTGGACATGTATAAGTAATTAATGTACTTCAACATGTTTGACCTATGCGACCCATTTGATTTGTTCCCCTTTTAGCAAAAAGGGGTTGGGTTGAAAATGGCCACCTTTTTTGTCTATTTTTTTTATAGAAATATTAGCTTTTTAATTATGATTACAGTTTTAATATTATTACATTAATATTCAAGAGTCACTAACTGCAGTTTTATCTACGCAAAGATGCAAAGTCTTCAAGAATTGGTTACATTATATTATGCATTATAATTTCATATTTAAAACTATTACCTAAATTAGGCTTTACTACATCATTTATGTGCATTTTTGTTTCAATAATTTAAAATGGATCATTATGGCTTCAGCTGCTCAGTATTGTTGGTTCCCAACTGGTGGCACGAATATTATTAAGTTGAATACGATAGAAAACAGTTGACATTTTAGAATAAAATAAACAAGCACGTATGTTTATAAGAAGTGGATTAAATTACAATCTATAAAAGATTGTTTTATGGATTGTTTTTAATTAGAAAATCAGTGTTGAAATTGATAGAATTTAACCTAATGACCTATGCTTCTAATTTTGAGCTCAACATCTTAACCCATGATGATTGGTTTGTCCCATTTTATTATACAATTAATTAACATGTTCTTCTTAAGACATTTCATATAAGTTGTTTATGATTAGTCATGTGTCATTTGATTAATCTTTTTCTTTACTTTTGAATTCAAAGTTTCAATATAAAATTGAAACATTTATTTTTTGTTCATTGACAGATGGAGCAGTGAATCCTGATCCTGATCAATGGGGAAGAACAAGAAAAGAGGCATCTTGCAAAATTGGGGTGATATGCATCTGCAGCAGTAAGCAGCATAAAAATTGGGCAAAGTTGACCAAACCAGGATAAATACTTCAGGTTAGAGGTAGGTGATGTAACATCCTAAATCCGGCCTAGTTGTTTTAGGTATATTTTGATATTTGAAAATATCTATTTGACCCTATGTGGAATAAAATGATTAAATGTTAAATTGATTGTTTGACCTTTTGTCCTGTTGTGATATTTTAATCAAGGGATTAAAATATCTGTTTTTTGAAATGTTTAAATGAAAATGTGATTTTTATATTTTTGGATTCTCCTTTTAATATCGTCTCCAGAAATACTTTCGTTTTAAAAATTGGAGTCCGTTTGCTATTTTAAATAAATTAACTACGAACGGGACTTTTATATCGTATTGTTTAAAAGTTGATAAAAGACAAAAGTGGGGCCCCCTAGGGGTGTGTTCGGCAGCCTTGGAGGGAGGGGACACCATTTCCCTTTTCTTCTTCCTTCTTCATTTGTTATCTTATCCATCTCTCACTCTCTCTCTTCCTCTCTCTCTCTCTAAATCCCCATCTTCTTCTTCTTGTGTTCTTGATGATTTCTTGAAGATTTCTTGCTCAATCTTAAATCTAAACATGTTTTTGGAAAGCTCTTGATGTAAGCTTCAACCTATATGTGTTTATTTTCGATTTCATGATAGTTGATAAATTAGGGTTTATGTTGTCTTGAGATTTGGTTGGTGATTATGGTGTTAAATGTTATATTAAGTGTTTATACAAAGTTTGGCATGTTTTGTTGTATGGGTACAAGTATTTTAGCACAAGGTACAACCTTTTTAGCACAATGTACACATGTGTGGGTGTGTGTGTGTGTGTGTTCGTGGGTGTGTGTGTGTGTGTTCGTGTGTGTGTGTGTGTGTGTGTGTATCAATTGTGTGGTTTTGGATTATGCTTCTAACTTGGCTTAATATGGGTTTTAATGTCATTGTGGGTTGAATTAATATGTAGGAAGTGATAATATGTCAAATATGTTAGTTATGGATTATGTCAAGTTTTGGTGAGATTTGATAGTTAGTGTTTGCATGATTTGGGTCAAAAGTTATAACTTATGATTTTGAAGTAAAATAGTTGGGTTATGATAGTTATGAACTTGTTAGATTGACTAATTAGTTATGATTTGCTAAATGGTAGATTATAGCATTTGTAGTTGTGTTTGGATGTTTTTTAGTTAGAAATGGTTAACTAGTAAATTGGAAGTAAAATGCATGGATTGTTGGTAACTTGAACTTGATGAATTGATATATGATTATGAATTGCCAAATGTGGTTTAATGTCATGGTAAAGTTCATTGTAGGATTAAAGAGGTAATAATTGGGCATGTTGACAATTATGTGATTTTGACCCGTTTGGGCCATTTAGTGGTAAAATGATTTAAAATAACTTGGATTGTGAAAGTGTAAGTATTTGTTAGGATTATGTGATTAGTAATGTTATTGGTAACATTTGGTGAATGGCAAGTTGATGATATGATTACAATTGTAGGATGTATTATTGTTTAATAATCCGGTTTGACCCGTTTGGGTGTAATACTTGCAAAATGACTAGTTGACTTGTTGTGTAAGTGTAGATGATTATGACATGTTCATATGATGGTTTAAGTGTTTGGCTATTTAATTAGTGCAAGTGTTAGTGTTAAATGTATATTTAACATTGTTTATAATTTGGTGGAATTATATACTAATTCGGTATTCCTTTGGTGTACAGGAATCGGGATCGTGACTCAGAAACATTAGACCTCTGAGTTCGACAAGTGGAAGGTTTCGGTGAGTGGATTTAATCTCCAACTTGTGTTCGGTCACAATCGGTTCGGTATATGCATACTTGATAAAATGCAGGAAATCGCCAGACAAGAGGAGTTCACGACGCGAACTTAGTTCGCGATCGTGAAGTCGGTCCAGAGAAAATGGTTTGCCATCGCGAAGAGTTCACGACCAGAGTTCACGTCGCGAACTCTAGTTCGCGATCGTGAACTAGAGTTAGCGATCGGGAAATCTGTTGTGACGTTTTTTTCGCGGTGTTCTTCGTACCTAGTCTACTTGTTATGTATGCCTAGTGTTAGGGAATACCATACATGACCATGGGCACTAGGTGAAGAGACTTGGCTTGTTTGCAAGCAACAACTCGGTGTGTTGGTTAGCCGAGGCTCGGTGTGTGTTAATCCGAGGTTTGAGAAGTCACTGCGCTGGGCATTGGGTGTCGACTAAAGGGTATCCGACCTTACCTGTATTTGTTGCATGGTCAAGGGGAGGGAGTTTCCCGGGTGTTGGGCACGAAACGCTATCGGTTACCGTGGTTTGGCCGACCATGGTTTAAGGCTCCGGCAGGACCCCGATCTTCTCGAACAAACAGTGTTGACCCAACCGGAGATGTTTATTTAAACTTCCGGGTTTATGTGATGACCCAAACGGAGATGTTTTATAACTTCCGTGTTTTAGGGAACAGTGATATGTGGTTAGGTGGCCTTTAGATAGTAGAGTTGTCTTTGCCAGCTTGTTGGGCTTTACAGAATTCGTAGATTCTGTCCATTCACTTAGCTTTGTGCTAATCCCTCCCTCGTTGAATCTTTTCAGGTGATCAGTGCTTTGGACGGGATGATTGACCAAGCTCAGTTTGTTATGTTTTAAAAAAATGAGCCATGTCGCTTAAGTGACACCGTTTTTGTATTGTTAAAGTAATGTTTATTTTGAAAGCTCATTGTGGGACCTTGTTTGTAAACTAAACTAAACTAAACTAACCTAGAGGATAACCTAATCGCCTTCGGGCATTTAAAAAAAAAAAACGCTTCCTAAATTTTGCGGTGTTACAACTTGGTATCAGAGCTTCGGTTTGGCGATGGATACACGGGGTTGGTGTTCCATTCCCTAATCGTGGCTCAAGTTTGGTCAAGCATTCCGGACGAGTGGGATTAGAGCAACGGTGAATGAAGTTAGTTTATAGTTAGTAAGTAGTTACTAACGATTTAAACTAAGCTTTTGTGAGTTGTTGTGATTGTTATAGATATGACAGGAAAAGAGAACCCGACCCCCTTGGCCCTAGGAAATGTTGGCACATCAAGTAACGATGCGGGAACTCCCCGAGGAGCATATATACGCACGTGGGGAAAATGAAGTACATTAGAGGAGGTCAATTTGGGCAAGATGGAAGTTGACCTTGGGAAAAGAGAATGGGTTGTGGGTCAAGGACGGGGGCGGTCGGGGAATCTTCACCAACCGTGGACCGATAATGATAGCTCGGGTATGTTTTAATAAACTCAATACTGGTGTTTATGTAGAATTGTTAACTGATAAGGTTGCTTAACTAAGATTTGTGAAATGTTGTGATAAACTGAACTGCTTACCTTCGGTGTGTTATGTCACTTGAATTAGAATTATTGATTGCTTGTTGATTTGGGATACTTCTTATGTGTCAGGAGTTTTGTAGATATAAGTGATGCATGCTTTCATGTCTTTAACTGTTGAAACTTGGACTAAGATTAGTGTGTTATGATGTATGGATTAGTCTAGTTTAATCAGAGTTATGAACAATGTTATAAGCGATTGAATCTTTTCTGGTTGTCCGGACACACATAGTGTCTCGGTGGTTAAAGTGCTTGTTTTCCGTGTTGTGCAAATTGGTGATTAGTTGATTGTAATTGTTTTAGTCGTTCCTTCACTTTGGGAGAAGCGAAGAGAAGCGGACGTATGTCGGTTTCGGTCACAACATATGTGACCGTGGATCTAATTGAGTATAATAGTAATTATTGTAAACTGTGGGGATGTGATGCTTGTAATTAAAATGGATGGAATTGTATGCGTGAATTGAATGGTCCAAGTAGGACTAGTGTTTGTTATGTGAAAAGTGGAATTTTATTGTGACATGTCGGGTCACATGTAGTGACTTGTATAGTGAGAATCAGAGATGTTTGTTTTTGGTTATAGACATTAATTATGACAGTCAGTCAATGTTAAATATCTAAATGACCTGAAATGCTATGATGCAAATTGTGACTTGTATCCTATGTGGAAATTGGAATCTGAAAATGACTACTGAATTGTGTGTGTAGATCTTTTGAGATGACTTGCGATAGTAATAATTGAAGATAAAAGAGACTGTTAAATGATTTTGCATTGATTATGAAATTATTTGAGAAGAGTTTGAAAATGTGATTTATACCTAAATCTAGTGTTTAGATTTAAATGATTGTATAGAAGTGATTTTAGTTAATAAAAATTGATCATAGTTTAAATTGATAATTTAAAATTGCTCAGGGTGATGATGACGTTTATTGATTGTAATGAAAACTGTTGAATTGAGGTTTTGAGGTTTTATATCTTAGGGGATACGTTTCTAGATCAAATATCATGATAGAAATGATAAAAGTTGCTTATGCTTAATTGTGAATTGAATTGTTGAAATTATCTTGCTAGTTGGATGTTAAATAAGTAAGAGTTAAAGAACGAGTTGTATGATAATTGGTCGACTTGAGGCTAAGTAAAGGTTGGCATTTAATTGAAAATAATTGTTAGTCATCACATGAGTTTGACATGTTTAATGAACCGTGAATTGTATGTGTGGAATTGTTATAATAAATTTATCAATATTGACCCGTTCAAGGTAATTAGTGTCGAGACTTGATTGGTTGCATTTTAAAATTGCTAGATTTTGATTGTGATGGAAATCGTTTGATAATTACATGAGTCGGTTTGGTGAGTAGCTTGACATGTTATGGAAGTAATAAGAACAATTTTTGGATAATAAAACTTGTTTTGATCCGTTAGGTCGTGAGTATGACTAATTTGGTATAAAAGATATTGCCATGATTGTAATGAGTTATGTGGGGTAGACTTGAATTGTGTAAACTGTGATTAGTTTTGTCAAAGCGTGCAACTTGACTTTGTAAAATTTTGCCATACTTGTAATGTGGTTGATTATGCATAATAGTTGATGATTGTTAGAAGTATTGTTAACTAAGGACTTTGATAGTGTCACGATGAATTGCTTGATTTTGACCAGTTCGTGCCTAGTATGCAAAAAGGATTGATGTGACTTTATGGTATGAAAGTGTATTTTTTTGAAATTAGTTGATTAAGGCCGGAAATTTTTAATGGAAATTCTTAAAATTGCGGGTCAAGGTTGTAAATTTTGTTAGAATAAAGAAGAAAATGAGTAGATAATTGTGACTTTGTGTAAGGAATTCTTAAACATATGCTCGTGGATCACTTTTATGGCGTGAGGAATGCTAACTTGTTATGAATGGTAAATGCTATATGAGTAATGAGATGATTTAGAGTAAGTGTAGACTACAAAAATGAATTGATTGTTAATTGATATGGCGATGTTTTGCGGGAACATAATATGGAGAAGTTGGAATTGCTAAATATACTATGAAGTGTATGACAAATTGAATGAAATTTTATTTGAGCATGTATACGTGAAGGTGATTGGAATAGTGTCGTAAACTTTTTGTGATAATTACGTGCTAATTGAATATTGTTGTTGGATTCCGGGGACGGAATCCTCTTTAAGGAGGGTAGAGTTGTAACATCCTAAATCCGGCCTAGTTGTTTTAGGTATATTTTGATATTTGAAAATATCTATTTGACCCTATGTGGAATAAATTGATTAAATGTTAAATTGATTGTTTGACCTTTTGTCCTGTTCTGATATTTTAATCAAGGGATTA
Organism: Calendula officinalis; assembly: GCA_963853835.1. Taxonomy (NCBI): domain Eukaryota; kingdom Viridiplantae; phylum Streptophyta; class Magnoliopsida; order Asterales; family Asteraceae; genus Calendula; species Calendula officinalis. Next base: position 25,933,576 of record OY970830.1, on the reverse strand, counting down.
AAATATCTGTTTTCTGAAATGTTTAAATGAAAATGTGATTTTTATATTTTTGGATTCTCCTTTTAATATCGTCTCCAGAAATACTTTCGTTTTAAAAATTGGAGTCCGTTTGCTATTTTAAATAAATTAACTACGAACGGGACTTTTATATCGTATTGTTTAAAAGTTGATAAAAGACAAAAGTGGGGCCCCCTAGGGGTGTGTTCGGCAGCCTTGGAGGGAGGGGACACCATTTCCCTTTTCTTCTTCCTTCTTCATTTGTTATCTTATCCATCTCTCACTCTCTCTCTCTCTCTCTCTCTCGTCTCTCTCTTCCCCTCTCTCTCTAAATCCCCATCTTCTTCTTCTTGTGTTCTTGATGATTTCTTGAAGATTTCTTGCTCAATCTTAAATCTAAACATGTTTTTGGAAAGCTCTTGAGGTAAGCTTCAACCTATATGTGTTTATTTTCGATTTCATGATAGTTGATAAATTAGGGTTTATGTGCTCTTGAGATTTGGTTGGTGATTATGGTGTTAAATGTTATATTAAGTGTTTATACAAAGTTTGGCATGTTTTGTTTTATGGGTACAAGTATTTTAGCACCAGGTACAACCTTTTTAGTACAATGTACACATGTGTGGGTGTGTGTGTGTTCGTGGGTGTGTGTGTGTTCGTGTGTGTGTGTGTGTGTGTGTGTGTATCAATTGTGTGGTTTTGGATTATGCTTCTAACTTGGCTTAATATGGGTTTTAATGTCATTGTGGGTTGAATTAATATGTAGGAAGTGATAATATGTCAAATATGTTAGTTATGGATTATGTCAAGTTTTGGTGAGATTTGATAGTTAGTGTTTGGATGATTTGGGTCAAAAGTTATAACTTATGATTTTGAAGTAAAATAGTTGGGTTATGATAGTTATGAACTTGTTAGATTGACTAATTAGTTATGATTTGCTAAATGGTATATTATAGCATTTGTAGTTGTGTTTGGATGTTTTTTAGTTAGAAATGGTTAACTAGTAAATTGGAAGTAAAATGCATGGATTGTTGGTAACTTGAACTTGATGAATTGATATATGATTATGAATTGCCAAATGTGGTTTAATGTCATGGTAAAGTTCATTGTAGGATTAAAGAGGTAATAATTGGGCATGTTGACAATTATGTGATTTTGACCCGTTTGGACCATTTAGTGGTAAAATGATTTAAAATAACTTGGATTGTGAAAGTGTAAGTATTTGTTAGGATTATGTGATTAGTAATGTTATTGGTAACATTTGGTGAATGGCAAGTTGATGATATGATTACAATTGTAGGATGTATTATTGTTTAATAATCCGGTTTGACCCGTTTGGGTGTAATACTTGCAAAATGACTAGTTGACTTGTTGTGTAAGTGTAGATGATTATGACATGTTCATATGATGGTTTAAGTGTTTGGCTATTTAATTAGTGCAAGTGTTAGTGTTAAATGTATATTTAACATTGTTTATAATTTGGTGGAATTATATACTAATTCGGTATTCCTTTGGTGTACAGGAATCGGGATCGTGACTCAGAAACATTAGACCTCTGAGTTCGACAAGTGGAAGGTTTCGGTGAGTGGATTTAATCTCCAACTTGTGTTCGGTCACAATTGGTTCGGTATATGCATACTTGATAAAATGCAGGAAATCGCCAGACAAGAGGAGTTCACGACGCGAACTTAGTTCGCGATCGTGAAGTCGGTCCAGAGAAAATGGTTTGCCATCGCGAAGAGTTCACGACCAGAGTTCACGTCGCGAACTCTAGTTCGCGATCGTGAACTAGAGTTAGCGATCGGGAAATCTGTTGTGACGTTTTTTTCGCGGTGTTCTTGGTACCTAGTCTACTTGTTATGTATGCCTAGTGTTAGGGAATACCATACATGACCATGGGCACTAGGTGAAGAGACTTGGCTTGTTTGCAAGCAACAACTCGGTGTGTTGGTTAGCCGAGGCTCGGTGTGTGTTAATCCGAGGTTTGAGAAGTCACTGCGCTGGGCATTGGGTGTCGACTAAAGGGTATCCGACCTTACCTGTATTTGTTGCATGGTCAAGGGGAGGGAGTTGCCCGGGTGTTGGGCACGAAACGCTATCGGTTACCGTGGTTTGGCCGACCATGGTTTAAGGCTCCGGCAGGACCCCGATCTTCTCGAACAAACAGTGTTGACCCAACCGGAGATGTTTATTTAAACTTCCGGGATTAAGTGATGACCCAACCGGAGATGTTTTATAACTTCCGTGTTTTAGGGAACAGTGATATGTGGTTAGGTGGCCTTTAGATAGTAGAGTTGTCTTTGCCAGCTTGTTGGGCTTTACAGAATTTGTAGATTCTGTCCATTCACTTAGCTTTGTGCTAATCCCTCCCTCGTTGAATCTTTTCAGGTGATCAGTGCTTTGGACGGGATGATTGACCAAGCTCAGTTTGTTATGTTTTAAAAAAATGAGCCATGTCGCTTAAGTGACACCGTTTTTGTATTGTTAAAGTAATGTTTATTTTGAAAGCTCATTGTGGGACCTTGTTTGTAAACTAAACTAAACTAAACTAACCTAGAGGATAACCTAATCGCCTTCGGGCATTTAAAAAAAAAAAAAACGCTTCCTAAATTTTGCGGTGTTACAGGTGATATTGAGCTACTTCGACCCGTTTACTTATGGGTCAATTTGGGTTATGGTTTATCTCCAACGAATTAAATGGGTAGGATAAAAATTGAGTTAAAAAGGAAATGATCAATTGAAGTCAAAGTCACCCAAAAATTAGATTATGGTTATCTCATCTTTGTCCTACATAAAGCATTAAGGGAAAGTCTTAATCTCTTAATTTTTACAACATTTAAAATTCCATTTTTACCCCCATACCACAATTTACAACAGTATTATTAATTAATTATATAGCTGATATGCAAAAGTTGTATAATTATTGATAGATTCAATATGCATCGTAAGTGTTTGATTGAAATTTCCAGTGAAAAGTGAAGATACCAGAGTGTTTACCAAAATTGATTCTTAAGGTGTGCCACCAAAATTTCCAGTGCTTGATTGATCCCTAATCATACAAATTGGTCAACTTTGTTCGGTGACTCAGGGGATGTGAAAAGTGATCTACATGTAATTTGTATGATTTATCAATTTTAATACATCTTTTATAGGTAGAAATTAGCCATGTGTCTATTTGGGTTATGTTTCTAGAAAAACTTTTGAGTTTATTGAATTGTATACTAATCTGAAAATTGCTTATGATAGGTTTCACAAATGAGTTTTTTGCTGTTAAAAAATAACCATCAGAATGTGATGAGATCATATCTAACTATTACCAACCTTCTTTTTGATGTCTTGTGGTTTTGTAAGAAAACACACATACACCTTTCAACTTAGATTAAAGTTAAATCACTATCAGAAATATAGATGTCTTTATGATTTGAGGAATATAAATGTTTGATAATTTGGGGAAGTTTCACGTTTGAAATTTTGTTTTCTTGGAAATTATTAACAAATTTGAACAAGCTTGAGATAAATTTACTAGAGAAACTGATTCTATAAAGTCTATGATTCATCTTAACTATATTAAATAATGGAGAATCACAAAACCCTTTTCTTCAACATGTAATATGCTTAATTGCTTATATGATTCATCTTCAAAGTTCCGGCCAATTACAAATTATTACAATAGTAGTTTTTTTCAACTAAATATATATGCATGGATTCTCATAATTTTAAGCAGAAATTGTATGAGACTTTATATGTATGAAGATGACAACATTGAGCAGTCATTATGCAATTGTGATGGAAATAGCAATAATCAAGATGAAAATCAAGAATTAGTAGACGAAATCAAAGAATATTATGATTGTAGATATTTATCTGCATGACGAATTTATGGATATGACGTCCATTACAGATTATTACAATTCATATTTACATTCTATAAACTTACGTTCAATAAAATTATAACCCGTGAAAAAATATCAACTATTTATAGAAGCAAGAACAAAATTACGTTCAACAATATGACTGACCACTCGTGATATTTTATAATTTATAAGCTTGAATTCTCTAATTTACGTTATATGAGCATTATATTTTTTTCATATATGTAATAATCATGACATTAACGGTAAAATTTTGTATTATACGTTCAGTAAAATTATTGACAACCCGTGATTTTTCACGGGTCATAACCTAGTATTAGGATAAAAGAGAGATGATATTTGTGCCTAATCATATCTAAATTTGACATATGTAATCTATTAATTCTCTTTAGTTATATCATCTCTTGATTTTGACATTTGTAATCATCAAATGGATAGGTACATGCGTAGACGTAAATATTAGGCACTAATACCATTCATCTAGCATAAAATGAGTCAAAATTATGACTAAATGTTAAAATCAAAGAATGATATGAAGAAAAAAAAAATAGTGAATTACATATGTCAAGTTTATAAATAAATAGACGTATGAATAAGAAGAAAATGGTAAAAAAAATATAATTTCTCTAATAATATTGTTTTGGAGAGTGTTTGAATTGCATATTTTGAAATTGATTATAAAGAAGTGTTTTAAGCTAAAATAATCACTTTAATGACTTTAGGAATTACTTAATTTGGTATAAAATAAACAAATAACATAATAAAAATACTTATTTTGTTATTATCCATAAACTTATGGTGCCATAACTTGTAATAGCACCATCAAGGCATCAACAATAGTTTGAAATTCAAAGAGTGATAAATATTGGTAACCAAAATGCTAACATTTAAAGTCAATGACTCAATTTTCTCCGGATAATTTGACCATGACGGTCAACCAATCACATTAAAACATACGATGTTATTTTTAGTCTAAACATCAATTAACAACATACCCCGTAAACTTTTAAGCACATCTTACAAGTTTACAACAATTTTGAAATCGACAAATTATAAAATAAAACAAAATTATGGTTTTCCTATAAAAAGAAACAATTAGCTTCTAGTTGATCGAGGCCGAACCCATCTAGCTGAACTCGCTTTTGACAAGCCCGAATAATAATCACCAACATTTGCTACAAAAAGCGGGTCCCTTTCATCATCATATTTATTATGTTCACTAAAACCGTTAGTCTGATCCGTGTTTTCTAGCTCTTTTGTTAAATCATCCATTGTCTTTTTTAGGGTTGCCTTGCTCATGGGGCCCGCTTCACCCGTTGCTACACCAACCATCGTGATCTTTGGAAGAAACGGGTTCGGGTAACGGGTCGGGTCTTCTTTAATGTTACTTTCCTTTCTGGAAGAAATGAAGATAATCAGAAACAGGTAGGAATTTTTCTCTAGACTTTTAAGAATATAATCAGTGTTTTTTTTTATCTTGAGAAAACTATTTTAAAGTTTGAGAACCATGATGGAGCCCGATTTCTTACAAATGGGTCAATTCATATCCCCAATGGGTCGAACGGATCAAATAAAAAATAAACTAAAGGAAGAACTAAATGCCTATGTTTTTTATAAAAAAAAAGACTTGTAATGACATATAAGTGATCAAGACCAAAATATGTTTTAGTATCCTGAACTTGGCTTACTAGTGACTAGGTATTCTACTACCCTGAACTATTAAAGGTGCAGCATGGGTAACCCCGAACTTGACAAAATGGTCGATTTAGTACCTCGACTCACTGATTTACTTTTAATATCAATATGTTGAGATGAGGGTATATTTTTTTAGTCCATCAAAAGCTCCAACGAATGTAAGTCATGGAAGAAAACATGATTAAATTAATGAGTCAAGGTACAAAATCGACCATTTTGTCAAGTTCAGGGTACCATGTGATAGGGATTTAGATGGTTATTAAATAGTATTAAACTAGAGGGGTTAAAAGAGTAAATAAGCTAAAGTGTTAGAGTGCTTATAACTAGGAAAGAGAATCGGAAGATCGGATCAGGTTTTTGATTATCACGTATTACTCATTGTAGGGTTTCGGCTCTTGGTCGTGCACCTTGAGAGAGGGATTCTTCCCTGGGCAACCAACCATTTAGGTTGATTGTATTATATCTTGTAATTTCGATTTTGGTTTATATATTCAAATCAGTTCTTCTTCTTCTTCTATTTTCTGTGTTTATTCATCTGTTTTCGATTATTGATTTCACAATCTGTATCATTGGTCCGACCTGCCGAGGCGTTATTTACTTTCTGTCTCAAATCGATTTTAGCGACTCTTTCGAATTACGATCTGAATTTCAATCGCGATTCGGTAATTTCTGTATGTAAATCGCGAATTAATTATCAATGGACACAATATCGATTGAGAATCGGCTGGAACAGCTTCAATCGGAAGTGGCAGAGATCAAATCCAGACTTCAATCGTTGATCGAGTGGAGCAGGCTGCATTTCGAAAACTCGTGCTGGCTTGGATGAAACAAGGTACACAACTCGATTCTGATATGGTTGAATCTGGGGATATTCTGTGGGTGGTTCCGGAGGTGGTGTGGAGCATCATCATGGTGGAACTGTTGGTGGTGTGGATACTTTTGATTATGATATGGAGGCTGATTTGGGTGTGGCTCCTCACAGCAAATCCACGAGTAATGAACCAGTAGTAGATAAATTCGTTGAAGGGAATTACTTAATACCAAAATCCACTCGAATTCAAAGTTTATCAGGTGATGAATCTGGTAATATTATTAAATCTGGTTCTTAAATTAGAAGATGTTAATCGATCTATCACTGGTAGGTTTCAATGGTTAAATTCATTTAACCATGAATTGTTTTGCGAGTCAGGTTGTAAATGGTGCTGCTCGATGAACTGCTTGAATCAAATTTGGTTAGACGACTGGTTATGACTATTCCATATGATGTATGGTGTCGTAAGCCACCAGATTATGTATACTTGTTTGCATCTGATGAAGAAGATATCGGGCAAGTATTCTGGGATGCTTAGTTAAATTAAAAAATTCAGAGAAACAAGTGGGTACCGCATTAAAAAATTTGATTCGTATCGATGGTCCAAAGCTAGTCTATGATCCGGGGATAACAGGGTTTGAGGGATGTATGTGTTTTTCCCCTCCAGAAATGGTTCCCGGAATTTTCGTTGTGCGGGAATGGCATCACTGATGGAGGATGGGGATCGGGTAATTCGTTTTTGGAAAGTGACAATTCTGAGATTGCTTATAGTGGTGGAGATGAAATTGGCATCAACTACAATGGGACCTGAGTTTAAAAGTGGAAATGTACTTAAATCGACTCTTCTTCAACAAGGAAAAGAATTTAATTTCATAGTTAAAAGAAGAGTCGACACAAATAATAATGTTAGTGTTAAGTATGATGGTATAAATGATGTCGAGCATGGAGATACACTATTGGTTGATGGTGGGATGATTTTATTGGTTGTTAACTCTAAGATCACTGAGTTAGTAATATGTGAAGTAATCGGTGGCGGAGATCTGAAAACAGGAGGCATCTCAATTTTCGTGGAAAAAGTGCCTATTTGCCTTCGATAATAGATAAATATTGGGAAGATATAAAGTTTGGAAGAGACAACGATGTAGATTTCTATGCTGACTCATCTGTGATTCATGAGCTAAAAGATTATTTAAAAAGCTGCAATGAGGATATCCATGTGACTGAAAATTGAAAGTGCAGACTCAATAGTCAACATGCCTTCTATACTCGTTGCATATGATGGGGTAATGGTTACACACAATGATCTGGGAGCAGAGCTTCCACTTGAAAAACTCTCTTTATTGCAGGAAGACATCATGCCAAAATTTGCACAACCAAGTTATATTAGCAACAAAGATGCTTAAAAGCATAATTGATCAACCAGCCCCAATTAGTTATGGTGATATACCTCAACGACTATCATCAAAAAACGTGTCAGTTCGTGAAGCTTCTCGGCGCTTTTCAAGCAGTAACCAAAAAAAAGAATCCTTGTTGGATGTAGCAGCTACATTAGATGCAAAGGAACAACTTGTTATGCAAATGATGTTGATGTTGAAGCAAGTCTTGAGGACAAGACTTTTTCGAAGGCGGGAGTAGTGATAGGGATTTAGATGGTTATTAAATAGTATTAAACTAGAGGGGTTAAAAGAGTAAATAAGCTAAAGTGTTAGAGTGCTTATAACTAGGAAAGAGAATCGGAAGATCGGATCAGGTTTTTGATTATCACGTATTACTCATTGTAGGGTTTCGGCTCTTGGTGGTGCACCTTGAGAGAGGGATTCTTCCCTGGGCAACCAACCATTTAGGTTGATTGTATTATATCTTGTAATTTCGATTTTGGTTTATATATTCAAATCAGTTCTTCTTCTTCTATTTTCTGTGTTTATTCATCTGTTTTCGATTATTGATTTCACAATCTGTATCACCATGTTACACCTTTTATAGTTTAGGGTAGTAGAAGACATAGTCAGCCAAGTTCAAGGTACTAAAACGTATTTTGACCTTATATAAGAATTTAATAATTGGACAATTTTTTGGGATCAACCCAACCCATTTTACTCATTATCCAACCCACCCATTTTGCCACCTATAAATTTTCAAGAATCTTCAAATTTTTACCTGTCATCCGATAGGTTATGATGATCATGAAGTGGTTTTAACCATGGATTAGTGAACCATTCTCCAAACGGGTAATGGAAATCCGTTTTATGCTTAAGTTGACCCTGAGACTCATTTTTTGAAGAATTGATATGTTGTAATTCAGAATCTGGAACATCGTCAGGTACCATTGATGCTTTTTGAAATGAAGTTGCACTCCTGCAAGAATATAAAATGAGGCTTTTTTTAATACCAATTTTAGCATGTTTTTAGTTACATTTTCGCAAATAAAATAAATAATTCCACATTCTGGTTAAAATTATAACTTTAATATGTGTAAGAGGTAAAGGAAGATATCATTTTGGTCACTAGAAAAACTTTAATACCTCTAATTGTGAAAAAAAAAAGTGAAGTACCTAAAGTGGAAAATTTCAATAAGTTCACTACCTTTTTGTGCAATTTGTTCAATAATAAAAAGCAAAAATGTGTTTTGGGTCACACTGCCCAACTTATGACCTATACTGCAAAATTACCCATTTTGACCCGTACCACAAAACTACCCGTATTTTTGAACCGTTACCCAACCCACCAGAGTAATTCCTCTACAAAAAGAAGTGATATTGGGTACCTTTTTTCAAATGAATCAACGACATATGGAAATTTGGGTTGAATTCCAGTTGCTTTCCTTAACCACCTATTTCCAAGAAGTAGTTTATCAACTGTATACAAAAGTTGAATCTCTGCAGCTTTTGTAATGACACTTAAAGGTATATCGGGAGTCCCAATTTCATCCATAACTTCCTGAACCTATACACAACATTAACATAACATCTATTCAAAAATCACTGTCGACCCGTTTGACCTATTTGACCCGTTTCTAGGGAAATGAGATGAAATTTTGTAAATTTAAAAGTAATATGCATTAAAATAATATGGGCTTTTACCTCTGGTGGTTCCCATACATTTTCTGTACTGTCATCCAACAAATCAGAAGCCACATTGTCATCAACAATATCCTGACGCCTTTGTAAGTGTCGCGTTTGAATTAGGGAATTAAAATGCTGATCAACAGAATCCTCAAGTATGTCATCTAGCATGCTTTTATTGAAGAAATATGGAGTATACCTAACATGAAATTATAATCAAGAAAATGAATGCTGAATTAAAATATATATTTACTTTAGATGAATTTATATTGAATTAATAATATATAAATATGTACCATTTAATGCCATCAGATGTGGCTATTGCAATATCTAGGTTTTGTGCAGTGAAAACTGGAACTCCTTCGACCTTTTTTTTCCGAGTGTTTTGTGGTGTATTTTTTAACAGTTTATTAGCTTCTTTGACCTGTCTTTCATTTGGAATGAACTGGAACAAGTGAGGTTTTTCCTGTTAAAATCAAGAATAATTAAATTCTAAATAAATAAACGAACTCCGTATAATACCAGTGAGGCAGTGACTAATAATGTTGCAAAAATAGAATACTAACCGATTGAGAAAAATAAAAATAATAATAATCAGCATATTATTGTTGATAAGTAAATACCACAAAAAAGCAAAATTTCCACATAAAGTCAACCAGTGTGTATTTTTAATGCATAAAACCTCCCACATCACTGTATTCTATTAAAATTATATGTTTTTTGGAATCATATTGGACACTAGTTATTGAATTAAATAAAACATTGGGCCCAATTTGACATGACCCGTTTTGACCTAATACTCAACCCGCCCATTTTAGCAGCTATTAAGAAACGAAATATTAATGAAGCTGATACCTTGAAATGTTCATATGCTAAATCAAGGCGACATGCACCAACGACCCCACTAGGAATACTCAGTCGCTTAACATAAGAGACTGAAAGATAAAGAAAATAATACCATAAAATTAAATTAAAATAAAATACAAACTTATAGAATTATATGAACAATAATCAAGTTGTACATTTGTACCTGCATCACCTAAATCAATGAAAAACTGAAACACAGGGCCGTTCTTTTCGCTCTTTATTACAGCTTGAAACATCTTTTTAAGCCATCGCGGTGTTCTGTGAGTGAAAAGAAACACCTAGAAGTATGTGATATATAATGGAGAGAGAATAAATAATTAAATATACAATAAAAAGAACTATTTCATAAGGTATAGTTGATTAGTTTCATTAAACAAATCCAGAACTGTATTTTGATTAGTTGTTGTTCAGGAAACTAGCAGCAAATAACTAATGTGTAAAGTTTATCCATCTCCAAACCTTAATTGATCTTTAATATAACCTAAACATCAAGTGGTAATAAGGATTTTACTATGATTAAAACAATAATCCACTGTTTCAACAAACTGTTTTGGCCGCAATTTCAACATATTTACATTAGCTAGATGCATCAGCTGGTAGGTGGGAGCTCAATTTATCTTAAAACCCTAGCTAAACAGGTGTATGGCATCAAATTCAAACCCTATCCAATACAAGTATACAACAGGAGTAAAATAACTAAATTCATGCAAGGATTAGATACTGAGTTTCAGATTGAAAAGAATTAGATAATGAGTTTCAGAATACGTATAAATAATGTATATAAGTAGAAAGGTGGAAGGTGAATACCTTTTGGAAATAAAGGGGATATCAAACTGTGTGGAAACAGCCATGAGACCAGTACCAGAAAGGTCACACATACTGAAAACCTGACCTACAAACGCCGGTCCACCGCCATTTCCGGTCGAGCTCAGATTCGAAATCCTGACCGTCGACGGAAACCCTGAGCTGGTTGACTCCGACGACATACTCCTGACGGATGACGATGAAGCTAACGGACTCGTAGAAGAAGAAAACGATGTCGTATCGTTCGGAGTAGAATCAGATAACGAAACAGGGGGTAAGGAGAGCGGTAACGGGAGGAGTAATTTGGGCGGAGAAGAAGCAGAATTTGATGAATTTGAAGATTTAGGGATGAAGAGAGATGAGATGTTTGAGGCGGTTGACTGGATGAAGTTAGAGATGTTGTTTACGCAGTGGTGGTGGTGGTGGGGATGACGACGGTGTTCAGTTGCGAAGCCCATCGGAGATGTTTGTTTGTCGCCGGTGTCCGGTGTGTGAACAAGGGATTTGAGATTATGTTGAATATTTATCTTTTATTTTCTGTTTTTCCGACTAGTGAAAAGTGGATAATCAATTTGGGCTATGTGGTAAATATGGGCTCATTTAAGCCCATTTTATGAGTTTACGTGGCCCAGCATGTATTGTGTATGGTTTCGTCATCAAAGAGTTCAATAAATTACTGTTCTACATATTATTTTAGTTTAATTAAAGTTTTCTCTTCTTATAATATACTCTCTCTTTTTTCAAATAAAAATGTATTTTCCATCTTTTCAATCCCTTACCTTTAATAATATTTAGAATAAGGATGGAAATGGGGGCGTATTGGCATACCCGAACCCGTTAAAAACCGCCTCCAAACCCGACCCGATTCCCAACGGGTCGGGTTTATTTTGGATGTTCCCCGTTGAGGATTTTATAAACCTCGGACCCGAATTCTACCTCTGAAACCCGAACTGAATCCCTATATCATTTTATAGATTATATATATAATATATATTTTATATATAAAATAATTAATAAATAATTTATATATATATATATATATATATATATATATATATATATATATATATATATATATATATATATATATATATATATATCGGGCAGGGTGGGAATACCTTACCCCGAACCCAAATCCCGAAAAAATCCCCGAACCCAAATCCGACCAGATATCTTGCCCCGATCCGACTAAAAAGTAGTGGGGTTCGGAGGTTTTCGCCATCCCTAATTTAGAATACGTCAAACACTAAAATAATAATAATTTATTATATTACTATAACAATAACTTCATATTAAATTAAAGTTAATTAATGAATATTAAAATGTTACTTTATATTTTCAATTCTCATGCCCAAACACACCCGTTTAATCCTGGATCTGGCTATATTATTCCGGTTCTCACACTCGTATAGAAACAGCAAGAAGAGACCGCTCACTGCACAAAAACCTTCTTCCCCCAATTTCCATGTTCTTGCCCTAGAGTTTAATCATTTGATCTCTTTCAATTGCAATTTACTCATAGGTAAGTCATCATCTACACCAAATTCAATTCAATTTACTGTAATTCACCATCAATTTCACAGCAATTTGCTTGTTTGAGCAGTGTATCAGCTGTTTATCGAGGGTTTTAATTTTACTTACAATTCTAGCTTATTCATGTCTCAAAATTGGGGATCTTTATATTAATGGTGGTTTTAACTGATTTCGTTTCAGTCTTGTTGTTGAATTGAAGTTTTGTCTGACATATCCTGTTTAGTTTTGTTATTATTTGATCTTTCGTTAACTTCTAGGTTCACGTTTCGATTTATGAAATTTGATTGTTGCTGATGCATATATGAAGAATGAATTGATCGGATTCATCCTGAATTGATTTACCAGATTTGATTTGTAATAGCACCATGCAGTTAATTCAGTTGCATGATCTCATGAATTCTGAATTTGGAACTTTACAATGAGTAATCAGTTTTCAATTCTATCTGGTTAACATGATAGCATTTGTAGTTTTTTTTCCTTTAAATTAATAAACTTTTTGAGGAAAAAGATATTTTTTTGTCTAAAATCATGTTTATTTAATATTCATTGTACAAAATTTGTCTAATTGTGTCATCAAAAGATGGTTTTGTGTCCCAGTTGGATCGTTAAAAACTTGTTAAATGTTTAATACTTTCACAACAATGACAACCAAATGTCTCGCCCTGCTTCAAATTATGGCAAATATGATATAACCTATTTGATATTTTGTTATTAACAGATAAATTAACAACCGTATAAAAAGTTATACAAAAAGAAAGTTTCAATGGCTGCAACGGAAGACAACGGTACACTCTTCCCAATATTCATTTTGACAATGATTGCATTGCCACTTGTACCGTACACAATTATGAAGCTTTGTCGTGCTGCCTCAAAAAAAGCAAAAAGTATCAACTGTCAGTGTTCGGTTTGTTTCCGCTCAGGAAAATACCGTAAATCAATATTTAAAAAGGTAACCGTCTTTATTTCAGATTTTTTTGTAGTTCATTTTTGGAATATTGCCAATAAATGTAACAAAATTTATATAATCTTAATATGTATTGACAGATTTCAAATGTGTCAACATGGAGTAACTTTACATTGGTGCTATTATGGATTATTATGGGCGGTCTTGTATACTATATTAAGACTACAAATCGCGAAGTAAGTAAATTATTTTAATATATTAATCATAAATTGAAAAGTTAGTTATATTTTGATTTGATTTAAAAGCTGTTTTTGGTTGAATCAGGTGCAAGTATTTGAACCATTTAGTATTCTTGGATTACAACATGGAGCATCTGATTCTGAAATAAAAAAGGCGTATAGACGACTTTCTGTTCAATACCATCCTGATAAAAATCCAGATCCAAATGCTCATAAATATTTTATCGAGTCAATTGCTAAAGCTTATCAAGCGCTTACAGATCCAATTTCTCGGGAAAATTTTGAAAAATACGGTCACCCAGATGGCCGACAGGTTGGATTCTATCTCTCTCTCTCTCTCTCTCTTTCACACACACACACACATAATTCGTATGGAATAAAGTTTATTACTTTATAGTTTATGCGAGGTAATTTTAGGGGGCGTCCGGGATTGCTAATTGAAAATAAATTATGCTTTTTGAAAATGGATAATCAGCGGTTACAAAACATGATTCTGAAAAATAGTGTTTGTTTGGATTTGATCATGCTGTTTGAAATCGCAATAATCTAGATAATCAGTTTTTTTAGCGTTTGGCAAACTTGATTATTTGTTTAGTTAATAGGTAAAATACAAATAATCATTTTTCAAAACACGATAAGCACAACACCTTCGCACTTGCTTTTTCAAAACTCCGTTTTGGATGCAACAAAACACAAATAATTGATTTTTTCAAACTTTTTGCCAAACACTCATTTTAGATTATTTGTGTTTTCAAAACGCAATAAGCAGATAATCTGCTCCAAATCGCAATCCCAATCACCCCCTTTACCCTTTACTTGAGGTAATAATCCATTTACTTATCTATAGTTGCTTTCAGTAGTGTTTATCTCAAACAAGGAAATTTGATTGCTTTAATAAAAATGGAGTGATAATAAGAAGAATACTAACAATAAGTAATTATAAAAACTATTTAAAATTTAGAAGAATACATACGATAGAAGGTTTTATATAATTCAGGGGTTGTTTGGTCATTTTAGGAAACCTAAAGTCCAGGGGTCGTTTGGTCATTATTAAACTTTTATTTAATGTGGTGTATTAATTTAGGGATTTCAAATGGGAATAGCTCTTCCTGAGTTTCTGCTAAACATAGAAGGTGCATCTGGTGGGATATTATTATTATGGATTGTTGGTGTTTGTATTTTACTTCCATTAGTGGTTGCGGTTGTATATCTATCAAAATCTTCAAAATATACGGGAAATTATGTCATGCATCAAACATTATCTGCTTATTATTACTTCATGAAACCGTCATTAGCCCCAAGGTATGTATCATCTCACTATCATTATAAACAATAACTTTTTTTAATTATTATTGTTAAAAGAATTTATAATTGACACCAACTTATTTAATGCATTAAAAGATGGTTTTGTGTCCTGTTTGGGTCATTCGGCCACCTGAGAAAGCGATGACGTGGCGGTGGTAATTGAATTACCTAAACTTGACAACAAAAAATATGACAAGTCACGTGCCACCTCAGCACATGTAAAATCATCTTTTAATGACCCAATATGACGGATATTTGTACAGTAATCTTAAATTAAAAAAACCCTTATTGTTAGTAAATTTTTGTAATCATATTTGACCAACTAATTATTTATAACAAGGATTAAAGTTTTGGAGAAAAGTGTTGTGGATCCTAAAATTACCCGTTTTGACCCATTACCCAACTTACCCGATCCGCCCATTTTTCCACATTTATGGTACGAACCAAAGATTCAACAGGAAAATAAATGCAAAATAACAACAAAGTAACGATAATTGAATGATTTTACTGATAATCTTGGGATTAGAAATCCAAGTATCTCCCTAATAATGAAAGACAAAAACAATAATACCGATAAACTTCTCCATGCCTAAACAATGAGGGAATCGGTCTCTATTAATAGAGCCGGCCCTATTCCTAGACCTACATAAACAAGGAAACGAAATAATAATAATATCCTAATATAATAATAGTTAAATAATAATAATATCCTAATATAATAGGATCATATCAATCTACCATTAGAAAACTTTCAAATTATATTAATTTATATATATTTGTGGGATTTACAGCAAAATAATGGATGTTCTGATAAAAGCTGCTGAATACATGGAAATTCCAGTTCGTAGGCCCGATGGAGAACCC
The DNA here is from genome assembly GCA_963853835.1 of Calendula officinalis. Lineage (NCBI taxonomy): Eukaryota > Viridiplantae > Streptophyta > Magnoliopsida > Asterales > Asteraceae > Calendula > Calendula officinalis. Next base: position 25,917,623 of record OY970830.1, on the reverse strand, counting down.
CTTCAGAAACTGTTTATGTTAGTTAGAAGTGAGTTAAATTTGGATCTTAAAAATATTAAACAAGAACAAGCCAAGTTCTGGAAGCAACACCCTGCACTAGTAAAGGTATTGCTTAGGTGGCACTTGTTTTTGCCACATGGATTTAATTCTTTTTTTATTTTTTTACCTTTTGATGTATCCATAACCTACTTATTTTACTTAGGTGGATTTATAAAGTAATACTTAGGTGGCACTGGTTTTTTCCACGTGGGTTTTAATAAAAAATTCAATTTTTTTTAAAACAATATGTTTTGGAAGTTTAGTGTGTCATAAGGTAAGTTTAACAATACCGAGAACCATGGTTTTCTGATTTTTTTCAACTTTTTATTTCAACTTTTTTCGGTTTTGGACCAGACTGAACTAGACCGAGAACTGATTTTGCATGAAAATTGAAATTGTGAATCGGACCAGTTCGGTCAGGTCCGGTTTGCACAGGCCTAGAAAATACATTTCAAGATAGTTTCCCTTTTTAAAACCCTGCATATTGGGCTATTTATTTATTATTTATTTGCAGACAGAGTTGTTGCTTCAAGCTCATTTAACTCGTCAAACAGAAGCTTTAACCCCAGAATTACAAAATGATTTTAAACGTGTGGTGGAGCTTGCACCTCGCCTTCTTGATGAGTTAATGAAGGTACTTTTTTATAATTTCTTTTTTTTACAATAAAAATAAAAATAAAAATATACCCTATATTTTAGGTCTAATGTTTAATTGTTCCATTATGTTATTGTTCACAGATGGCAGTTATACCACGCTCGTCTCAAGGACATGGTTGGCTAAGGCCTGCAGTTGGTGTTGTCGAGCTCTCTCAGTGTATTATCCAGGTAAATTAGTCATCATATATTTATGTATACGTGTGTGTGCATGTATAATTTTCAGTATTTATTTTTAATATATATTTTTAAGTTGTTTTGTTAATGCAGGCTGTTCCTCTTAGTGCAAGGAAAGCTAGTGGTGGATCTTCAGAAGGAATTGCACCGTTTCTGCAACTTCCTCATTTTGATGAGGCCGTCATAAAAAAGTTAGCCCGCAAGGTAAAAGATTATATAATAATTCAAAATTTATATAAATTAGAAACAGGTCAAAAGTACCCGTTTCAGCCCATTTCATGAGAAAAAAAATACCAACTTTGCAAATACTGTTTGATTTAAATATTTATTTATAATTTTACAGAAAGTGAAAACCCTTCAAGAGCTCCGTGACATGTCACTTGAGGCCCGTACCGAACTACTCTCCCAAACCGCGGGCCTTTCCGGGCCCGAAATCCAAGATATTGAATCCGTACTCGAAATGATGCCATCGATAACCGTTGAAGTCACATGTGGGACCGAAGGTGAAGAAGGGATACAAGAAGGTGATGTTGTCACACTACAAGCATGGGTCACCCTAAAACGGGTCAACGGGTTGACCCGTGCCCTCCCGCACGCCCCGCACTACCCGTTCCACAAGGAAGAAAATTGTTGGTTTCTTCTCGCGGATGCAAACTCGAACAACGTTTGGTTTTCTCAAAAAGTTAGTTTCATGGATGAAACGACGGCTATAACCGCCGCTTCAAAGTCGGTTGAGGAAACAATGGAGGGATCGGGTGCGAATGCTAAGGAAGTTAGTAAATCGGTTAGGGATGCGGTTGACCGAGTCAAACGTGGGGCCCGTCTTGTTACGGGCAAGTTTCAAGCGCCCGGTGAAGGGAATTATAATTTGAGTTGTTATTTGTTGTGTGATTCTTGGTTAGGGTGTGATAAGAAGGTTGGGGTTAAAGTCAAAGTGGTCAAACGGACCCGGGCCGGGACCCGTGGCGGGTTTGTGGAGGACGGGCCCGTTTTGGAAGACGGGGTGGAGGAAGATGAGGATGTTGAAGAAGAGGAATATGATGAAGATATTGAGAGTGAGTATAGTGAAGATGAAGAAGATAATAATAATAATAATAATAAAACAAATAGTAAAACAAAAGGTCATGCTAATGGTAAAGGGTATGTGTCAGGTTCGGTTTCAGGTTCGGGTTCGGGCTCGGGCTCAGATGATGAATGAGGATACTTTAATTTTCAGGTAGGATTTTTATAAGATATTTTCAGTACAATGGTCTTTTGATAATTGTGGTAGATTCAGTTTTGGTTGTTAAGTTTGTAAACTAGGGTTTTAAAACCCGAAATTACAGTTTGGCTTGATTTGGTTCGGTTCATTTCGTACTTTAGTGCTAAAATGACAGGTTTTGAAAGATATGTCGGATTTTAGATTTTTAGGCATATCTATTATCTATTATATATAATAAAAGAAGCTTTTTAGGGTGCCACGTGTCACTCCCATATTCATCCAGAAATTCGTTTTCCCGCTCATTGTTTAAATCCGATTTTTAATTCAATTTATTTACTGCATTTATTGTCATAATCAAACAATTAGGGAACATGATTTAAATTTTCACGGGCGTTAATATGATTTCTTAAATTAACAGATTTAGTTTATTATAGATTTTAAATTTATCATAATTAACTTATTTAATTTAGTATTGAATTCAAATATATCTTAATTATCTACTAAATTATCGGAATTATCCTCTTTTAGTGAATCATAGCCTACTTAAACAGTTTATTGGACCGATTATCTTACTACTTTATAATGCAGATTGCACTTTTCTAAAAAAGAAAGGTCTGAATTCAAACATTCCTTAATTAGCAACCTCCTCTTTGCCTAATTAATTAAAAACCAGCTTCCTACGAGGTTTGAACCCGGGTGTATAGGATCCATAGGTAAACATCTTACCACTAGGCAAATTAATAGGTTTGGTTACACTTTCGGGTAACTACCTACTTAATTAGCCATAGTGCGGTAAATAATGAGTGGAATAAAAACGTTTTTTTTTTTCATGGTAAATTAACTACACATTTGTACATTTAATTCGAAGCTACACATTTGACGCCCTGCATTCATGGAATTTGAACGTTTTTTTTTTAATTCTAAGATGTGTTTCCTCCCTAAATTTAGTTCTTTAAATTGCTTAAATAAATGAGTGATTAATTCTAAGATGTGTTTCCTCCCTAAATTTAGTTCTTTAAATTGCTGAAATAAAGGAGTGGAAGAAAAATTATCAGTAATTCCAAACAAACCACTTCGGAGTCAACCCTTTGACCATACCTCCAACTTCAGACCCTCATTTAAACCATTTGATGGTTACTAGCCCAAACTTTATTTTTAATGCTCCTAAATACTTTTGTGTTTGGAATTATAGATATTATTGGAAGAAATATATATTATTTATGTCATCATTGTTTCATTGGAAGTAAAAACGTGGAAGCAATTTGAGAAATCTATATTATATATAATGAGTCAATGCCTTTCTAATATTACAAGGTCTTAAACTAGCCCGTACCATTAGTGGAAGGTCTTAAACCCACAACAAAAATTGCAATAAAAAATTGTGTGACCCGAGATTTGGACCCGGGACCTCACGCAACACATACATCCGACTTACCACTACACCATTTCCAATATTTGGTATTCTATCCGATACATCTTAAGTACTAGCCTCCTTAAGCATCATAAGTGTGTGTTGACTGTTACGGTTTATTTTTTTGCAAAGCCATCTATTTCGCCCCAATTGAACACCCATCAATTCTTGCATTAAAACCTTTTAAATGGCTGCATTGACTTCATTTTAAAAAGTAATGAGTATTAAATATACCAAAATTAAAACGTATTTTAATTAACGCATTTTATACCAAAATTAAAACGCATTGACTTTATTTTAATTGGCTTCATTTAAATTCAAACTCATTATAATTCAAAACCTTTTGACCACAATTAATTTGCTTATCAGTTTTCTAAAATACTATTATTTCCTCCGCATGATTTTCAAAATATATTGATTGTATTAAAGTCTTTTTAATATACCTCATTCATATCGGTTTACATATCAAAGGTGTGACTGTGAGTATATCTACGATTTTATAAATGTGTATAGGTGTATTCTCAATTCCAACATTTTTCTCTTTCAGGCCTCTTTCTTATACCTGTTTTTTTTGTTTTTAGACATCAATAGACGAAAGAAATGTACATATTCTTATCTAATTTTTTTTCTTTAAATTTAGCTTTATTCAATAATCTTGATCAATTTAACTGAACTGATTTTAGTTTTAGATTTTAAACTTAAAATATAGCCCCAAGAGGAAGACAACTAATGAGTGTTGATCAGGATAATCATATACTTGGTATTCCAAAGTACCAAATGTGTTCAAGTAAAATCTTCATATATTGTTCATTACTTCCTCTATTCTCATGGTAATCATCCCGTTGCCCTTGATGTGTATGACCATAAATTATTCATGTAAGATATACTGATATAATGTTTTTTATTTTTATTTTTTTGGAGGAGAAAAAGGCCATAAAATAAGAAAAATGAAACTTGATGAGAAATATATGTGGGTATGATTAGAGTGGATGCTAATCGGGCCCAATTGGATATTATTAATCTATTCTTTACCTGTCAAGGTTAGCAATTATGCTGTCAAATTGCCGCCCATGTTTAATTTTACATAATTAGCGTTATATAATATTCATGATTTCACATTTGTATTTTGGTCAGTTTGAGTATATATGTTATTGATATGGTTGTTGGCAAACACAAAGTGGATTTAGATACATATATATGGAAGGTATGGTTTTTATTATATTTCGGATACCAATATAAAGACTTAACTTTAACCTATACGTTTTTTTATTCATTTTTAGTAAGTCTTAAAACAGAAACGGTCAGTCAATGCTATAACTAGGTATAAAGACTTAATTATGTATACATTTTTTTCATGCTTACGTTTTTTCCATGCTTAAGAACTGTTAGAGATAATATATAGTAACCAATGGATATTTCGGATACCAATATAAAGACTTAATTGTACGATATACATTATCTTTCATTTTTAGCAGGTCTTAAAACAAAAACGGTCAGTCAATGCTATAACTAGATATAAAGACTTAATTATGTATACGTTTTTTTCAAGCTTACATTTTTTTCATCCTTATGAACTGTGGGAGAGAATATATAGTAACCAAATCGATATTTCGGATATCAATATAAAGACTTAATTTTAACCTATACGTTTTTTATTCATGCTATAACTACCCATTAAATCTTTGCATTAATATTAATTTAATTTGTTAAATTAAAATACGTATTATTTTTACTCTATATAAATAACGGTATTATAAACCGAGAAAACCCGTCATTGTTTTCATCAAAAACCGAGAAAACCTTCATAACCAACGGTATGAGTTATCACCCGCAACTCTGTTTTTTCATTCTATTCTTTAACAAATGATACACATGTTATTCCTACCGTGTATGAGTTTCGTAATCTTTTTTGTGTAAGGTATTCTTAATATGTCAACAATCGGATTGCACTATATAAGAAACATTCATGATTTTAAGGATAAAATTTACCTCAATGTCAGGGTTCTACGAATGTGGCCCCACACGAACTTCAACAATAAAAATGAGATTATATCAGAGGAGGTAAGTTGTGGCAGGCCAAGTCAAGTTTTACGTTTACTGGCCTGAATGAAAAACTTTCACTTCAATCAAGCACAACGATTAAAGAATGCGCTGAGTGGTCAGGTCCATTACATGGTTTTGAGTTTGCTGCATACGAGAACATTTTGAATAACTCATTACTAGCCTTGAGGTCAATTGGTAAAATTAACTCCATTTTACTATGTAGGATTTATATGTTATATTATCCTATACCCCTACTAATTAATGAATTTTTTTTAGATGTAATCGGAGAAATTTGCGTCGTTGAAAGCCTTAATTCTTCAAGAGAAGACAGAAGCAAGCACAAGCTGCCAATCGAAATAAAAAACATACAGTTCGTTGCAATTATGTATTGTATTCGTTCTAAAAATATGTTACGAATGAAGTTTTAATCGCCAGTAATATTTAGTTCGCAGCCCGCTGCATCGCGTGGGTTTTATCCTAGTAATCATAAAATAAAATTCGTCTTCCTTAATTCTGCAGAAGCCTTAATCAACTGGCACTACTACAGAAATTTTTATTTTTATGACCTTTAAGAACGATTGTTATATAAAGTGTTTCTAAAAAGAGTTTTATAACCCGCTAGTAATGTCAAACGTTCCAATAAAAAAGTATTAGAGACGCTTTTTAAATAAAAATGTTCCAAAATAGTTGTTTAGAACGATTCCACTAAAAGTGTTTCACATAATTTAATTATTTGGAACAATTTCTCCCAAAATGTTACAAATAATTGGTTGCTATAGGGAACTTTTTTCATAGAAGTGTTCCAAAATTGTTATTAGGAACTTTTTTTAATAGAAGTGTGCCAAAATAATTTTTATTGGGAACTTTTTTAGTAAAAGTGTTCCAAAATTTAAAACTTTTATCAATTCGAATTTGAATGGTTATAGTTTGTTTGTAAAGGACCAGGATATCTCGAATAGTTTGTTTGGTTTAATTTGAACGACTTAAGTGTATTATCTATTTCTTCAATACTTCATCACTTCATCACTTTAACTTTTGAGCGACTTCGGGCTACGTAATTCTCCATCACTTTACCACCTTTTAAAGTCTTGTTTAATTAAGTTAAATCACATTAACTTTTCTATACATTTGTTATATAAATTTAGTAGTTTGTTTATATAGGTTTTTTTGTATGTTAGCATTTATATTTGTGTAACACTCATTACTTTTATAAGTTACATGCGATAAGATTTATACCCATTCAAAATTAATCTAATAGAGATTAATTTTGAAAAGTCCTCGTTTTTTGGACTGCTTTTTGAATATTTTGTTTCATCTATAATGTATATATGATTTAACGGGTTACTATTTAAGAAAAAATGGTAACATCTCTCTTTTACTCCTTCGGGTTTGCGTTTTATACACATTCTTGGGGACTTAAAGGGAAATGTTGTCGATTTTTTCTTAAATAGTCATCTCATTAAAATGTATATGCATATGAAACAAAGTATTCAAAAAGTGGGTTAGAGACAAACCGTGACTTTATTTGCTATGTTTTTGTTTTCAGATGGATCGCCAAAATTGGATATACGGTATTTCACGTTCTAACACAGAGTATGTAAAGGGTGTGCAAACATTTCTTGCATATGCTGAGACTAATCGAGAGATGAGTGGAGCTCAGTAGATATGGTGTCCTTGTAAAGATTGTAAAAATGTTTGTAAATTTAATGATAAAAGTGTAATTGAGGGGCATTTTATTAAACGTGGTTTTATGCATAATTATACATGTTGGTCACAACATGGTGAATTACTAATTGATAAGAGTGTGTTTGTTTCCTTATCTAATGACCATCAAGGGACTAGTTCATATAGTAATAAATTAATAATGACCATCAAGGCACTAATTCATTTAGTAATAATAATGACCATCAACACGCTAGTTCAAATAGTAATAATAATGATCATGAAGATTTGAGTGAGATGTTTCATAATTTGGAGCGTACGGTTGGTGATGATGAACAAGAAAAATTACAAAAGTTGTTTCAAGAATTAGAAAAAGAATTATATCCTGATTGTATAAAGTATTCCACACCAGACTTCATCTTGAAGTTGTTAAATTTAAAAGCGGATACGGGTTGGAGTGATACGAGATGTACACGGTTATTAGAACTTTTACATGATTCGCACCCAAAAGATAATGGGGCCAAAAAGCTAATGTGTCCAATGGGATTAGAAATTGAAAGAATACATGCATGTTCGAATGATTGTATATTGTATAGAAATGAGTACGCGGATTTACATGAATGTGTTACTTGTGGTGCATCAAGGTATAAACATAAAAAAGAAACGTATGAAAATAGTGATGTTACAAAAAATGGCCCCCAACTAAATTGTTGTGGTATTTTCCAATCATACCGAGACTTGAAAGATTATTTGCCAATGAAAAAGAGGCAAAATTATTGCGTTTGCATTATGATGAACGCAAAAAGGATGAAAAATTAAGGCATGTGGCTGACTCACCTCAATGGAGAAGAAACATTGATAATATGTTTGATAATTTTGGTAATGAGATTAGAAATCTAAGGCATGTGGCTGACTCACCATCTTTTGCAGCCCACGAACAAACTAATGAAAAAAAAGTAAATTGTCCATTAGACAAAAGACACACAGTTTTAAGAAAGTGCAATTATTGCACTGTCCACCAATAAAATCTCATACTTACCCACTTATAATTCATATGATTGGTTGTAATATGAAATTGACACTTATTTTAAGACAAACTAAAATAGTAAGGTGGACAATAAAAATGGGACGGAGGGAGTACTATGTTTCACTTACTTAACGACGACAATATCGTGCAAAAGAGTATTAAAATATTTCCCCAAATATATTAGTAATTTCCTTTATACTACCTCCGTATCAAAATAAGTGATACATTTGAAGAATTGCGGATTTTGAGATAAAAGATTAAAAAGTGGTTTAAAATTAATTAAAGAGGATAGTTAGTGGATAATGAGTCTCACTTCTTTTGGATGTAGTGATATTAATGATGTTTAAAAGTAAAAGTGAGAGTAAAAGAGTAATTTCACTTTATTAAAGTAGATAAATAGTGGAGAATGGGTCCCATTATTTTACCAAATAAGGTAAGTTTTAGAAGTGTTCACTTATTTTGTTTCACCCCTAAATAGAAAGTGTATCACTTATTTTGATACGGAAGTAGTAATATTTTTTTTAGTTTAATTATATAAGACGACATGTCATCTGTAAGCTGTCGTCACAAACTAGAAAAAATCAATGAAAATGATAATTGAAATTTGATACTTCATAAAATTTGTTTCCCCCCTTTTTTTTAGATTCCCGCCTTCATTTTTCATTCCCCCAAACTCAATATTTACTTCTCTAAAACCATTCAGTTGTCAATTCAAGCTTTCCCCAAACCCCTCTGATGATCACATAGAAGACGTAAGTGATAGATTTTAGGGTTTGTATTGCATACGTCTCGGTTATCAATTTTGTTTTAACTGGTGTTGATCATTTTGTCCTTTTTTCTTAGGAACGGGTTAATCATTTTTCCTGGTTAACTGCAATGGCAGGATGGTGATTTCGAACGGGAGTTTCATGGAACCAACCAAAAAGACGTGCAGGTTATGATTAATTCTTTAATTCGGTTTTGAACACTTGGTATCTGGTATATGTTGCTTACAATCATCCATGGCTCGAGCGTTACAGGTAGAAAAAAGGATCATCGTTTCATCTCCTGCACTTGTGCGATTCACTTTAACACAACCACACAGGTTTTTGACTTTCGAATTTTTGGTTATCTATATTTTCATATATGAACTGGAACAAAGGTGTGAATCTATCACTTTACCACCATTAATCAAATTGTACTGCAAGTATGTCTATAATCACTTCAAAAATATAGATACTCGACTTTCAAGTATGTCTATAATCACTTCAAAAAAGTGTGTAGGAATCGACTTTCGAGTTAACTCTTTTTTTCTTCTTTCTAATAGATTCCTACACACTTCATAACAAGGTCAATACCCATGTCAGTATTGGACTCGCTCATAATTTCTCCAAGTAAAAGATTTTATGAACTTTATTGCAAACCATGTAAAGAAATCATATAGGTATATATTTGGTTTATGGTTGTAGTTTTTGTGTTTTGAACAATGATGCATGTCTTAGTTTAATAGTTCTTGGAACCAAATTGATTGTAATAGATGAAAGTGGTTAATATAATTTTTATTTATTGTGAATTTAATTTGATTTCAGGAGTTTTAAATTTGACGTCAAATTTGATTTTGAATTTATAATGACAGGCTAATGAAATAGTAATGGAACAATTATAGTGAAAGTGTTCCAAAAATTATGGAACACTTTAAGTAAAAGTGTTCCAAATAATAGATTGATTTATGGAACATTTTTTCGTAAAATTATTTCAAAATGTGGAATGATTATGGAACACTTTAAGTAAAAGTGTTCCAAAAAAACGGAATGATTATGAGACGCTTTTAGTAAAATTGTTCCAAAAAATGGAATGATTATGGGGACAAGCGGGCTATGTAATGGAACACTTTTGGTAAAAATAGTTCCAAAAGATGAATATTTGGGAACGGTTATTAAATCGCTCCAAAAAGAAAATTTCTTTTGGAACAGTCACATAGGGAACGCTACATAAAAACGTTCTAAATTATATCTTTAAATGTTCCAAAAAATCATTTTCTGTACTAGTGTGGTTCTCTAAAATATTATGGAGTATTTGGGATTAGTAATCTGCATGAGCTCAAAATTAAAACACTAACAATTTTTTAATATAAATTTCAATTTTTTTAAATCTTTTAATTGCATTCAGCATAAAAAATTACAACCCGTGATTTTTCACGGGCTTTAACCTAGTTTTCAACTTTATTTGCTTGCAACTGCCATTGCTTGATGCCACGTCACCACCACTCGTCTCTGTACATCAGGCGGCTTTCCTCAAATTCCAGATTTCCATTTAGATTGGAGTAGTCAGGAAATACTTGTGGTGGATTAGGACGTAAGGAGATTGATAACCTAAACGACGAATTTAAAAAATATTGAATAATTTAAAAATAAATAAAAATAACGGTTAACTGTTCTTGGTGAATATGTTCTACCTCTGCAATCGGGATCATCTCACTTTTGATAATAAAACATACATAACTGAAACAGATGGAAAAATAAAACATATAGTTCCCTTAATCTAATCAAAGGGAATTAATTTCTACATCGTATTTTTTATGTTTGTATCATATTGTATAAGTATTAATGCAGACTATATAAATATTTAAAACAACTATTGTGGACTTGTGGTGTATAAGTTAAAATGTGTGGTGTGATAATCATCACCTTTATGTAGTTATACCAATCAGTAGCTTGAGTAACGGGTCAAATGGGTTCGAGGTGAAATATATATTTTTTGCCCGGGTGGAAATACAAAATTTATATAATTAACATGATTACCAACATGTTCTATGGTTTCAAGAACTGATTTTTTGACTTGGATTCAGATTTAGGTAATAACCGATCTGACTCATGCAAGCCTCAACCACAAGATGCAGCTTGTAGTTAATTTTGTCAAACATTTGAGTCAAACACTCACCCTCTTTTACCCTCTTTCGGTACATATTATACTACTTATAATAAATGTTAAGCTCACAATACATAAGTATTATAAAATTTTCAATCATGTTTAGAAGCTTTACATAGTGTTAAAATTTATTAATAATCTATGACCGAAAGAGGCTTCTTCTATATCTCACTATATGCATGATTGTTAATTTTGCAGGGTACATAACAAAAAAAAAAAAAAAAAAAAAGAATGCATAGGTCATTATGTTGTCTCTTTTTGACCCAGATATGTTTATTTTATATTTGGAAAATGATAATGACAGTCCTTAGGACTATCAATAAGAAGACAAAAATAAGGTTAAAACCAACCCTTAGAGTTGTCTCTAACATACATAAAACGATTGTACATTTATTGATAGAATAATGTTCCTAAAATTTAGGGTGCGACTTTTTATATTAAATTTGTCTTGTTATTGACAGCTCTAGGGGTTGTCATTATCATTTTCCATATTTTTATATTATATAAAACATAATTTGTATCTAAAAACTAAGATAAGGGAAATTTCGAGGCAACTTCCTCTTTTTAACCATAAATAGACGATGTTTTTTTTTTTTGCTGTAAACGGCAAATGTTGACAGATAATTGGATTGCTGGTAAACCCAGATTAGATCACAATTCACAAGGAATAATTTTTTTTTTTATGACACATAATCTACTCCTTTTTTATCTATAATGGGATTTGAACCTTACACCTTCCATCATAACCACTAGGCAACAAGCCTCAGATTTCACAAGTTACAACAAATAACTTGTTTTTTTTATAAACAGGTCAAAACTTGATAGTTAGTTGGATTAAATAAACTTTTTTTTTTCAGTTCAACAAATAAATAATAATATGAATTTAAAAAAATAGAAGATAATCCTGTTTACGATGATTTCCCATGGTAACCGAGTTTTGCTCATGATGTACGTGACATAATCGTTGTCATGATCGTTTTTAAAATTTTCTCTGATCATATGACAAATATTAATATAGGAAAAGATCAAATCTGTGATCTCTAAAAATCATTTGAAAATTTCACGAATAATATGAAATGTTTATGAAATATTTGTAAAATAATTTTACAAGAGGTTATTAATTAAAAGGCTGTGGCTTTTAAATAACAAAAACGAGTAAATTACACGGAAGGTCCCTGTGGTTTGCCACTTATAACACCTACAGTCCCTGAACTTCGTTTATTACACCAGACGTCCCTGAGGTATCCAATTCGTTTCACCCGTGGTCCTTCTGTCAACTGGACGTCTAATTGCTCCGTTAAGATACCCATGTGCAGGTCACATGATGGGTAAAATGGTCATTTGGCTTGCCTCAAACATGTCCCACCGAAATTAAATTACACGTCCCTTCATTTCTTCACTCGTCTTCTCTCTTTCTGTCAGACAAAACCCACACACACAAACTCTCTGTTCTTGAAGAAACCCTTGTTTTTCGACAATGGTGGGAGAATCCAGCAAAGGAATAGGTACGAATGATGAAGAATACGAGTGCAATGACCTATACGGTATGTGTGTTTGTGTAATTTTGATTTTTTCGAATTTTTTACTTACCGAACTTAATGATTATTGATTTACAGAGCAATACCCAAACTTATTCTCTATGCGTTTACATTATGGTGGAGTATTTACTAGTTCAATACCCGGAAGAAAATATGTTAATGGGAGGATAAAGTATGTTGATTGCTTGGACATTGATAAGTTCTCTGTGAATGTGTTGGATGATGTTGTTAAACAGATGGGAATGGATGATGGTCAGGAGTTGTATTACAACTATGTGCAGCCAGGTAGTGATTTGGATTTCGGTCTTAATGCCCTAGCCGGTGATTTAGATGTTCATAACCTTAGTAAGTTTGTTGCTAAGCATAAGATGATTAATGTGTATATTGAACATGGGGTATCTAAGGTAAACATGTAATACTCATGAAAAGAATTGTAAATGTTCAAAAAGTAATTTGAAAATGTAATACTCACCTTACTCCAACAGCAACCAAAATTCTAGAGAAAATAAAAAAAGATGCTGCTGATTATAGAGTTATTTGGAATGAAGGGTCAAAGTTTCAAGTCAGTGGGCCATGGATGGACCAATGTGTGGTTGATACTGCAGATAGGAATTGCAGCTGCAGGAAATGGGAACCAACAGGAATTCCATGTAAGCATGATGTGGCAGCCATTTGGAACATGTCAATGAATAATCAAAATGTAATTCTGGGTTAATAAAGCATACTGGGTTGAGACATGGCAAAAAGTGTATAGCTTTAAGGTAGGACCAATCAATGGAAAGAACATGTGGCCTAAATCAACTGCCCCTACTACACTCACAGCACCTAAGCATCACAATCCAATTGGAAGGCCGAAAAAGAAGAGAAGAAGGAGTGAAACTGAAGAAGTGAAAAAGGGGAAGATTTCAAGATCTAACAAGCCTATTATGTGCATCAAATGCAAGGGGGAAGGACATAATAGGAGGACTTGCACGGGCAACGGGCAAAGTAGCACAAATCAGCAACCTTAATTTTCTGTTCCGTTTGAAGTGTTTAGGGACAAACTCTTTTGTAGTGCTTTATGCACAAATTTTCTATTTTGTTTGGCTGCAAGTGATATGTATTATGCAGGTGTTGGTATTATGCTATTTGTAATGGTGCAACCTGCATTTTCTGTTTTGTTTGGCTGCAAGTGATATGTAATGGTGCAACCTGCACATTCTGTTTTGTTTGGCTGCAACCTGCACATTCTGTTTTATGTTTGCTATTTGTAATGCTGCACCCTGCAAGTTCTGTGAACTGTTTGCTATTTGTATTGGTGTAACCTGCACATTTGGTTTTCTGTTTGCTATTTGTAATGGTGCAAACTGCACTGCACATTCATTACACTGCATATTTGGTATTGTCTGCACTGCACATTCATTACAAATGGTAAAAACTGCACATTCATTACAAAAGGTAAAAATTGTAACAGGAAGTTCAAATGCCAAAACCCAGAAATTGATTAACACTTTCTTAATTGGTTGCCAAACATTCATTACAAAGGATTACAAAAGATGAAACATACTACTACCTTCATTACAAAAGATTACAGAGGATGAAAGATAGTACAACCTTCCCAAAAAACAGATTACTAACTAGGGCACCAATTCAACATTTTTTAGAAAATTACATAGACAACAAACATAACCCAAGTTAAAATAAGACACATCTTCATCTTTGAAATTGTTGCATCCTTCTCTCTGATGGCTTCTTCAAGTCTGTTCCTTGAATTCAACAGACCTGGGATTATATCCCTTGAACGATCGCACATTGGAGGGTCAATCCATCCAATGAAGCTGCAATTCGAGCTCCTTTCTGGACAACAGTAGAACCGCCTACCTGGATTCCTTGCAGTCCATGCTGTCTTCACCGTTGCAATTCTACCACACCAACAAATCACCATTGTGCCCTAGCTTTGAAGAAGACGAAGAAGAAAAGGGTTTGGGTTGGGGTTTAGTACGTCTGAAGAGGGATTCCAATTTAAAAGGGATAGAAATTTAAAAGGGCAAGCCAAATGACCATTTTACCCATCATGTGACCTGCACATGGGTATCTTAACTGAGCAATTAGACGTCCAGTTGACAGAAGGACCACGGGTGAAACGAATTGGATACCTCAGGGACGTCTGGTGTAATAAACGAAGTTCAGGGACTGTAGGTGTTATAAGTGGCAAACCACAGGGACCTTCCGTGTAATTTACTCTAACAAAAACAATTAGTCGACCCATATAACATACTAGCTTCATAGCCCGTCCGACTGGGCGGGCATGCTTCAAGAAATGTATTAAAGAAAAATAACAACAAATATTAATACTTTTAAAATGACATAAGAATTCATAGTTGTAATAATAAGTTTGTACAAATTTTGATACACGAATAAATGTTACAGAAAATTTATAAACGAAATAAGACTTCTTTGTAAACGACATTTGTTGTTGAATTAGTGTAATTGTCATCTCTGTCACAACAAATAACCTTCAATCCGTTCTTGTTCTTAACTCTTAATACAACTACATAAAGTTGGCCATGTGAGAACAGTGGTTTCCGCAGAAACAAACCAACTTATAAACAATACTAACCTGGTTTTCGAATGGTAGGTCTGCTGATATCGCTGCAAGGTAAGACAATGTAAAACATATGAAATAAATTATGTTTAAAACATACAATTTCACGAATTAGAAATCAATTGCAGATAGTTTAAGCATACCTGTTGCTGCTTACGAATGTACTGGCACGAATTAAAGAGGTAAATTGTATGTTAAATGTCAAAACAATATATGGGTTAAATAGGCAATTAACATAATCCGATAATGGGTCCGGATCCGGTGAGGACTCTTTTCCCGGTGAGGACTGCGAGGACTCCAAAAAAAACACTAAAAATGATCCAAAACAAACTTTTTTCAAAAAAATTTATTTTTTAAATATCTAAATCGCAGCCTATAAGATCCAAAAAAAAAAAAAAGTTTTTCAAAAATGATCAAAAAAATAATATGGATCATAATAATGATCCATAAAAAAAATACCGCAAAAAAAAGTGGATCATAATTTTTTTTTTTAATTTTTTTTTTGTCAAATGTAGTAATAATCATGGGGAGTTATATATATTTATTTCGGAATTGTTTGAAATATTTTTGAGGTGTCCTCACGAGTCCTCATCGTTTTTGGAGTCCTCACCGGATCCCACTTCATCCGATAATTATGTAAAGTTTAAATAGTTTCTCTTATTTAAAGATAATATAGAGGAAGATTCGTATTAGGCCAGTATGTTTTGAATTCGTGTTCTGTAAATTTCCGGAATATATATACTTCCTCCGATTTAAAATAAGTGATACACTTTGAAAATTTACCTTATTTGGTAAAAAATAGTGGACCCCACATCCACTAACTACCTACTTTAACAAAGTGAAATGACCTCTTTACCCTTACTTTTACTTTTAAACATCATTAATATTGCTTTATTCAAAGATTATGGGACCCATTCCCCTCTAACCATCCAATTAATATAATTTAACCCTCATTATAATCTTTTGCCTCAAAAAACGTGAAATCAACAATGTATCACTTATTTTGAATTGGAGGAAGTATATATATATATATATATATATATATATATATATATATATATATATATATATATATATATATATATATATATATATATATATATATATATATATATATATATATATATATATATATATATATATATATAGGGTAATGATCCATAGAAAAGGGTCCTTATTTGAAGAACCTAGAAAAGGGTTGTATTTTCGTAACTTATACATATATGCATGCATATACAAACATATATGCATATATACATATATAATTAGACCATATATATTATATATATGCATATTGATGCCCTATATATATGTATATATACACATATATATACACATGCATTTTACGTAACTTGCATTTGCATTTTCATATCGGAACTTGCATTTTCGTTTACGAAAATGCATATACATACCGTATATATATGTGTGTGTATATATACATATAGAGGGTATACATGTGAAAATATATATATCTATGGTCTAAATATTTATGTATATGTACATATATGTATGTATATGTATATTTATATGTATATTTTACGAAATGCAACCCTTTTCTAGCTTCTTCAAATAAGGATGCTTCTTTCTTGATCCATATTATATATATATATATATATATATATATATATATATATATATACATATATATATATATTTTAATTCACGAGATTAGAAAATCTCAAAAATATGAGATATTAGTTTTTAAACATAGATTCGTAATATGTATTTTTGGTAAGAAAAAAACTTCCGTGGTTAAATCTTTTGAATGATTGGTGAATTGGTAAATAAAAAAACGTGAATGTTGGTGAATTGTGTGAATAAAATCTTTTTTTTAATTGTTGGATCGTGTAGATTAAGTTTTGGAACGTGAATATATATGTGTTAAAATTGGTGAATTGGTGAATTCGGAATTACCTTATTGGTGGACTAATTTGGATAAAGATATACATAGATATTTTGAATTGTAAAGATTTGTTGCTATAATTAAGGTTCAAGAAGCCATGTGGCATATGAGGTGACATTGGCAGTCAATGGGGATGCTTTAAAGTGATGAGTTGGCAAAAATAATTCAAATCCAAGCCTCATATATAAAGGAAGATAGTAATTTTAATTGCATGTGGTGATGTGTCAACAGTAGCATAGATGTCACACGATTATTATAACATGTAAATTATCACATGTCCATTTGTGAGTAGATTATCATCTAAACCACCATCTAACTTGACATTAACCTCTTCTAGTATATGAAAGGTTGAGGATCTCACTATTAGTTCAAAACTCAAATTCCTCCCGTATCGAATTTTTTTAACGCTATGGTGTTACTACCGCATTAAAACCTATCCAATAGACTAAAACTATCTTTACAAAATAAACTCAAGTATCAATCAGTACTCCAAATCCAAAGCTCAACTCAAAATTTACACCAAATAAAAAACAAAGTGTATGGTGTGTGGTGTATGTTGTGTATAGCAGCTCCAGTCAATTCCAAAAGCGCAAATGAAAGTTAAAAAAATGAAAAGAAAATACGAGAGCAAACTTGCGAGAGGAAATTAGAAGTTATTTTGTAGGTTTATGAAATTAGTTTTTGGAGAGTGTAGATTTGTTTGTGAATGTAATCAAACATAGATGTTTTTTTAATGAAATCTTTTATGTTAAATCCATTTTGTTTCGGGGCGCTGCCCATTGGACTCTCATAGACGAGTTGTCCCTAGGACTGCAAGGGGGCGTAACCCTCTTGGCCCTATCTTTTTCTTGACCACTATCTTTTTTATCCCTTCAAGGTTTTACTGCGGGTGAAAATTTCTAGTTCTCTAGGGTTGGAGATGTTAGGTTGTGTGACTAATTTCCTGGATTATGTCATCTTGATAATGAAAAGAGAGTGATGGTGGTGGATAAAGAAGAGTGGGTTGAGGGTGTATGGGTGTGGGAATGGGAGTTGGTTAGAGAGAGGGTGTGTAAGGAGTTGGAGAAATTACTTATGAGTTTTTTTGCAAAATGTTACTTTTATCTTGTAATTATAGGGATTTGTGGTGTTGGACCTTGATCGATGATGGCGAGTTCAAGGTTAAAACCCTCTAAAAGTTGGTGTAACGACCCGAAATTTGTAAATAAATAAATTGTACAAAAATATGATAAATAAGGATAAATCGTTTAAAGAACGTAGGAATTGGTTTCGTGTCGTTTGGAGACCGTGTGAGAAAGTTATGGACGAAACCGTGTTGAAACCTAGACCGAAAAGTGCAGCCCTGCTGCACAGGCAAGTTCGCGGCGCGAGCGAGGCGCGAGCGAAACGCGAGGTTGAGCAGAGGGAACAGAGCTGGAACGCGAGAAGTTCGCGTCGACTTCGCGTCGACTTCGCGGCGCGAGCCAAACGCGAACCAGACGCGAAGTCTGGTAAAAAGCGGCGACCAAGGGGCAGATCCGCGTCACCTCGCGACGCGAGCTCGGCGCGAGCGGGACGCGAGCCAGTCCGACCAGTACATTAAATTCGGGTTTTTCCACCATTAATGCATTTTCAAAACCCTAGTTCTCCCCTTGGCGATTTTTGAGTGCAAGAGCTGTTTTGGGTTGATTTCTTCATCAAAGCTTGATAGATTTCACTCCTAAGTGAAGATTAAAGGTATATCTTCACTCCTTGATCTTTGTGGCTTTAGATCTATGTATTTTGGTGCTTTGGTTTGAAACCCTAGTTCTTGGGTTGGTGATTAATGGTTAAATAAATGGTGTATACACTTAATAGATGGTGGATTAACAAGGGAATCAAGTGTATGGTTAAGATTTGTAAGAATCTTAAGGGTTGGTTAAACCTAGGGTTTGGTAATCACCATATTTGGGGAAAATGGTTTGATGGGTGTTATCTAGAGGTAGATGAACACATTGGTAGTAGTAATTGATGTTGATCATATTGTGATAATTGTATTAGGCTTTTGGTGAAGTCTTGGAAAGTTGATTGGATTGAGAAGCAAGAGTTTGGGTGTCAAGAACACGGTTGGAACATCTTATTGCTAAGGTGAGTACGTGTGGACTTTACTGAGTACATAGCCTATGAAATATATTTTTATTACTTGTGTTATGGTCTATTTGCTTAATTGTGTAGACTAGTAGTTGATAGTTAGTTATACCAATGATAGTATTGAACTAACTTGTTTGATGATAGACGTGATAGCCGAGAGCTAGATTGACATAACCATCGAGTTATGATATGGTGAGATGATGTGATGATTCGGGGGATCCCCGGTCATGAGGTATGGAATGGGGAGCATTTGGGCGGATCCCCATCGGCCCATTCCATGATAGTAGTCTTGCTAACTGGAAGTAGTCCGGCGAGTAAGGCAGGTATTGGTAGATTGGGCGATTCCCTCTTGCCTTTACCTTGAAGCTTGTTAACGCGGGGGATCCCCGGTTAATAAGTTAATGTGGTTCTAGTTGGTTGGGGATGTCCTGACAACTAGGTATGATTGCTAGGAAAGCAAGGTATTAGAGTCACAATAGGGTGACTAGACAGATGGGTGATAGCTTATGAGTTTGTTTGTTTGTTTGATTGTGATTTGGTTATTATCATTAACCTTGGGGTCTAAACCCATGTAGCTCACGAGACGTTTTTGTCTCACGTACTCCTTGTTTTGTTTTGCTATGTACTCAGGTTCGGGATCGAAGACTTAGGTACGCATGGATAGAGATGCGGGACCTAGAATAGAAGAGCACTAGATTGGATTTAGTCTTAGCTTGGTTATGATCTATTTTGTAACACCTACTTTTATACTCTGATTTCATACCAAGGTTTTTGTAAATCCGAATTGAGGATGTTCTTCTATTTATAAAATGTTTTATTTTGGCCGATTTTTGGTATTAAAATTTGAGGTGTTACAACTTGGTATCAGAGCTATAGTTTAAGCGAATTAGGTTGGATGACCATCCTAGTCTTAGACTGTAGCATTAGGAATATAAGATTCCTTGAGATCATAGGTTGACCTTGAGACTTTATACTAAGTTTAGGGTTGAACCTAGGGGACCGATGAATTTGATATGATTTTGGATATTGAGTCTTATGCGACTATTGGGTTGTACACAAGGTACTAAATGTTTAATGTCTTTCGTATAGTCTTGATTGAAAGAAATGGTGACCACACGTAGAAGTGGTAAAGCCCCGGAGGGCCGTGAGGAGGAAGTACCTCCTGTTGAAAGGGTGGATGAGCAAGAAAGTCAACCATCAATGCATCGGGTTGATGAATCGGAGGTCGGAGCTAATAGAACTCCGGTGACCATGGCGGATCTCCAAACCATTATCGACCAAATCAAGGGAACGGTGGCCGAAGAAGTGCACCGTATTATTGGAGACCGTGAGAGGTCGGGTGGAGACCGGGAATCCGAGGCTAAGTCGGATGAGAAAACCGGAGGTAGTGGCACCGGGGAGGGGAAGTCCTCCACGGGCGGCCAAAGTGATGCTAGGGCTAGGCCCGTTGTGAAAGAAGGTTGTTCGTTTAAATCCTTCATGGCTTGTAAGCCAAATGTGTATACGGGTAGTTCGGACCCGAAAGTAACGATGAGGTGGATCCGAGAAACCGAGAGGGTTATCGGAAGTAGTAAGTGTAAGGATGTTGATATGGTGACGTATGCGTCACAATTGTTGAAAGAAGATGCCATGGTGTGGTGGGATATTGTGTATGAGACCCTCGGGAAGGAGGTGGTGGAAAAGATGTCGTGGGATGAGTTCACCACGAGGTTGAAAAAGAAATTTTGTCCCGAAAGGGATTTGGAAAAGATGCATGAAAAGTTTGTGACCCTTAAGAAGGGTGTTATGTCGGTGGAGGAATATTCGAGGGAGTTCACGGGATTGCTCCCGTTTGTTGCTAAAACCTACTCGGATGAGAGGTTGAGAGTGGTTCGGTATGCTAGCGGGCTACCGTGGGATTATCAATTGGAAGTGAAAAGGGCGGTCTCACTAGATGAGGCTATTAGTGCCGCCCGGTGTGTAGAGGAGGTAAATGAGGCACGTGTTGCCGAAAGGGCCCATGTGGGCGAGAAGAGAAAAGCCGAGAGTGGCTCGGGTACTTATAAGAAGGGGAAGTTCACCTCGAGCTTCTCTAAACAAGGAAGTGTTGGCTCGTGCAAGAAGTGCGGGAAGACTCATGCCGGCGTGTGCCGAGGGGAGTCGAAAACTTGTTATAATTGTGGAAAGCCGGGGCATATGGCCCGTGAATGCAAGTCAAAATCATTGGCCGAGATCGAGTGTTTCTCGTGCCACGAGAAGGGGCACTATAGCAATGTGTGCCCAAAGAAGGGGATGGAGTCGATGGTGTCCACGGCTCAAAAGAAAGTGGAACCGGCGAAGGTGAAGGGGCGGTCCTTCCAACTTACTCGGGAGGAGGCGAAGGAGGCACACGATGTGGTGTCAGGTATTCTATTCATTAACTCCTTGCCAACTCATATTTTATTTGATTCGGGTTCCAATTATTCGTTTGTGTCTTATGAGTTCGGTTGTAAATTGAATGTACCGTCCGAAAAGTTAGATGAAATGTATGAGATAGAAGTAGCCGACGGGAAAACGTCTATGGTTGATTGTATTTATAGAAATTGTGAAATAGAAATAGACGGTAGAAAGTTTAAGGTGGATTTGTTGCCCATGGGAATTAGGGCGTTCGATGTGGTTATCGGTATGGATTGGTTGGGTATGCACCAAGCCAAGATTTTGTGTGGAAAGAAAATTGTGTCGATTAGGACACCCGAGAACGAGAAAGTGTATGTGTATGGGGAGAAACGACATCACATGCCTAATGTGATTACCGCCATTAAGGCGAGAAAAAGTATATCGAAAGGTTGTACATCGTTTATTGCATATGTATTAGATGGCCGAAAGGAAAAGAAGTCAATGGATGATGTCAAGATTATCCGGGATTTTCCCGAAGTATTTCCCGATGACTTGCCCGGTTTGCCACCGGAGAGACAAGTCGAGTTTAAGATTGATCTAGTTCCGGGGGCGACGCCGATTGCTCGTGCTCCATATCGTTTAGCTCCCACCGAAATGCGGGAATTGATGACCCAATTGCAAGAATTGTTAGATAAAGGTTTTATTCGTCCGAGTTCGTCACTGTGGGGTGCACCGGTGTTATTTGTTAAAAAGAAAGACGGTTCGATGAGAATGTGTATTGACTACCGAGAGTTGAATAAGGTAACTATTAAGAACCGTTACCCGTTGCCGCGAATTGATGACTTATTCGACCAATTGCAAGGTGCTAGTTATTTCTCAAAGATCGATTTGAGGTCGGGCTATCACCAAGTTCGGGTGAAAGAAGGTGACACCGAGAAGACGGCTTTTCGTACACGTTATGGTCATTATGAGTTTCTAGTGATGCCGTTTGGTCTTACAAACGCGCCGGCCATTTTTATGGATTTGATGAATCGGGTTTGTAAACCGTTCCTTGATAAGTTTTCGATCGTGTTCATTGACGATATTTTGATCTATTCGAAAACCGAAGAAGAACACGAAGGTCATTTGAGACTTGTGTTGGATGTGTTAAAACGGGAGAAGTTGTATGCAAAATTTTCAAAGTGTGAATTTTGGTTGCGGGAGGTGCAATTCTTAGGTCACGTGGTGACGTGTGATGGTATTAAAGTTGATCCGTCCAAGATTGAAGCGGTGTCAAATTGGGAGCCTCCGAGAACTCCTACCGAGGTTAGAAGTTTTCTTGGGTTAGCCGGTTATTACCGGAGATTTATACAAGATTTCTCGAGAATCGCGATTCCACTCACGAAGTTAACGAGAAAAAGTGAGAAGTTTGTGTGGGAGAAGAAGCAAGAAGAGGCGTTTAAGTTGTTAAAAGAAAAGTTATGTAACGCGCCGATCCTTACGTTACCGGATGGTATGGAAGACTTTGTGGTTTATAGTGATGCTTCAAATCAAGGGCTCGGTTGTGTGTTGATGCAAAGAGGAAAGGTGATCGCGTATGCCTCGCGACAATTGAAGAATGCGGAATTAAGGTACACGACACACGACTTGGAATTGGCGGCGATTATATTTGCCTTGAAGTTGTGGAGACATTATTTGTATGGTACTCGGTGTACGTTGTACACGGATCATAAGAGTTTGCAATATGTGTTTACACAAAAAGACCTTAATATGCGACAAAGAAGGTGGATCGAGTTGATTGCCGATTATGATTGTGAAATTGTGTATCACGCGGGTAAGGCGAATGTGGTGGCCGATGCCTTGAGCCGAAAGGTATATGAAAACCCGAACCGAGGAATTTTATCACGTATAGAAGTCGTCTCGAGCATCATCGAAAGAATCAAGAATGCCCAACGAGAAGTTATGGGAAAAGACGAGTTAAGACAAGAACGGTTAGGTAAAAACCAACATTTTCTCGAAAATGCACAAGGATTGAAGACCGTAGGCGGTCGTATTTGGGTTCCTAAGTTCGGTGGTATCCGAAAAGAGTTGTTGTATGATGTGCACAAGTCGAAGTATTCGATTCACCCGGGGAGTACAAAGACGTATCAAGATATGAAACGGGTTTATTGGTGGCCCGGAATGAAGACGAGAGTGGCCAAGTATATCTCTAAGTGTGCCACGTGTGCACAAGTGAAAGCCGAGCATCAAGTACCGTATGGGGTAGCTCAATCATTGGTTGTACCGGCCGGGAAGTGGGAAGATATAACTATGGATTTCATAGTAGGTTTACCGAAGACGAGCAAAGATCACGATGCCATTTGGGTCATAGTTGACCGGTTGACCAAAAGTGCGTTATTTTTAGCAATTCGGGAAACGTTGCCACTTGAGAAATTGGCTAAGTTGTATGTTGATGAGGTGGTTCGACTCCACGGGGTTCCATTATCGATTGTATCCGATAGGGACGCGAGGTTTACCTCGAGATTTTGGCGATCTTTACAAGAAGAGTTGGGTACAAAGTTGCGGTTGAGCACGGCTTATCACCCGCAAACCGATGGTCAAAGTGAAAGAACAATTCAAACGGTTGAAGACATGTTGAGATCGTGTGTGTTAGACTTCGGTGGTAAATGGGATGAACATTTACCGTTGGTCGAGTTTTCGTATAATAATAGTTATCACTCGACTATTAAGATGCCGCCTTATGAGGCGTTGTATGGGAGGAAATGTAGAACTCCGTCTTGTTGGTTGGAAGCGGGAGAGACGAAACTCACGGGTCCCGAGATCGTGAGGGTGACGAATGAAAAGATCGGTATTATTCAAAACAACATGAAAGTGGCCCAAGATAGACAACGAAGTTATTCGGGTTTGAAGAAGAGACCATACGACTTGGATGTCGGTGATATGGTGATGTTGAAAGTGTCACCTTGGAAAGGTGTGATGCGGTTTGGTAAAAAGGGAAAGTTAAGTCCAAGGTATGTTGGACCGTTTAAAATATTGAAACGGGTCGGGCTTCAAGCTTTTAAGTTGGAACTTCCACCCGAGCTTCAAGGTGTGCATGACACCTTTCACGTGAGTTATTTGAAAAAGTTTATCGGGGAAGTTGAAAATATTATTCCCTTGCAAGAGTTGCGGGTTGACGGCCCGAATCGGTTGATTGAAGAGCCCGAGGCTATATTAGAAACGAAAACAAAGAAGCTTCGGAATAAGGAGATTGATTTGGTGTTGGTCAAGTGGAAGCATTCACTTGGGCCGAATTTGACTTGGGAAGTCAAAGACGAGATTCGGAAGAGGTACCCGGGTTTCGTGAACTATGATGAGATTCCGAGGACGGAATCTTCTTAAGGGGTAGATAGTTGTAACGACCCGAAATTTGTAAATAAATAAATTGTACAAAAATATGATAAATAAGGATAAATCGTTTAAAGAACGTAGGAATTGGTTTCGTGTCGTTTGGAGACCGTATGAGAAAGTTATGGACGAAACCGTGTTGAAACCTAGACCGAAAAGTGCAGCCCTGCTGCACAGGCAAGTTCGCGGCGCGAGCGAGGCGCGAGCGAAACGCGAGGTTGAGCAGAGGGAACAGAGCTGGAACGCGAGAAGTTCGCGTCGACTTCGCGTCGACTTCGCGGCGCGAGCCAAACGCGAACCAGACGCGAAGTCTGGTAAAAAGCGGCGACCAAGGGGCAGATCCGCGTCACCTCGCGACGCGAGCTCGGCGCGAGCGGGACGCGAGCCAGTCCGACCAGTACATTAAATTCGGGTTTTTCCACCATTAATGCATTTTCAAAACCCTAGTTCTCCCCTTGGCGATTTTTGAGTGCAAGAGCTGTTTTGGGTTGATTTCTTCATCAAAGCTTGATAGATTTCACTCCTAAGTGAAGATTAAAGGTATATCTTCACTCCTTGATCTTTGTGGCTTTAGATCTATGTATTTTGGTGCTTTGGTTTGAAACCCTAGTTCTTGGGTTGGTGATTAATGGTTAAATAAATGGTGTATACACTTAATAGATGGTGGATTAACAAGGGAATCAAGTGTATGGTTAAGATTTGTAAGAATCTTAAGGGTTGGTTAAACCTAGGGTTTGGTAATCACCATATTTGGGGAAAATGGTTTGATGGGTGTTATCTAGAGGTAGATGAACACATTGGTAGTAGTAATTGATGTTGATCATATTGTGATAATTGTATTAGGCTTTTGGTGAAGTCTTGGAAAGTTGATTGGATTGAGAAGCAAGAGTTTGGGTGTCAAGAACACGGTTGGAACATCTTATTGCTAAGGTGAGTACGTGTGGACTTTACTGAGTACATAGCCTATGAAATATATTTTTATTACTTGTGTTATGGTCTATTTGCTTAATTGTGTAGACTAGTAGTTGATAGTTAGTTATACCAATGATAGTATTGAACTAACTTGTTTGATGATAGACGTGATAGCCGAGAGCTAGATTGACATAACCATCGAGTTATGATATGGTGAGATGATGTGATGATTCGGGGGATCCCCGGTCATGAGGTATGGAATGGGGAGCATTTGGGCGGATCACCATCGGCCCATTCCATGATAGTAGTCTTGCTAACTGGAAGTAGTCCGGCGAGTAAGGCAGGTATTGGTAGATTGGGCGATTCCCTCTTGCCTTTACCTTGAAGCTTGTTAACGCGGGGGATCCCCGGTTAATAAGTTAATGTGGTTCTAGTTGGTTGGGGATGTCCTGACAACTAGGTATGATTGCTAGGAAAGCAAGGTATTAGAGTCACAATAGGGTGACTAGACAGATGGGTGATAGCTTATGAGTTTGTTTGTTTGTTTGATTGTGATTTGGTTATTATCATTAACCTTGGGGTCTAAACCCATGTAGCTCACGAGACGTTTTTGTCTCACGTACTCCTTGTTTTGTTTTGCTATGTACTCAGGTTCGGGATCGAAGACTTAGGTACGTATGGATAGAGATGCGGGACCTAGAATAGAAGAGCACTAGATTGGATTTAGTCTTAGCTTGGTTATGATCTATTTTGTAACACCTACTTTTATACTCTGATTTCATACCAAGGTTTTTGTAAATCCGAATTGAGGATGTTCTTCTATTTATAAAATGTTTTATTTTGGCCGATTTTTGGTATTAAAATTTGAGGTGTTACAGTTGGTGGAATATATCTTAGTTTGGGTTGAGCTTAAATAAATTAATTCAGGTAAAAAACAAGTTGATCCGTCCAATATGTTTATGAATCATATCAGATTGATCAGGTTGACTTATGTATAAACGGGTTGGCTTAAAGTTTGTTATATATTCTTCTCGACAATGGGCAAAATCTTCACCAACATTAAACACAATTGGTCCGAATCTACAAGCACGAATGCTAAAGTCTAAACTCTAAACGCATATTTAGAGTTAATTTTAAATTATTAAATCTACTTTTTGTATATTTTATTCACCAATCGTCATGCATGTACAATATTTTCTCACTTGTACCGTACCTGTACTTGGCATTCTCCAACTGCCACACAAATAATCAGTGAGCTTTGCGTTTTTATAAAAATGGTGAAATTTCAAGTGGAGCAGTTGATATATAAAGAAGCATTAGCGAATAATCTCTTTTGGTGCTTTGTTTTTTTTATATTCTTAATTATTTTCATTATTTTTTAAAATTAAAATGGCATTAATGCATGTTATTATTTTCACCTTTCTGTACTCCCAATGGCCGGAATTGTGAATAGCCAAATTGTGCTTTCTGCTTTTTCTGCCTATATAAACCGAGTTGTGTTCCTATTAATCTCACTCGTTTTATTTAATTAGTATAATATCGAAAGATTAGTAAGTAATTAAGCATCAAAATGGCTGCAAATGATGTACCATGTTGTGAAACTATGTTTTGGGTCTATTTAGCCTCGGCGGTTGGCTTGGTGGCTTTTGCTGGACTTATGTCGGGTCTAACCCTTGGTTTAATGTCTCTTAGCCTTCTCGACCTCGAGGTGCTCATCAAAGCCGGTCAACCTAATGACCGAAAGAATGCAGGTTGGTTCATCATAGTTTCGCTATTTCATAATTATAACACCTTACTTTTATACCTGTGATCTGTCCAATTGGATCATTAAAAGATGGTTTTTGTGTCTCGTTTGGGTCATTTGTCAACCTAATGGCCTGATGTATCGATGACGTGGCAATAACCTGCCAAGATGGCAGCTTATTTGTAATTTTTCTGTTCTTCGTTTTGGGTAATTTATCAAAAGATGCTCATGTGTCCCCTTTGAGTCATTTGGCAACGTGACCTAATAAATTGATGGCGTGGCGGTAAGTTATAACCTGCTCAGTGATAAGTGACATGTCATTTTCCATGTCTCGTTTGCGTCGGTAAATAGTTTCGCTCTGTCATCAGTTTATCGTAGCCGAATGACCTAAATGGGACACAAATAAAGACCAATTGGACAAAAACTTGTTAGATGACTAAATAGGTAAATATAGACAAATGTAAAAATAGTGAAAATTATCCTTTAATAATAACTTAGATTCTATATTTTCTTGGTGTTTTGTCTTGCAGAAAAGATTATGCCTATAGTGAAGAATCAACACTTACTCCTATGCACACTACTCATATGCAATGCCATAGCTATGGAGGTACTTACAAAACAAAATTTTTAATATGAAAAATTGTATTCTTCTTACTAAATTTCTCTATTTCATCCTCATACATATAAAATAATTGAAACGTAGAATTCATTAATTCTCTTTCCTAATCTTATCTTTTGATTTGAATACTTGTATTGATCAAGTGAGATATACTTGTGATTTTCATACATTTAAACTCATGAAGTTTCTACTTCTTTTGTCTAACAAGGCGTTGCCAATTTTTCTCGACTCGATTCTTCTTCCTTGGATGGCGATCTTGATATCGGTAACTCTTGTGGTTGCTTTTGGGGAGGTAAGTTGATGATTTTTTCATTATCATTAGTTATTTCGTAACGTTTTTTTAATATCAATAGTATTTTTGGGCTTTAGATTGTACCTCAAGCTGTGTGCTCACAATATGGACTAGCTATTGGTGCAAAACTCTCGATCATAGTTCGGGTGCTTATGATAATTGTTTTTCCCATAGCTTACCCTGTCAGCAAGGTATTTCACTTCTTAATATGGAAATTGTTTCATTTGTATTCGTTTTTTTTTAAACTTAATTTAAGTCTAAAAACGTATTTTCTATAAAACTATAATTATAATATAAATAGTAAATCAAGCTAATTGAATTAATGTTATATTGACAGCTTTTAGACTTGATCCTTGGTAAGGGGCATTCTGTGCTTTTACGACGCGCTGAGCTCAAAACATTGGTGGATATGCATGGAAATAAGGTAAAATTTACGTACTAACAAATTCAAATATATGTGTATATTAGAGCGGTAGGGGAGGGTTCCTTTGCGAATTGAAAAAATCATGAGAATGTCAGAATTTTATTCATATATGATTCTTACTAATCATATATGAACAAACATATTTTTTTCAATTTTTTTCTTTTTGAAAAAAAACTTATAAAAAAAATTGATGTGTATTTCATATATGAATAAACATATTCATATATGAATGAATACACAAGGCGCGCACGTCCAGATCGACGGCTGAGATATATTCTCGCATTCTCAATATTCATATTCCTTAGGTAAATATTTACCAAATGGTAAGGAGAAGGTTTGAAACAGCCACAAAAATATTCAGGTCAAGTATATCACGAGCAAAACTCGGCCACCCAGAAGAGTCCGTCATAAACAAGAATACATTTTAAGAAAAATAGAACTGAATTATAAGACTGATCTAAATCAAAGTAAAATACCGTCTATTATCATTTTCAGGCAGGGAAAGGTGGAGAGTTGACAAACGATGAAATTACGATTATAACCGGAGCTCTAGATTTAGCACAGAAAACCGTCAAAGATGCTATAGACCAATTTCTGAAATATTTTCCCTCGAACTGAACTCCAAACTCAACGAGTAATTAGTTTCTTTTTTTTAAATAAAGTTTTTATCGTAATTTTTTTTTCTTCATAAATAGTCATGGCTGACACATTGTAACTATGCAGGGATACTATGAGTTTGTTATTAAGCAAAAAACATAGTCGTGTACCGGTTTATTTAGAAAGACCAGAAAATATAGTTGGACTTGTCTTGGTAAATATTTATTATTCATTACTATAACATTTTGTGTAAAAATTTTAGATCATTCATACTGTTAATTAACAGAATCACTGTGTTTAAAAAAAAAAATCATGGTTCAGGTAAAAAGTTTAATCAAATTTCAA
Organism: Calendula officinalis; assembly: GCA_963853835.1. Classification (NCBI taxonomy): domain Eukaryota; kingdom Viridiplantae; phylum Streptophyta; class Magnoliopsida; order Asterales; family Asteraceae; genus Calendula; species Calendula officinalis. The sequence continues at coordinate 25,887,714 of OY970830.1, read as the reverse complement.
CCTGAAGACGAAGTTCCGATTAAGAATCTCAGTATTCGTAAAATTCCTAGGTACAATTACCTCTTTCATGATTAAATAATTTTTGTTTGTTATTATTTTCAAAAGATAATATATGTGTATGTAATAATCATTGTAACGAACTAGCGGTAAGAGCGTTTTAAATGATTTTTCTATAAGTCACGGGTTCAATCTCTTCCTTAGGAAAGTTTGGAACACTAGTACAGAAAAGCTTTGTTGATGCGGTTATAATGGTTAATTGGTGCGGGTAAAAGACCGCACCAAGAAATATCGCACCATTAAAGCGTTACAACCGCACCATTAAATGATCGCACCAAAAAATATATAACCGCTCCATCAAATGATCGCACCAAAAAATTAGAACCGCACCAAAAAAGATTTTTTATTTTATTTTATTAATTAATTATTAGATGTTTATAAAATTTTATATGTTGCAATATTTTGAGATCGTACGAATGGAATGGATGTCACTTGCTCTATAATCTTCAACTACCTTCTCCTTCTTCCTTTAAAGATGTGATTAAATATTAAATATTTATGCAAAAATTATTGAACTTAATTCCTAGTCATTTTAACGTCCATACTTTTTAACTTTCCTAATCATTTTCCTAATTTACACGTCTTGACATGTTTTGCTTAATTCAAATCTAAACAACAAGATTGTTTAAAACGAGTTAAATTAATGGAAACAAACAAAAATTAGAGATGATAAAATAATTATTGAAGAAAAATTGAGAAAATTACTCACCTGAAACTTTTGAATGATGAAAGAAATGGAATGTGAGTAAGATGATTAATGATGTTTGGGATATTTGAATATCGATTGAAGAAAAATTGAGAGAATTACTCGTATGAAACTTGTAAATGATGAAAGAAATAAAATATGAGTAAAATGATTAAGAATGGTGGGAGTATTTGAATATATATTTAGGGGATAAGTGGTGTAAGCTGAATCAATTTTGGCCATTGATAAGTAATAATGAACAATGAACGACTAAGATCACATGATAGTGGTGCAGATTGATGACATGGCAAAATGTGCTTTTTGGGTGCAAATGTGATTTATTGGTGCGATATAGCATCAACAAATACGATTTTTTGGTGCCTTTTTCTTAACCGCATTAACAAATAGATTAAATAGTGCGGTTTTATATTTTTTGATGCGAATTATATTTGATGATGCGGTTATTTGTTACAACCGCACCAAATAAAAATAACCCACCACATCAACAAATCTATTTTGTAGTAGTGGAAACAGCCACGACAATGGTTAATACCTTTTATCAAAATGTGTATGCATGTCGATGTAGACCAAAAATGAGAACATGGATTAGTCCCATTGATTCTTAAAATACCCAGGACAAACTAATCCGAAAATTACGTTGATTCAAAGAATATCGTAGGTTTGATCTTCAAAACTTGTTCAACACAAGAACACGAATTTTGAGAGAAAATTCAAATTTCATAAAATTAGCAACTAAAGTTTCTAAAGTCTCAAACAAACACTAAATAATGTCTAGATTTTCGAATGTGCTAAAAAAAGACAAATGGGCTTAAAATTAGCATAAAACAAAGTCCAAATAAAATTAAAACAAAAAAATAATATTGCAAATAATGCTTGAATCGTACTCGAAATAAAAGTTATGTTTATTTCAATGCAATCTCATCCTCCCACGATGTTGGATTTCAAGGAACAAAAAGTATGTTCCTCACATTTGGGTTGTATGCGTAATGTTTTTGGGTTTCTTTTTGCAGGATAGACGAATGTTTACCGTTGTATGAGATGCTACATTTGTTCCAGAAAGGACAAAGCCACATGGCAGTTGTTGTACGAAGTAAAACTACAACGATGAAGACACATATAAACTCGAATCTAACTCAAATTAAAGTGGACAAAAAAGGTCTTTTATCTTTGTAAATCATAAGTTGAAAATACATTAAACTGTGAATTATTTTAATGACTAAATTGTATAAGTTACAGGTCAGAACACAACACTGAGCATCTATCGATCTTCTAGCGATCCTGTGGCAACAAATACAGCACCGGATAAAAATATTGAAAATAGTGTTTTGGAATCGTTTCCAAATTCAGATGAAGAAATTATCGGTCTTATAACAATGGAAGATGTTCTTGAAGAACTTTTTCAGGTTGGCTATAATTAAGTACTACTATTAAACTATTAATTTGAAATTGTTTATGAATAACAACATACCGGCGCGGTTACATTTGTATTTGTATAGTCATTGTATAACTTTCATTGAGTCATTAATCTTTATGGATATGAGTCCGTTTGAGTCATTCAACAACCTAATAAACCAGTAACGTGGTGATAACCCACTGATGTAGCAAGTATGACAAGTGACATGTCATTCTTTCGTGTCATGTTTAATTCATTTGGTTACCACCACGTGATCGGTTTATCAAGTTATCGTGTTGCTGAATCACTCAAATAAGACACAAAGTCATTTTTTAATGACCTTATTGGACAAAAAATTGTACAATAACCAATCACGTACAAATATAGAAGTACATTGTTATTTTGTTATAAGACGATTATTATGTAATTTTTTATGCATATTTGATGTTTATCTTTTGTATTCTTAATCCGTATATCTTCTCATTCGAAGGAACCTATACTGGATGAAATGAACGAGTACGTCGATGTAGACAACATGTGAGTCTTCTAACCAAAAAGTTAATTATTATCAACTTAAAAACATATATTAACCCAACCACTTAACACCTTAATGATATTTATTTTCATAATTTTATGTTGGATGATTTCCAAAAGTATACCTAGTAAAATCTAAAACTCCTAAAAAGATTTCACTTTAGTGTTCTTTCATCGCGCAAAAAATGATCTGCTGGTATAAAAGAATTGTCTGATCATACATGAGTAAAGAGTCTAATTTGAGAAAAATTCTATTTTTGGTTTATTCATATAATTATATCTTTTATATTTCAGAATGAAAATCAACATACTTCCATCATCATTAAGAAACGGAGCTGCATCAGCATCTAACTTGGATTGGAAAACTTTGGTTTCATCTTCATCTCCACTTCATTCATCACCTTCTCACACACCAACCTCTTCACACAATCAAAATTCTGCACTCTGTTCACCGATTTCGCCATTTATTCAGTCGCCTTTTCAAAAACCAACATTATATACTTCACCTACAAAATCTACACCAAATTCTCCCTTAAAACCAACATTATACGCTTCACCCGGTAAATCTACACCAAGTTCTCCCTTGGGCCCGATTAGTAGCTCACCATCTTCTTATCGGGTAAGCCATGATTTTAATTTATACTTTTTTTACATGTTATGCGGATTGGGTAATGGGAGGTGATATCCCCACCACAAAAGTTACTTCTCACACCACGACTTATGCTTTAGTATAGTTATACAGTCCGCCTTAAAACTTGTACAGTGTACTTGTGTAGTAAGATAAGTAATTTGTGTGGTGTAGATATCACTACCCTTAGGTAATGAGCCAAACATAATTCTTTTGGTATGGATCAACGAGTCAATCCTTTTTGTGCAAATAGCAAGGTTCTAAATAACGCAAGGCGCGGTGTGGCGACACCATCAAGCCTCAAGACATGGCGAGCCATGGCGAGACATGGCGTTTTTCAAGGCGTGATTTAAGGCGGCAAATTCGTATATAAATTATAATTTATAACATAGTTAATCAATTGTTTTCTTCATTTTCGACGTATACAACGATTCTTATAACTAAATAACTATATATATACCTATATATATGGCTTATATAACTCATTATCTTTAATACGCTTAAAAACACAGCTTATGACAGGTAAAAATGAGTCAAGTTGGACCTTAACATACGCCAAGCCTTAACGTCCAAGCTTTGGACCAAGGTGTGGCGGCATGGTCAAGCCTTAAGCTTTTTCGAGACATGGCGAAGGCAAGGCGGGCTTTTTAGAACTATGGCAAATAGTTAAGGGGTGTTTGGGGCTGTTAAGGGGTGTTTGGGGCTGTTTCAAAAAATTGTGTTTCCAAAAAGCAACTACCTGGATGCTTTTCCAAATTGATGTTATGAAGGGTGTTAAACGTAAACAATTATTTATTCGCTCTTTTTACCCAAACACTATAAACAATATTTTTGTGTTTTAAAAACGTAATAAATTGACAATCTGCTTAATACCTTAATCCCAAATACCCTTTTTTTTAACGCCAATCCCAAATACCCCTTAGTGTGTCAATTACCTTTTTTTTTTTTTGAACGGCTAGTTAGTAAGTTAGTAGTTCGAGCCTAGACATTGACATCCACAAGGGGCAGTATGCCTTCCCTTGGACCTTCCACCTTTTTTGTCCACGACAGGACTTGAACACATGACCAATAGGTCATGGGCAATACCTTAAAACCTCCTTAGATACCACTAGGCTACAAGCCCTAGGTGTGTCAATTACCTTATATATACAATGAGCATTCAAGTTTTACTGTCCATAAACCTTATAAAACTCAGTTACCAAAATGAGCGTACCGTTTATACACGTGTTTGCTAACCAATTCTCAAGATACCATTACACTAAGGCAAAAGAGTTTGGCAAGTTTTATTATGCCCCCTTAAAATTTTAACAATTACATATATATTTCTTACAAAGAGCTAGCAAACAAAGAAACCACAAATTTGAAAAATTCATTACATTTTTATGCCTTTCAGTTATATTGCGTCTTATTGGCAAGTGGCAAACCTCAATAATGAACTAACTATTATTATTGTTTTCTTATTAGACTAATTACCTTTTATTTTAATTCGAATCACAAAGAAACTAATTACCTTTTATTTTAATTCGAATCATAAAGAAACTATATCTTAGCATATAAATTAAAACCGGTTGAATACAAATTTAACCTTTACGACAAAAAAATTAGATTTAAAAGTCCGCCGCAACGCGCGGATTTAACATTGCTTGTTATGATACATAAATTATGATAATGAATGTTAATTAGATTAAATTGGATAGTTAGTGGAGGATGGGTCCCACATATATGGATAAAAGTAAGGATAAATGTGTTATATTAAAGGAGATAGTTAGTGAGTGTGGGCTCCAGGGCTCCACTACCTTTTAACAAATAGGCCAAAATGCATTTTAGTACCCTGAACTTGGCTAACTAGGTCCTCTATTACTCTGAACTTGATAAAATGGTCAATTTAGTACCCTAACTCACCAATTTGGCCTTGTTTTATCACGAGATTTGCTTCTATCAATTTAGTACCCTAACTCACCAATTTGGCCTTGTTTTATCACGAGATTTGCTTCTAATATCTATATATTGAGATGAACATATATTTTTTAGTCCGTCAAAAGCCCCAATGAAAGTAAGTCAAGCGAAAAAACAAGGTCAAATTAGTGAGTTAGGGTACTAAATCGACCATTTTGTCAAGTTCAGAATACCATGCTACACCTTTAATAATTCAGGGTAGTAGACGACCTAGTTAGCCAAGTTCAGTGTATTAAAAGGTATTTTGGCCTAACAAATATAATAAGTTTTCAAAGTGTATCATTTATTTTGAAACACCCAAAATGGAAAGTATATTACTTATATATTGAAACGGAGGAAGTATTATTTTAGTAATTAATGTGATTTTTTATTTAGGAGGTTTTAATGTTTTATGCAATAGAGAAACCCCACCGTTTTTTAAGCCATGTTTCTTTGGATAAAACATAACTAGAATAGATCATTTGAATGTAAAAGAATTGAATTAACACCTGTAACTACTATATTTATTTATTTTATTAGATTTTCTATTAAAATATGCTTTTTATTGTCTATTTTTGGCAGGTTTCAAGGAAATCATACGAGAAGCTGGAAAAACCGAGTAATAAATAATTCTCGGATTTTTTACAATGTATCACCTCAGATAAGTGTGTACAAGGTTCCGCAATGTTTGATATTTAGTATTTGTGAAATTAGTAATTAATTCTAATATTCCCAAAAATCCGATATATATGGATTTATTCTGGATGAAGTTTCGGTTTCTTTTTTTGTAAGCTTCTGTTTATAGTAATAAATCGAAATGTTGCAGAATAAGGTAATTTTATATCTGTTATAGTTTTTAAGAAAATGATAATGTAATAAACCCCTTGAATTTTAGGAATATCATTTTCATCGGTAAATGTACAAACATTTTATGCATGTAGGGTTGACATTAACAAAACCCAAGTTTTTATTAGGGTAATACATTCGGTGGTAATCATACATTCTGAATAAGTTAAGTTTGGCCTAAATACGTTTTTTGTTTATTAAAGTCATTATACTGATGGAATCGGTCATTTAAGTCATTAGCAAGTAGCAACCGGATATAGATTTTTAACCGGTGACAAAATGATTTCGTGACCATTATTTATCTACGTAGAAAATATTAAGAAAATATGAAATATGGTTAATGACCATAAAGTCAGTATACTTTCCAAAAAAAAAGGTACAATTTGATCAATATATTTTGCGAAAAAAATACTTAAATAATAATAATAAATTGTTGTTTACAGATCACCCGGATTACATAACTATATATATCTTAAAAAAGTTTAGTATGTCATAAATACTCATGTAGTAAAATAACAGTATGAATAAAACAGATGTACAATAACAAAACTTTAACTTTTTTTAGAAACTGATTGCATTAACCATTTTTATTATAACAATCTGAATTTGATATATCTTGAAAAATATAATATGCAAGTAAAAACAGAAAAGTCTTAAAAAAACCAAGATATCATATTATCATCACCCACCATTCATTTTTCTGGATAAGATTACTAAGAAAAATCAAAATTGTGAAATAAAAATCCTCTGTTTTATGAGAAACAAAAACATAGATGAAAATAGAACAAACCATGAAATCACTATTGCTAAAACCTTCATACATTACAACCTTACCTAAAACTTCAATACTTTTAATTCCAATATCCTTCAAAAACCCCACAAAAAAATTCAAAATTCATGCAAAAGGAAAAGGATTTAATGGGGCAAGAATGGAAAAACAAAAACTTATTGACAAAGAAGGAAAAAAGAAGATGAAAGCAGAAGAAGGAGATGAGAAAATATCAGATGAGGTAATGCAAAGGATTATAACAAGGATCTTGTTCAATGTTGGTGTACCGTTAATAACCGGTTTAGGTTTACTTCAAATGTTTAGTGTTATAAAAGAACAAAATTTATGGCAAATTCCTCGTTGGTTACCGTTTTTGACGACTTTTATAACGTTTGGTGCTTCGACACTTGGGATTGCTTATGGTACTTTATCGACTAGTTGGGATGATGAAAATAAAGGCTCGATTCTCGGGTTTGAAGAAGCTAAAAAGAATTGGGTTCAAATGTGGGAAGAAGATGATTCGGATAATGTTTGAGGTATAGATTCTTAATGTTGTGTAAGTTGTAATTGTAATTGGTTGCATGAGATTAATTATGAAAATGATATTGGTAAATAGAGGTGTAAAAATGGGTGAATTGGGTAACGGGTCACTTTTAGCTCGGGTTAGAAAGGTTAGGAGTGGCTTGCAAACACTTAATTGATATGTTTAGCATGATTACTTAACATAATAGTCTTAATTTTTTGACAAAAAATAGTTTAGGAGATTGCATGCATTAGAAATAAACTTTCGGTAACTTTTCAGCCCGTTTAACCTGTTGTTCCCATCTAGTTTTAACCATTTGAAAAGAAACACAAGAAAAGTGACCCGTTCGACTAGCTTCTTTCTCTTAGAGATCTTTAACATACACAAAAGACTAGGAGTAGCGACTCTCAACACGACATGAACCCAACACAAACATAAATGGGTTGGGTCTAAATGGGTCGACCCATTTTACCCGTTTAATAAACATGTTGTGTTCGGGTTGAAATGTTGATAAACATGTCAACCCGCTAACCCATGTAGCTAACAAAATAAAAAAATGTGTACCCAACTCGTCAATCCCTTTGATACGTTTAAATAAATCTGTTAAATGATCCGTGTTAGGGATAAATAATACAACCCGTTAACCCGAGCCCGATTAGCTAAATGAGTATATTTAGGTGATATCAACCCGTCAACCGTAATTCAACACGAATAGCCACCCCTACAAAAGACTTGAATGGCCCATATGAGCAGTACTAGGCTGTAGTGGTTTTTTTTAATAGCAAAATCATCGCCCGACTTTGTAGGGGTTTTGCTGGTCACATGTTTTTAGCTACACAAGGCCTTTCTTTCTGACTACTAACTTTTTTTTTCTTCATTTGGGTCTATTTTTATCTTTTTTTATATATTTTGTCTAATTCTAAGGGTTCACATTGGCCCACTTGGTCGTATGTATCTATGTTAATTGAGTTGTAAATTATCCATGTTTAGTTGTACTTTTATAATACCACCATGTGCGCAGTAAAATGGTTGTTAAAAATGGTGGATTTAACATTGGGATCTACTATTACTAATAACTAATTAATGAAGGAATCTTTGAGTAACTGAAGCTCTGAACTTTCATTGTTTATGGAGGGTTTGGTTGGGAATGGAACCTATCAGGAAGGTGTCCTTTAGTAAGGTCAACTTAAATAATCCAAGAAAAAAACCCTAATTAATCAGGGTGAAACTTAAATCATACAAGTTAATCAACTGGTGTGTTAACCTTTGGGTTTTTTTTTTCAAGGGGTCTTCGGTTTAAAATTTGTAGGAAGCATTCTCTGGAGATAAAAAAAATGGTGAGGTTTATTTCCAAAAAAAAAAAGACACAGTTCGAGGAAGATATACTGCCCGTTTGGATGTCACTGCATGACTCGAGTTACTAATTAACTAACTTGTCGCTCCAAAAAAAAAAACTAACTGGTTTGCTAGATAAAGGTGGTGATTTAGTGATTTGGGCTTAAAAAAGAGTGAAATTCATGAGGTTTCATATTCTGTCTACTAGCTACAAAACCCGCCCGATGGGCGGGTATGCTGTAAATTTTAGTATGTAGAAAAATGTCCAAAAACTTTATATATTTATAAATGACATAATAATCGATATATGTGATGATGATTTTGTACAAAAAAACGGTAAATGAAGAAATGTTACACGGGCATTTTATTAAATGAAGAATCCAGCTTTTTATGCCGTAATCCGTAATATCTGAAGTCTGGTTCCGTTGCACAATCCAGCTTTTTATGCCGTAATCATAGAATGCCGGTTTTATGGAAATTATATTGAGTCGTGTATCACTTCTGAATAAATACGATTGAGTCGCTGATTGATCTTTTAAATATTTATTTGTTTCCTTGTATGTAGGATCTTTTAAATAGTTATTTGTTTCCTTGTATGTAGGAAGCCGTATATGGAGCATATGAATGTAGACCGTAAGCCGTACCAGATTCGTTTGTCGTATATGGAGCGTATGAATGTAGACCGTAAGCTGTACCAGATTCGTTTGTATTAGTGCAAATGACGTGGACCAATCAGGGAATTCCAAGTGGCATTATGGACGAATAAGAATGCTTGGAATTGCCATGGTGTCAAACCCTCTTCAAATTTAGACCTCATATATAGGGTAGGATAAGAGAAACAAGAAATACTCATTTGTGATCATAGAGGTTCACTTACTCTAATTCTAGACTACTTGCAAAATATACGGTCCCATATAATTAGTCGGTTCATGCAGCGAATATAAACTAATGATTATTCTATGAAAAAGTAAGATACTGGAACTTCAATACCAATAATATAGTTTTAAGATCCCGTGTTTTTTTGGGTTCAGCTTATATAAACTCTTGATTAGATTGCAATTTGCAATTATTTTTACTAAGTTAGTTTTCTACTCCATGTTATATATTGTTGCCATCCTTTGAAGGGACATATTTGAGGATAGTTAAGAATTAAGAGTTAGATAATTATAATTAGTCATCATCTTTATGATTTAATTAATAATTTTGGTAATATTTAGGATTAAGTCAATAATTATCAATTGCTACTAGGAGTCATGCATGTGTGTTGTTGCTTACTTTGCGCCCATATAATTAGACTTTATGGAGTAATTTTACAATTTATACTTAAAGGGTTGAATCATAACATGAACATTTACATTAAATTAATTATGAAATATAAATGTCCATTTATAACGACATTGCTGCGTTTAGGGAGGTTATTGATTTTTATATAGTTTCGAGTGATAAATCTTAGTCATTGAATCAAAAAATCTCTTAACCACCATCATCATCAAATCACATGCGATTCAATATACAACTAC